>VXBJ01004021.1:322352-335936 GCA_013400055.1 Nycticryphes semicollaris | reverse complement strand
TTCCCCTGCCAAAGAAGCAGCCGCCATTCCTGCCTCTGCTCTGCTCAGACCACTAGATCGTTTCCATACCACGAAGGAGCCCAACGTCACCTGGAGGCTGCTTTCTCCTCCCTGACAAAAGGTATGGAGCAGGACTGGCTGCCTCTTAGTGTTTGAGCTTTGCCCTCACAAACACAGACACTTTGGGAGGGACTCATTGGACTGACCGAAATCACAACCCTTTGGTACTTGTGTTCAGAGGATGCTGGTGGGATGGTGTCCAGGGAGGGACATTTATACACCAGTACATCAAACTCGTGCTCTTTTCTAGAAAAATGGGGGGGTCAACGTGCACACCAGTATCAGCAGGAACTGGATTTCCATGGACTATTGTTTTGCTCAGCTCCCTGGTTCAGTCTGTACTTATTCACATCCCGCATCCCCTGTTCAATGCAGAGGCAGGAGAAAGTGCCTGCTTTGCCACTGCACATGTGGATTTTTCCATATCTGCCAGCAAAAGCATCCCAGAAATAGGAAGATGGCCTGGGAGGGGTCTCTGCAAACTGAGCGACTCAAATCCAACTGTCTGAAAACCTACAAATTATGCTTGTTTTTTTTTACAGTTCCCTCTTTTTTAACACCTTTTTCCCCACACTGACTCCACCAAGGGCCCTCTGCACAGCATCTGCAGGTACGGCTGTTCCCCCTCGTGAGATGCTGGTGTGTCTTAGCAGGGGCTGGAGCCCTGCCTGTGTCAGCTGGTGGATAAGTAGCTTTGCAACCCTGAAGCTTCTGTTTTAGCTCCAATTACAAATCCTGCCGCACTTCTAAATGCTTATGTCTGGCTTATTTCTAACTTGTAAGGTCTTTGTGCCTTAACCTCTGCTCAGAGGAAAAGCTCGCCCTTCTCCCCTTTGATGGCAAGGATGTCCTGGGATACGTGTCATCTGTTTCTAAGAAGTGATTCCTGTTCAGTGCCCAGGCAGAAGATGAATCACTTCTGGGTTTGAGCTTTGGAAGAGATGTTTTGCTGAGCCCAGCCTGGCAATAGGTCAGTGAACTCCCTTTTACTGCAGCTGCAGCCAGCATTTTAGAACTAGCAGCTTTTACAACTCTTCACGCCACACGCTAGCCCTCTGCGGTGAGCCACCCACCTTTAGAAAGAAGAGAAAGAGTCCTTGATTTGCAACTTTGCATGTTGCCTTAGTAGTTTGGTGGGGATTTATCTCCTCTTTGGCCTTCTCAAGACTTAGAAAAGCCCAAAGAAACCCCCGAGGCCAGCGGTATCACAGGCTCTGGGGTGCTAGAAAGCCAGAGGTTGAGCTGATTTTCGGGGCCTTGGGATTTGTGTGTCACAGCAGCCTGTGAAGTTTAGCTTTTTTGTATTTCTTTTTAAAAAAAAACCCCAAACCCGCTACAACACTCTCTTTAGCCCTGAAATAGTAGTGCTAAAGCAGGCCGTCAGGAGCCGTGGAGATTTGTTTAAACTACCCTGCCTGTCATTCAGGAGACAGGGCTCGGCTGTGAAACGCCGTGCTGCCTCCCAGCACAGTGCCCGCAAGTCCAGAACCTGCTTTACTGGGAAGCAGACGCCAGTTGGCAGCGTCCTCTCACCCAGTTTTAGCTGTCTAAATGTTAGACATCTAGTCTGCGCTAACCATCTAGGTTTGTCTGTAGACCCAGTGACGTGAGAAGAATTCCACCCAGAATGGTTACCAGCCTGGCTCCAGGAAAGGAAAAATTCAATCAAAGCTCTGGTGCGCCTGAGCATCATCCAGCAAACTGGGCGGTGGCAAATTTCATCAGCAAAACAAGGCAACTGTGGGACTGGGATTTTTTTATTTTTTTTTTTTCTTATTTTCTATAATCAGATCCCTGGACTTCCTCACAGGAGGAGGAAAACATCTGTCAGCGGATGGGCAGCGTAAATCAGTATCAGCTAGAGGAAAGGGTCCTTCTGTATCAACAGGGATAGTCTCCTGGGACTTTTAAGATTTCTTCCAAAGTTTAAAGAGCTGGAACCTAGACCCAAACCCACGGAAACACTAAAATGTGAATAATCCCTTGCCATGGCACGGGACTAATAGCATTAATTGTAGCTGTCGAAGCAACGAGTGAAGGTTTCCTCCAGTCTGTGGGTTTTGGGACACGGCAGCTCTGATGGTGGCTGCAGCTGAGCTCTGCCATTTCTGCCCCTCCATCTTGTTTGTTTATTATCCCTTAGCTGTTGTGTAGCAACTCAGGAGTCTTACTGGGAATACAAGGGACAGCTAGTTTACAAATACAATTGTAGCGTAATTAATTTAAGCATTAACAATCCATTATTATGTGTTATCGCAGGGTACAAGCTCTGTCTCTCTGCCATGGAAACCATAGTGCAGGTTACCCAGGAATCCCTCTGGGATCTATTAAGTGTAATTACTAAGGACTTGGATCAGCAAAAAATATATATGCATTGTTTTCCAGCCTCAGCACTGCGGAAAGTGCTGAAAACTTAGCAGCTCGGTGACATTTGTGCTGAATTGTCACATAATTGCCAGGAACAGGCTGCTGTGGAACGGTTAAGGAGCCATTTAGCAAAAGCAACATAAGGGATTCACTTTGCTTTCTCCAGTGTATTTACTGTGTCTCCCACCATGCGAGGAAAGGAGCCCCGGAGATGGTGGATGTGCCCGGTACCGGTGTGCAACTGAGTGGGGTGGAATGGGAAAAACCTGCTTCTGCAGAAAAATCCCAGGTGCCTGAAGTGAATGCAGGGATTTGTCCCGAGATGGTGCCTCTTAATGAAGCGTTTTGTTGCTTCTGGTTCAGTCCTCACGTTACGCAGCCGGGGAGCCAGCCGTATGTTTGGAGATAGGTGGATGTTTGTAAGGTTTTTGGTTCTCCTGCAGTCAAAAGCTGGTGTCTGACCCCAACTTTTTCAAAGCTGGAACGAGATGTGGAGTTGGGCTCAAAACCCTAAAATGAATCCAGGGTGACAGGAGAAAAGTCAGCGAGGTGCTCTCTTCAGGTACATCAAAGGGCCCCTGAGATTAAAAAGGATTTAAAAGGACCCTGTCAAGTTAAACGTCACGTTTCTCTCTGAACGTTATTTACCTCGTGTCGTTACAAGCAACGCCTGCAATGCCTGTACATGAAAGAGATTAGAGGAAGAACAGCTTCCCATTATTATTTGTTTTAAGAAGAGCCAACCCCCAAACGGTTGGCGCTGTGCGTGTGACAGCTTTCCCCTCGCACGCTGCAGCCCCTGCGGCGGCCACTCAGACCCGGCTCCTCTCTAGAGGTGCGATGGCGAGTGGGTGTCTCCCACCTAATTATAGCTTCTTCTTGTATGGACACGTGTACATGCCACAGCTGTTTGGGACTGGGGTTTAAACCTGTTTGCTCGAGGGGAGGGAAATAAGGACAACCCAGCCACGCCTGTGTGTGTTAGGAGACCTGAGAGAGGCTCCCAGTGGGGGAAAAAACAAGTAAATGGAAAAACCTGGAGCAAGAAGACTGAGAGGACCACAGGGACAAGCCACAGGTTTAGTCCCAAGATGGCTAACCACAACAAAGTCCCCAGGCCCCTTTCCCAGCAGACTGGTCAGAAGGCAGATAGATAGGAGCATCTCTATACACAGCTGAGATGCAGGTGAAGCTTCACAATTCAATCAGTGGGTGCCCATTTGGGACAGAGGAAACAGCCAGCTGTTATTTTTATCTCATTTTACACTCTTTAGGGCTAAAGGTGCCTAACATTCCTGAAGAAAACGCTCCACCTCGAGGTCAATCCCTTCAAGAATAACCCCACAGCTGCTGGAAAAGGCAGCGTCCATCGCCCAAAATCAGCAGGGAAGTGCCATTTCTGGGGCAAGTTGCCATGCTCTGTGCCCCTACATCGCTCTGTGGAAGCTGAGCCCCTGTTTCCCTGAGCATCCTCCCCTCATCCCCGGCTGCTGGGCAGGCTCCGGCAGAGCCCTGCGCTCTGCAGATTGGCTGCTGCCTCCTTGCTTTCCCCAGCGACAGCGAAACCTGCTCAGAATATCTTGATGGAAAATACGCCCCTCGCGTGGAGCGAGCAAGCGGGGAAGATGCTGCAGCCGCTGGAATCCCTCCCTGCCTCCCCAGCAGGTACCTGGAGGTGACAAAGGGGTCTCTCCACAATCCCTAACCCAACAGAGGTCTTGCAAATCCCATTTGCTGCCGCTGTTTCCCCTGTTTGTTTGCAGGACGAGGCAGCACCGATAGCAAACAGCTGAGACCACTGGGATTTTATCTGACTGCCTGTGACCATGGAAGAAAATGTCAGGGGTGGCCAGGGCCGGGGGGCTTTTTTTTGGCTGCTGCCCTACCATCGGGCTTTCTTGGTGAGATAAGACAGGGAGATTTTAAAGGGCCAAGACTCAAGCCTACTCACATCTCCAGGGGTGCCTTTAGTGAGACCACAGCATGTCCCTAGAAACCTTCATCTAAATGTCCGGGATTACTCCTGCTAAATGAGGACAGGCAGATGAATCAGGCTCTGTTTATGCCTGAGCACTGGCCCTTCTCACAGGCACGCTGAGGACCTCTGTGCCTAAACCACTGCTTTTCTTTTTTAGAAGCTGCAGATGTTCAGCACCTGCAGAAAAGGAGATGTATTCTTTTTTTTTTTTCCCCCAACCCTAAAAATGTGATGTGTTTTGTGCTGATGGATAAAAGGGTTGCTGGCATTTTGAAAACCTGTTTCCAGTGTCTCAACAATGCCTTTTTTTCTTTCCCGTTTTAGATCTTCTCAAAGGCTCTAGGAACCTATGAAGCATTCGGGCACAGGCTTGAGCTTTGCGCCTCATGGGCCTTTAAGGCCAGAAAGGATGGTGACGTTTGTCTAAGTCCCTTAATCTGACAACACCGACACCGGTCCTGGCGTGTTGGTTTCCGTTTTCATCTGCCCGAACGATGACAATTGATGTGAGTTTGTTCTGTGCATGCAGGGGTCAGTGCACACAGAGACACAGAAAGAGCAGGTGGCTTTAAATGTAGTTTTAAAGCCTTTGTACGACTGTAGCGCCGGCTGGATGACCCTGAAACCCCAAAGTTCCCTGAGAGCGAACACCGAGCAGTGCTGGATTTCATCAATGTTATAGAGTGGTGGCCTCAAGAAATGACCTTTATAAGAGCAATTTTCAATTACTGATGTGCAGCACCAATGAAGGGGGGGTTCTGGGAGCCTGTTATTAAGGGACTGGTGAAAAATGACCGAGAAGAACAAAGTTCCTGTAGCTCATACAGCAACCCATCAGTCTAAAGGTCTGTGTCCCCACCTGGGTGTACACTGCAGGAGGCTGGACACCAAAGGTTGTTCCAAGCTCTTTTCTAAGAAAGCAAGAAAGGTGGGGAGAGAAGTCATAATTTTAAGGCTGCGTTTTTGCGAGACCTGCATCCCTACCCCATGCCCACAAGCCCTGCCAGAGGTGTGTTCGCTCTCGAAGCTGGAGCTGGCACTCCCAACGCAAAGCCAACCCACCGGCCTCATCGATGGCATCTGTAGAACAGGTTTATGGCAGATTATTTTTAAGACAAGCTAAACTGTGAGGCTGACCTCAGTCCTGCGCAGGGATACTCCAGGTAGGGCAAAAATAGCCCTCCTCTGCTAAGAGCATCCTTCTCGTTCATTGGCAGGCACCTTTCTGAAACAGCCCAGCTGCCTGGGAGATGAGAAATGCCCTTTTCAGTGAGCAGCTTCACAGATGGCGGTGCTGCAGATCGCAGGGAAGCAGGCTGTCAGGCAAGCTGAAACGGCGTGGGCACATGCGTGCACACACACACACACACACGCGTGCGTGCAGCCAGCCTTTCCTGGGGCTCACCTGGGCGCTGGGGGCTCGCTGCTGGGCCTCGGAAGGGGTATTTTGAACGGGGCTTTGGGTTACCTGGGGAGCCTTAATTCTGCGTGAAAAGACCCAGAGCATGAGCAGGATGCAGTGGGTTTTTTTTTTTTGCAGGGCCAAGCATGTGAGTGCCCTGTGTCACTGAGAGGGGGGTGGATATGGGGACTGTGGGATAAATCCTTCCCCTCCTCTTCCTCAGGGACACGTGCTGAAGTTTGAAATGTTTTGAGATCCTTGATGGCAGGAGCAGGTAAGGTCACAGCATCAGATGGGAGGTTGGAACACAAATCCCTGCACCTCTCATTCCTCTCCTGCACCCCCTTCCCCTGCTCCTGCCCGATGATCCCCCTCCCCCCACCCTAGGACACATGGAACAAAACCCTGCTAGCACCGTGCAATTCTTGCTAGAACAAATTGTTGCTGGCATTGTAGGTTATTTAAATCCACATATTATCTCTTCCTCTGTATTACATTAGCTTCCTCCCAAACCTTCGCCATCTGTTCCACCCTCGGTTATGAATGTGAGAAAACTGAACATGCTGCTTCACAGCTACAGCACTTAAAAAGTACGATGTGCATCCTAATGGCTTTTCTGTGCGCCTTTCCATGCAGGCTGTCCCCCTTCCTTTGTGCCCAGGACTCACTTGAAATAATAGCTGTTAATGCTATGTTGCATTAGTGACTATTTACCTCCAGCGCCACAGCCCAAGCCCTACCCGGCTCCGGTGGGAGGTTGGTGTGTGGTGAGGAGCCTCAGCAGCACGTCTGACTTGGGCTGGGTGGGGAGAGACACCAGGGCTGCTTGTGCCAGCCATCTCCCCGAGGAACGCCTTGCCTCTCAGCGAGGAGAAATGATGGTTTCAATTCCTCCTTCGGGACCCGTGTCCCTGCCTGCCGCGTGAGGTCACGCTCTCAAAGGTGCTGGACCATCTGCAAGTCCCACAGACTTCAACAGGGTTGATGTCTGTGCAATTACTGCTGCTGCTTTTCCCCTCTGAAAGCCTGTCAGGCTCGGAATGCTGCCTGTCATTTCTCTAGTGCTTCAGAGGCATGGATGGTAGCAGGTAAGGACAGCCCAGTCTGGCCTCAGCACCTGCTTGTGTGCTCAGGGCTGCCTTCACTTGCAGCTCTTTTATTTTTTTATTTCCCTGGGCTGGCAAGATGTGTCCTACGGTGCCATCCCCCAGCAAACACACTGTGTTCAGCTCTCCTTAAACGCTGTGTGGGTGCTCCCGAGCCTGCGCCGCACCTTGCAAGAGGAATCGGAAGGCAGAGAGCTACAGGGGCTGTGTGTGTGGGGGTGATTTATCCACAGCCACAGCAGGGAAACGGTGGCAGATCTGTAGCTTAGTCCTTCCTCCATCCCGCCTGCTCACGAGCTGCAGATGTCACCGTTCCCTCCTCGCTCTCATCCTGCTGCTGCAGGTGCTGGCACCTTTGCTCTGCCAGCAGAGCCGTCGGCAGGCGGCCGGAGGAGCGGGGATGCTGTAGGTTACGGCAACAGTGATCACACGTTACAGACCATGATGGTTTCAGCCCAAAATTCCACCATGACTGACAAATGTCATTTCACTTTCATGATCCCTGTCTCCCAACCAACCAAGCAGCATTGTCTCCTGCCCTGACAGGGAATTTTAGCTCCTTTCTTCTGCTGGAACCTGAAATGTCACTGTCTGAGAGTTACAGATTTTCTGTTTCTCCTGTGTAGGTCTGTGGGACATCCAGGAGTGTGGGACCCCTCCAGCCCTGGCCCATGCTTGGCACTGACTTGACAAGGGGAAATTTTGAGCTGCTCCCATCAGACCCCCATCACCTGTCCTAGCAATTCTGAGCCAACAGGGAAAACAAGTGAGGAAACTCCTAAGTCAGTCCGGGCATTGCCAAAAACCAAGGACTTGTAAATCACACAGCTCAGCTTTCTCCCAAGGCAGGTTCAGCTCTGTGCAAGTTATATCTGAGCTGCAGATGTCCAAGCAGGTCCCACCACTTCCCCGCCATCGTGACCTCCCCCAGGCAATTTATTCCATCCCTCAACTCACTAGTAATGGCTGATGGCTCACCACTGCCTCTGAAGCCTGAATTTAAGCCCTTTAATTCTGTTCATCAAGAACAGATTATTCCCTTCCGCTGTGCAGTAGCTGGTTTAGGTGTTTGAAGATCACTCTGTCTCCTGTGGCCTGAACACCTCCAGCTCTTCCCAGAGCCAGTTGTCAAAGCCCAACGTGTCCTTTTCTCCCAAAACAGAAGGCTCAGGACTGGATGTCTCCCAAGGGGTTATCCTCCAGGTCCCACAGGCTGTGCTCCAGCTTAGAGAACATCACAGTAGAGTGATGGTACAGGCTGATGTTTGGCTGTAGGTCATCCTGACCTGCAGAGCTCTAATAGCCCACTGCCCTTGCTGTACTTGCCCATTGCTTTCCCCGCCTTGGTATCCTGCTTGAATTGCAGTTTGTCGAGACCCTTTCATGTTGCATCCCCCCCAAACTGGTCCCCGCCTCCCGGCTTAGCAGCATCCACACACCAAAACCCTTGAGCTGTGTTGCATCATGCACATCACTACAGCACAACATGAGCAGTGGTCAGCTGAGGAATGCAATCCCTTTGTAAAGTCCTCTGCTCCATGACCATGGTTCTCTCCTCCACCTGGGTCAGGTCTCCAGTACATTGTGGTGACAAGGCCACTGCTTCCACAGGCATCACACAGTGGCAGAGTGATGTAGGGCTGATGCAGGTTGATGCAATACCCAGCTACTAGCATTTAAGCCCTGATGTCACAACAGGGTCTCACCATACTCTTGGGCCAGCTTGAAGTTCTGCTGCCATGACCTCACCGCAAGGAAGCATCACCGACACCTTGCCTACTCCTGCAGCTTTCCCACCAGGTGAAGGCTCAAAATCCCAGTGTTTTCATTGCTGGGTTGCAAAACCAACTCAAGCTTGCTGCTCACACCCTCCAGTGAAAACCCTGCTGCTCCCACCAAGACAATCTGTGGAGAAACCCCCACACCAACTTCCAGCACAGGCTGGATTTCAACACACAATTTCACCTACTTACCGTACTGGATTTGAGCGCATCCCCATTGTCCTCTTCAGATTCTAGTGCAACAGGTAAAGATTTCTGTGGCGGGGAGAAGGTTAAGTCCCACCTTAGTAGCCGAGGTTCAGCTTTGTCCCCAAATCTCAGGTTTTCCAGTTTCTGCACGGTGGGCTCGGCAGAGGAAGCTGGCCTGAAATTCTCTTTGTTCTGGGACTTAGACCGCAGTCTCTGAACCCCAAAGCCCCGGTCTTCCCCGCGGTGGTCATCAGCCATGCTCCTGCAGGGTCCTCCTTTGCTATAGTGTCTTTTTTGGGTGTGAATCTCTTGCATATAAGAATCCATCCTCATGAGGGGCTTCATCTCCATCTCGTAATTGCTCATCTTCTCCTCATCGAGCTCAAGCAGTTTGGAGCTCCCTGAGCTGTGGTTGTGGGACCTGTGGTGGGAAGTCCATGAAACCGTGGCTGGGGAATCTGTCCACCTCTCTCTTTGCTTGTGGTTGGAAGCTGAATGTTTGTGTCCTCCACTCCGACCTCTGTAGTCTTCAGGGATGGAGGCTGACCCCAGCTGACCACTGCGCAGTGTCCCACTTCTCACGCCGCGAGTCCCGCCGACCTTCTCTTCGCTCCAGCTGTTGGGGCGCAAGTAGTCCCCGCCACGTCCCTCCAGCAACATCTGGATCTCCCCACCCCGCTCTTCATCCACCGAGACCTGCCTGGAAAAGTGAGCGCTCTTGTTCCTGCAGGAAGGACCCAGGGGCGGCGTGGAGGAGGGACTGGCAGGGAAGCTCTGCAGCGGGCTGTCATCGGGAGTCAGGTCGGACGGGGTGGTCCCTTTGCGGTACAGCTCGGGGCTCTCTTGCTGGAGAGGCGTCCCGGTGGAGAGGACCTCAATGTCATCGCTCGAGTTTTGGCGCTTCGGTCTCTGGCATTCGAGCCCTTTTTGTGCAGTCGTTAAGAGAAAAGGGAGAGGGAGAGAGAAATGCAACAGGATTATTTCTATTCTGTGGGCGCCCACCAGGTTTTTCGTGTCAAAGAATAGGGCTGCGAGTGTTGGACGGCAGGGAAACCGCGGGGCAAGATCAGGACAGCAGCAGCGTCGCACAATAAATGGCTTCTGCTACTAGACAGAGAGAAAAGGCAGGGCTGGGTTTACACCAAACCTGCTGTCCCCCCCAGCATCTGCAGAGCAGCGCGGTGGAAGAGGCTGCAGCCCGACAGGGGAGATGCTTTGGCATCAGCTGCCGGTGTTGTCAAGACAGAGGCATTCTGCACTGAGGTTGTGTTTCTCCGCTGCTGCAAACCCAAGGGCTACCAACCCTTTTAGAAACCACCTGGCACCGCCGTGGGTCCCATCTCCAGCCGATTCAAACAGGCTCAAGGGCGGCTGCTCCTTTACCACCCGTGCTGCTGGCAGGATCCCTGCTCACTCGGGGACATGCATGAAGGGACGTATGTGTGTATGTATTACAAGGAAAAGATCCAGCGATGTGAGGAAGCCACTCGGGATGCAGAGCTGCTGGGAGCCCCGTGAAGGCGGAGGAGCCTGGACCCTGCCTGCGCTCTGCCTGCAGCCCCGCTCTCCCTGGGGAGGGTCGCAGGGATGCAGGAGCTGGCAGCCCTGCTTGAAAGCAGCCTGCGTTGCCCCATGGCACCATTCCTGCCCTGTGCATGCAGCCACTCTGACCCCACTAAGGGGGTTATCTCTCTGCCCATTGACCTTTTGGGGGGCATCCATCTGACCACCTTTTCCCATCACCTCCAAACCCAGTTTGCAGGCACGAGAGGAGAAATCTGAGATGGAGCCGGTGGCAGCCCATGGCTCACCCCGTGCCCTGTGCTCACATGTGTCAGTGAAGCTGGGATGACCCCGAACCAGCTCAGTGCTGACAGCCTTCACACCCCTCCCTGGGCAGGAAACACATCCGCTTTGGTTTCAGAAGGAGAATCTCATCTCAAAGCTTCCAGAGGGAGACAGTCCCCTCTGGGCAGATGTGCAAACCTCTCATTAAGAAAAAAACCTCACAAACCCTCCACGGAAGAGCTTTTCTGCCGCACACAGACCGGGAGGACATGGTTGTTTCCCCACTCAGCCCCCCTTGCTGGACATGATGGAGAGCACACGCGTGGTTGTGCCTCACATGTTTAGGCAGGAAAAGGTAGGGTGCTCAGGGCTACATGAGTACAATACACACCGTATCTTTAACAATAAGATCATCTTATCTTGTACCATGCTGAATGCATTTCCTTCCCTTTGAGCCCAGAGGACACCCCAGAGATGTCTCCTTGGGGACAGAGACTTAAAAGCAGTTGAGTGTCTTCTGCTGGAGGTGACCAGCTGTCAAGAAACATGCCACTTCTCCAGACAATTAGAAAAAAAACCCTGCAACTTATTAATCACGGATGAAACATCAAATTATTTCAAGGGGGGTGCAAGCTAATAGTGGTTAATTCTCATTTTACTCTCTCAAGGCATCGTTGTTCCCAGCTAAAGGCATGCTAAATTACATGAATAATTTGATAAATATATTAACTGCCTAATGCTCCTGAAATGCATCTAATTGCAATTGCTATGGCTAGACAAGAAATGAGTCTCAAAAAGGAGGAACTCAATTTCTTACCATGGTTTAAAAATAAATGCTCTGAAGCGCCTGCTCTAATCTCTCCACTTCTGCTGAGTAATTTTCTCTATGGCATCTTCTTGGGGAGCTGCTGCCGCCGGGATGTGCCTTTGCCCGCAGCCGTCCCCGTGTCCCACCACGCCGTGGTCCGGATACGTGCGGGGGATGCCGGGAGCGTGGGGACAGATGTCCCCATCGAAGCACTTGCAGGGGAGGTAAATAGTAACAAGGCTGCTTGGAAACTTGCTACAGAAGCGATTTCTCAACGGGTAATTGGCCTTCTAATGACTGCCAATTTTTTTTTCGTATTATTTGCCACCGAAAATTCTGTTCGTGTTTTGGGGCAATACTCAGATAGTTTGGTCTTAGTTCATCCCCTGTGTTCCCATTTGTCTGTGGGAGACCGAACTTCATGGGACCCCTGAGAAACCCTCATACTGGTGGGAAATTGTGGTAAAGGAGGAAGGTGGAGTTCTCCATTTTCACACAGAATAACTGTCTCTGGGGAAAAAGACAGAGTGGTTTTGTGGCTGTTGTTGAGACAGTCCCATTCCAGTCATCCTCCAGTACTACAGATGGGAAACTGAGGCAGGAAGGGAATAAACAAATTCATATGAGAAAGCTGTAAAGCCAGCTATTGAAATGGGCTTACCCAAGACTTGGGGTGTCCCTGTTCACCTCAGGCTGGAGGTGCAGGGGCATGAAAGCTTCCCACCAGCTCTGGTGACTCCGAAGCTGATCTCCAAGGTCACAATTATCCACAGTCTTGCTACATTCATTGCTCCTGCACCTCTGCTCTAACCGCCATCTTCCCTGGCCCTCTGAGCCCCATGAGGGAGGCAAGAAAGCCCAGTGATACTCCAGCACCCTCACCCCAGAGCCCCACACCTGGGACCACATTATTAAGCACCCTCTCATCCTAAATCTTTTCCACCTGGACCTGCAATGAACTGAGTTAATTCTGCCTCTCCATGAGTTAATTCCCTGAGTTTTGTAGCCCCTGGCTGGGGCTCCTGGACGAGCAGGGGGCAGCGATGCTGAGGCACAGCCACCCCTCCAGCCCCGGTGCCCTGCAGGGATGCAGGCATTTGCGGAGGAACTCGACAGATGCATGGTGCCGTCTTGCCGGCTTTCGACACCCGAGGATGTGCAACAATTATTCTGAGCTAAAATTAGTCGCAGAGCACGTGATGTTCCTGGAAGAACGGTTGTGAGAGTGCGAAGGAGGATGCGGAGCACCAAATCTGGATTTCCAGCAGGATGGAGGCAGCCGTGCCTGGTCACGGTGTCTTCAAAGCCCCGCACGTGCCCCCGGGTGCTGCAGTGCTCCCGAGGATGCACCTACAGGGTTCAGGAGCAGTGCCAAGCTCCTGCCTCTGCCACTGATGCACTGCCATCACCTTGGGGGTGGCCCTTTCATCCAGCCCATCGTCTGACCCCACTGGCAGCCATGGCCAGGGGCATCCGGCAGAGCCAGGAACTGGGGAGGCAGAACTGTGGTGAGTGTGCTGGGGACGTGGGAGATCCCTCCAGCCAACAGAGATGGAAAGCCACAGGGGAGAGGGTGATGCAGGTATATTTCTGGGGTTTTTTTCCCAGGTAAAGGCCTTGTGGCAGTGCTGTGGTGTGGACGGGGTTGCTGGTGCCTGCTGGTCTGGAGTCTGTCTGTTCAAACAGGGGCTGTGCCATGGGGGTGCTCTGGGCCAGGATGGCTGGTGGGATGATGCTGAGGTGGGCATGAACGCCACCCCCGAGATGCTGTGAAGGTGGGTGGCACACAGCACCCACAGCATTGTGCAAGTTGGGGCGGGGGGGTGAGCACATCCTGCACCCACAAGCTGTGCAAGGTAGGGGGGTGGCAAGCAGTGCCTGAGGCACTGTGCGAGGTGGGCACGTACAGCCCCTGCAGCACCGTGCAGTGTGTCAGCAGCTCACCCCATCCCTGTGGCTGCTCTCCCCCTAAGCCAGCTGCCCTCCCTGCCCCTGCCCTTTGCAGCCTGGGGTGATGGTGTCTGTGGGGTGACGCGGCCACTCACAGCTATTATCTGCCTGACTTGGTTTCCCAGGTTTCTCGACACTCCTTGGATGGTGTGTTT
>VXBJ01004021.1:281979-322270 GCA_013400055.1 Nycticryphes semicollaris | reverse complement strand
CCTAGCTTCACTCACACACAACCCACCCAGACATGAGCACCAGAAACACAAGCCCCATCACAAGTCAAGCACCATGTTCCCGTCTAGAAGCTAGTAAAAAATGTATTACCTAAAAATATCTTTTCAAGAGGTGATTTAAAACAGCAAAGTGTCTTGGCAAGAGGAAATGGAGATGAGGAATATCTCAGGGATGAAGAAGCCCCTGGGACCGCACAGCCCTGAGAAAAAGCTCAGATCTCCGATGTACAAATTAGACCTCTGCAGGAGGAGAAATGCTGAGGGCGGTTTGAACAGGGTTGTGCCTCCTTCCAGAGAGCAGAGAGCTGTGCAGGGCTTAGCTGTGAGGGGCTCTGCACGCTCTGTCCCCACAAAGTACCCATCCGCAGGTGACCATGTCCTGGATGGGGGTTTGTGACATGCGCCACCCCAGCTTGGGCAGGTTCATGGCTGGAGCCGGACCTCAAACTCTGCCTGGCTCATCACTGCCGAGCCGTGGGATGCCCCCGCCTGCCCCTGCAACCTCCTCGCCGTGGTTAAGTGAGGACTCGTGCACAGGCTGGTCCAAAGGATGCAACAATCCCTTTTTCCCGGCCTCGGCCTCGGGGAACGGAATTGCCGACATGAGTCACCAGCACCAGCCCCTGGAACAATTAAGCCGAATGAGTAATCTCCAGTTAGAGAGCTGGAAGAGGGAGAAAATAATGATAGACGCCTCCTAATGAGGGTTTGATGCAGGAAAACTTTTGAATAAAACCATTCACATATATTAATGACTATGTTAATTATTGCTGTGGGGACTTGGAGCTTTCCACTCCCACTCGCCGCAGTCTCTCTCGCTCCTGGATCGGTGCAGCTTTTGTGGGGTGAATCCTCCCTGTGTGCCCACCGGCTGCAGACCCCTGCCTGACCACGGCTTTGCTTCGGCTTCCTTCCCCCTGAGCCTTTGATGAGCCTGAGCCTCTTGTCAATGAGCAAAAATGGGGACAACCCAGCAAGAAATGTCAGAGATGATGGAAGGGAGGAAAAGCCACCAAGCAAACCTCAAACATGCATTTCTCCAATACCTTTGGACATGTGCAGGGCTGATCTGCACCCCCAAGTGAAGGCTTAAGCACCTCTGTGTGCCGTCCCAAGCATTCAAAAGAAATCATGAACCATAAAGGTTTGAAAAATTAGGGTGTTTTGGTGTGAAAAGAGGAGATCCTTGTAACGACTGGACTGCACGGGGTGGAAGTGTTGAATATTGAAAGCCGTGTCCCAAGACCCCCAAAGCTGGTGTTATGGGGCAGTTTCCCATCTGAGGGTCCCAGTGAGCACCGGGAGCTGCGGGTACAGACCTCTGCCCAGGGTTCATTTTTGGGTGGTTTGGGTCTCTCAGGCCTGAGTGGGGCAGAGAAGGGCATGGGGTGAAAGCCACATCCGTGGGGCTGACCGGTACAGCAGCACGTACTGACCGTTTTCCCTGTGCTGGAAGGAAGGCGAAAACTCTTTGGCAGTGATCCTGGCAATCCGCGCTTCCTCCTGAGCTTTCTGCGCCGCCGTCACAGCTGCCTCCGCCTTGGCCCTGGAGTGAGAGGTCCTGCAAGGCAACCACAGAGACAAGGACCACATTAGGCAGCTTCCCTCTGCAGACCAAGGTACGGAGGAACACAGATTGCCCCCAGGAAACCCCTTTGCCCCAACCTCCTTTGGCCAAGGGGTCACCACTAGGAGCTGGGGCTCAGGAATGGGTGACAATACATCATCAACACATGAACAAACTGCTTCTCAGCCTGCAAATCACCCAGGGAATTCGGCCACAGGGGCAGGATGCTTTGTTCCCCCGGGGATGCATCATCCTGAAGCAGGCTGATGCCCTCCATCACGCACCCCCTGCAGGAGACCCCAGCCCAGCTGACATCTGTATACATCTCCCTTGAGCTTCTGGGGCTGAAGGCCTGAATTTAAAGCCAGTGGTTGTTGGGTTTTGTTTTGTTTTATTTTGGCTTTTTTTAACCAAACCTATTTGCTTTCGGATGAAAAAGCGAAGAATTCCACCCCCACCACCACGTTTTGCGTAAAACGCTGGATGTAAATACAAGCGCGGTTTGTCACCGAGAGCAGAGGTAGGAGCGGGGGTTTGCCATCAGTACCACATCTACCACCCCATAACATATCTTTATTAGGGCCTTTTTTTGTTGTTTTTCACTCTGGAAGAGTGACTGTCCTCTGCATTCACCCCTTACCAGCGATTCCCCAGATACTTGCGTTTGATGGTGTTTCATCCCATCGCTCAGGATTCACACCCTCTTATACAGCCCCTCTCCAGTGTTCCTTCAGGGGCTGGTTTGCCCCTTCCCCGATCGAGGCACATTAAAAAAAATGCCTTTTCCGACCCAACCTGGTGCAGGCAGTGTTATAAATAGCTCAGCTGATTTCTTTTCCCTCCAAAATCAGGCCCTCCATCTCCTTTAATCATGGTTGGGGTTTTGGTTTGGTTTCTTTTTTTTGTCTTTCTGCCGCTCTCTGAATTCCCTCTAATTTTTCGACATCTGCTCGGAGAGGAGTGCCATTTCTGACAGGCTCCTATAAATGGAAAATAGGGCTAGTAACGTGCCTGGCCTTGCATCGTGCACCACAAGCCGGGGATAGGAAACCGGGCATGTGTGTCTCTGTGAGCGGTCACCTCTTCGGGCCTGGCCAGAACACCTGGACCCTCTTCCCAGAGCCCACCTCTCACTTGTTTTCAAGTGCTGACAAAGTTGTCTTTGCTCTAATAAGTGCTTTATTTATGTAAATGGGGTGCTTTGGAGTAGCCAAGGATATGACCTGTTCTCCCACAGCTGTCGAAGGTGGTGGAGGGGTTGCAGTGATGCTGTTGCAGGTCCCGCCGGTTCTGCATGAGGCGATGCAACCAAAAATTGGTTCTAAGTGTTGGTTTTTTACCCGCCCTGGGTCCAGTGCTCACTCTGCTCAACACTCGTCCAGGGTTGGAGGAGCGGACAAGCATCTTACATTCCCATCCCCATCCCCTGGCAGGTATCCCGGGTTCAGCTCTTTTAGGAGGAGCAGGGATGCTCCGAGAAGGAGCTGCAGCAAACTGCTGGGAGAGGAGGCGCAAACCGCTCCCGTTTTTGGCACAGCCGTGGTCGGTGGGAAAGGCTGGGGCGTCAGACCCGCCGATTAAACCACCCAGGTGCCAAGAATGGCTGGCATCTTCCACGGCAGCTTCCCAGCGGTCTGGATATTGCTTCCCAAAGATCCTCTATCCGTCTACCCCTCCACCGTCTCCTTGGACTGGAAACTGTTCAGGGGAGGGACTGTCCCTCCCATACTGCAGCACATTTACAGATGGCTGCTGGTCCCCACTGGCCTGATACAAAGGATTAATAACGTCTGATAGTGTCTGGACCAAACTCAGCAGGCAGGATTACACACTGCCTCCCCAAACTCCTCCCTGGAGATGCAGCTGGAGGCAGTTATTTGTCACTTCTTGCCAGGGAAGGAGGCTGGAAGCACTGAAACCAGCTTGTGCTGCTTACAAGAGTCCTGGGGACACACGGAGGTGTCTACAGAGCAGGAGGTTATGCTGAAAGAGCACACATGGAACCACCACCCAAGCCACGCTCCCCTCTCCAGCATTCATCACCTCCCTGTTTTTTTCATCAAAATGGGTCAAAATCACCATCCCTGGGGAACTGGATGGATTTCCATCCCTGGAAAACTCACTCCAGTGACTTACGAACTCGTTCATCCCTGTGGACTACACAATCAGCCCAGGAAGAGAAGCAACTTCGGGGGGGGGGGGCTTTGGCCCAGAAAGAGTTAAAAATCAATCACATTAATTAAGCCACCTCCGATCTAAAATGTACTCAATACCCACAAAGCGGATCTAACGCTGAGCGCTGCGCAGAGGCGCAGGCAGGCTTAATTGTTTGTAATGCTCTCTAAGATGCTTGGAGAAGAGGCGCCGTCGGAGTGAAAAGCAGAATTATGGTGATCTATACGTTGCATAATAAAATACATAAGTCTTCCCAAATAAATGCAAGTAATCCAGTTAGTGTTCACATGACTTTGTCACATACTAAATTTAACAGCTGTCTCCTTTATACATGCCTGCTGCTCGTAGCGTGCGCTAAATCTTAATTCCCCAGTTAATTGCTTGAGTTTATTTCCCTGTGAAGTGGGTCTTTCTCCCCAGCACAGAGACGGGGCTCGATCTAATCAATCTTCTCCTCCTGCCATAAGCACTGCCATAAATCCTTCCCATACAGAGATGCCATCCTGGAAACCAAAAATAAGGCTGGATCCTTCCCAATGGATTCATCAGAGCAAGAGGAGGAGGATGGGGATGCTCAGGTGCAGGAGAAACTAAAAAGATCCTCTTGCATTGCTCCTTCATTACCTCCTGTGGTGTCCTCCATCCTGAAATGAGCCCACTGGACAAAAGCTGTTGTTGGCAAGAGCATGGTGCCCCTCTCATCTTATCTGAGCTGATTAAAAGTTGCACATCGGCTTGAAGGTGCCCATCTGGCTTTCTTCTGCCACTGATGGATGAGGAGGAGCAACGACGGAGGTGGCCGGAGCTCTCTGAACATCAGCACAAGCAAGTGCAAAGGGACTTTTGAGGATGGTTCCAACCTTTGACTCTCCTTTTAGTGCACTTCACCATGCAAGCTGAACTGGAGGAGGGTGTTTTGGCAAGAATGGGGCTGGGAGGAGCCAAAGGGGTGATGGCAAGGGTGGCTGAAATCTCTTGAGGCCCAGGGGTCCAGTTTGGGTTTCTTTTAAATTCTTTACTGTGAGGGTGGTGAGGCACTGGAACAGGTTGCCCAGGGAAGTTGTGGATGCTCCATCCCTGGAAGTGTTTAAGGCCAGGCTGGATGGGGCTTTGAGCAACCTGCTCTACTGGGAGGTGTCCCTGCCCATGGCAGGGGGGTTGGAACTTGATGATCTTTAAGGTCCTTTCCAACTCTAACCATTCTATGATTCTATGGTTGGGTTGCACCATGGTGTCCATGCTGGGACTGTCTTGGGATATTTCATTTATGAGTTCTTTTGCCCAGCTGACTCACTCTTCTCGGAGGATGACCGGGCAAGTGGTCAAACTGGCAAGAAGAACTGGCAGGAGGCAGGGAAAAATCACAACCAAACAGATTTCTGTAAATCTTTGCAGATCTCTTGTGATTTGGCCAGGACTGACGGGGAAGGGATAATACCTGCGAGTGGTTCGTAATGCCAAGTTTATCAGCACCAGCTAATCTATAAGAAGCTGGAATAAACTGATTTGAAAGGAACAACTTGGCTTTTTAGGAATGCCAACAGCTACTCTGGCCTGGCTTTTCGTGAACTTCTGCTGCAAATGCAATGCTTGGGGCCAGTTTAGCCAAAAAGGGGTGAATTCTTAACAAAATGTGTGACACCTGATGGTCTCAGAAAGAAACAAAGCAAAATTAAAACCAGGCAAGCATTGAGTGGTGTTTAGGTTGATGGACCACTTTGGCAGGAGAACAAGTGGGACAAACTGCTTAAAAATTAGACTGGAAATTAAAAATTAGAGCAAGTTTACAGACACCCACCACATCCACCCCCCAAAAAAACCCCAAACAAACCCATTTCTGAATGGAGACAAGTCTGTTTGGGAGTTGTAAACACGATGCCTGTGACTGGTGGCACAAGAAACCTGTTTCATTTCAGGGTCCATCATCTCCATCCAGCTTTCTTTAAGCACTGTGGTACTGCAAAGGGCAAGGTAGAACCAGAGGAGGATCTCACCATCTGTATTTCCTTTTTTTTTTTTCTTGCATTCCCGCATGAGAAACAGGCTCTTCTTCGATAAAAAAAGGTAACAGACTCTTCGAGCAAAAGTATGTCTGGGGACCAAAGAAGCTGAGTGCTGGACACAGGGGGAAATCTGCATTATTCATGGTTTAAAAGCAGAAAAGCATCATATGGGCAAGATTTCTGGAAAAGAAGGTCTATTTTCCAAAATTCACATGGCAGCTCTTGCCAGGGGACTTCTGTTCTTTTGCAAGCATACTCCTTGCTTCTCTGATGTCCCTGTGAACTCAAAACTCAGCCGAGGAATCCCCTCCTCTGGGGGATTTAGGCTTGACAGGGAAGTAAAAAAATGCTGCTTTATTGCTCATGTTTGTCGGAATCCTGCTGCGGGGATGGAGATCCCCAGCCCTCCTCCATCTCATGCCAAGAGGTGATGGAAACCTCTCCTGAGCTCTTCAGATAGTCCCAGCTCCTTGTCAGGAGCACACATGAGACTGCAGCAAGCCCTAAACCCTTTGCTCAGCACCGAGCTGATTTCAACGTTGCCTGTACACCTACAAATCAACCCTCCTGCTCAAACAAAATCAAGCTTCTGGTAACTACAAAGGGGTTTGCTGTCTTCTCCCCCTTGTTTTGCATTTTCTTGGCTCAGATGGAGGGGCTGGACAGACTGATCTAACTGGCCAGAGCTTAGAAATGAAGTAAGAAAGTGATCAAAAGTATTAAAACTATTATTAAAGCTTTCTTCTTCCATGTAACTTTTTAAACTCCTCTTACTCTATGAAAGGAGCAAACCTTGAGGTCCATGTTTTAATGGAAAACATGCAAATTGGCCACTTGCCGTCTTTGCTGAAGGTTTCACTTTGGCAGATGAAGTGGTGAGGATGGAGTTAACCAGCCAATGATCTCACCATGGGACATAATCATCAGCTTCAAGTTTTCCTAAGGGGCCGGGCTGGCTCCATTGGATTCACTTTGTCTCTCAGGTCAATATGTAATCAGGCAGCTTTTTGTTTTGGTTTGGGTTTTTTTAATTTTTTTTAAAATGCATCTTTATCTTCCTACAGGAGGAATGGTTTCTCCCTCCATTATAGAGGTTCATGTATTTTTCAAATGGCAAAATTCAATTAAAACATACACTAGCTGCAAGAAAATATTTCAAGAAAAATTCAGAGAGAGCATTTGCAGGGCGTTTGAGACTCGGTGCTTTCCTCCCCTCCCCGGCTCTCTTTCGCTCTTGAAAAGCAGTCAGGCTGGCTCAGGGGTGCACGGGGAAGCATCAGGATGCACTTGGGGAGGGGATGGCTGGACAAGACATGGAAAAGGAGCTTTTCAGTCCAACCACCCCATGTGCAAAACCCAGGCTTGCGTGAGCGTGAGCCCCTCAGATGTCTTGACTTTACAGGGTTTATTTTACACTCCTGACAGCACAGCAGAGAGCAGGATCAGGCCCTAATGGCATCAAGCTGAGACACACCAAGAAAGCAAATGTCTCTGAGTGATCGATGCCAGTAACCGGACTCCAGAGCCGAGGGACAGGGTGAGCGCTGGCACCACCCTCTCCCAGGGCCATCCCATGGCTTCACACCCCACAGCCAAGGAGAGGCGTTTCCAGCTCCCAACCCTGCTGGTGTGGGATCGATAGCTGCAGCCAGCACTGGGGAGGGATGAGAAGCTCTGCCTGCTCGGGGCAGGATCTCAAACCCTGCCCGCAAGGAGGCTCAGCTCGGCTGGTCTTCACGCTCTCCTCAGTGGGACAAATTGGGACTGAATTATTAACAGCTGCTGCAGACTGTCTGCCTTCTACCTTTCTGGGAGCATCTCTGAGTCAGGGCAGAGCTGGGGAGAGCTGCAGTGTCCACCATGCCTCCCCTTGTCTCTGGTATGAGCTTCGGCTCAACACAGCCTTCACCGGGCACAGCATCTCATGCCCAGCACCACTCTGGCCCCAAAAGACCAGAGCAAGAGCAATAACCTGACTGCAAGGGCCGGGGTAGGAGCGACCCAGGGCCAGGCTCTGTCTAGACATTTCCTTCAGGGAGTGAGGAGATGGCAGCAATTAACAACCTGTTTGTTATTTTCCCTATCTGGCATTTATTGCCCTGATAAAGCCCACTCTTAATTCCAGCTTGGCTCTTTTCACAGCTTCTCCTGGCTTGGTTGTTATTGCACTAGGCTTGCCTTGAGTGATTTGTGAAGGCAGTAATACAGTGCCGGTACTCAGGGGGTGGAATATTAGACACACCAATTAGCTATCTGTGCATAAATTCCCATTTACCTGCTTATCACAAGCATATTTCCCTTGCCCGCTTCCTCCGTCTGCTTTTTCCTCCATCACCACCACCCCCACCCCTATCACTGGAATTCTTAATCAAGACAAAAAAGCAGCTTAATGTGACCTCTGACATGACGTAATGCAGCCAAAAACGTCTGCTCTGGCTCCTTGCAGCCAGACAGAAAGCAGGTGCTGTGCATAGCAAAGAGAAATCCTGGCTTCCCCGCGCCCACTGCCAGATTTCCCAGCTCTGAATGGAGATTTTGGGACGGGTGGATGGACCACCCTTGCCTGAGCTCTGAGCTACTGCCAAGGAGCAACAAGAACTGGGCAGAAGAGCAGGAAACTCCCACCAGTGATACAGCAGGAGGGAAGGGCTGGGGATGGCAGGGGGCAGAGGGGGTTGTTATTGCAGGTTCTGAAAAAATTGCTCCGAAAGTCTCATTTCAAAAGAAAAGTTCTTAATTTAAAAAAAAAAAAAAGATTAAAAAAAAAAAAATTAAAAAAAAAAAAAGAGTGAAGCCCTTTAGTCCTGAAAAAGAAATACCTTGATGCATGCATTTGTTATTGCCCAAGAAATCAAAATACAGAGAAGCACGGAAAAGGTTGTGGTCAAAAGCCCAAATCTGAGTTTCCCTGTGGTTTTACACTGGGAAATGTAACATGACAGGGGTAAACTGTTCCCAAGCCAGCTGGGAGACCTCACGGAAAGCAGGTGCCTGTGGTCCAGCTGGGGCACAGCATGTATGAGGTCTCTGAAATTCATGGAAATGGGGATGGGGCCAGTTCCCATTTAGCTCGTTGCTCCAGCACCTGTGCCAAATTCTTCTCTACTTTCATATTTTTGGACCTTACAAACAGAGGGTGAATTCGCCAAGGCATCATTTGCCATTCTGCACTGAAATACCTTTTTTTTTAAAATCCAAATGAGGGAAAAGAATATCCCAGGCTGTGTCCTTCTGTCTTATGCCTCACCTTTAAGTAGACAAAATGAGTTCCACTGGAGAACTGAATTCACACCAAGTGATGTAAAGTCATGGTGACTTGGGGGACAGGGATGGGTCACAGTCAAATGGCACGTCCTCAGAATCCTGGGAGAAACGTGGCCCAAACCACAGCTTACAGCTGCCACCAACCATCCTGACTGCTCCCATCCCTGCACATCCCACAGGATCCTGAGTCAGGTCCTTCCTGATGGAAGATGAGAATGCCATGGCCCTCTCTCCAGCTTGCCTTATTGCCATCGTCCCAAATAGACTGTGGGGCTGCTCAAATTTGTTTATTTTATCCCTGTCACTAAACAGGGATAAACACTGCCAGCCCTGGCACAAGACAATCAAACTCCATCGACTTCAAAGGGCTGGGCCAGGTGAGGCTGGTACCCAGAGGCACATCTGCCACCGTTAGCCAGGATGCTGCCAGCATCATTCTCCACCCAAGGGACAGGCAGAATAAGCAGAGCCAGGCAGACCCGTGTATTTCACTCCCAGTGGGTTTCCTTCCTTCTCATTTTTTGCCCCTCCCCACCCCAGGCAAAGGTAAAGCTGATGGGTCTTTCGCCCCTGAGACAAGGCGCAGGTTGCCCTGAGATGTTATTTGCAGCTTGCAAGATAATTAACATCTGGAGAGGGAGTCTCATCTCCTGCCATCTGTCACTTGTAATGCAGCTATGGAGGACACAGGTGAGCTATGTGGTCAGGCAGTACCTACCTGTCCTGGTGCTTCAGTGCCTGCCAGCCCAGAGCCATGCACAGGAGATGGGCTTGGCCTAGAAAGAACAGCTCTGATGCCATCATCCCCACCACTACCTGATCAAAGGAGATGGGTCTGGCTTTGCTTCAGACCTTGCTGGCTCCAATACGGCAGCGATGGGCAAGCGGTGGGACAGGGACCTGCCTCCAGGACACAGCCCAGCTTGGGGCAGTCCCCTCTCCAAATCAGACACATAGGCAGCAAGAGCAAACTCCAGCTCTGGGGATGGAATTCTCATTTCCTTATAAATTGGGGGAGGCCTGGGATAATTGCAGTGATGCTGGGAGTGTCATTATCTTCTGGCAGGCGATGGGTGGTGATGCAAAACCTGCAGGAACCTGCTCGGAGCAGGGTTTGGTGAGAATCAGCCTCAAGGAAGGGAAAGGAATGAGCAGGGGAGATGGTGCCTGCTTTCCAGCTGTCACGGTTTGGATGGGGCAGGTTTCCATGATTTTACTGGGTAATTGTCCTGTATGTGATGGAAAAGGTGACAGCCCATATGGAGAGCGCGAGAGGAAATGGGAAACACTGACGTCCCCCTCTTCATCCCCTGCTCTCGTGGAGTGCCAGCAGACAGCCCTCCTCAAACACCTCCCAAAGGCACAGCCACACCACAAATGCTCCTCTAGCCCTGTGCAAAAATAGCGCATTACAAACGATCCTGCCACATTCAGTCAGGAGGCAAAACAGGTTGGGGGGGAAATAATCACTAACCACCCTTGGAACAGAAAAAGAAAAAGCAAATAAGAAGAAAAAGCCCAAGAAAAAGCAAGTGAAGGCACAAAATCTCCGAGGAACCTGGGCAGCGCTGGATCACTTGCACACTGCAGATCTATACTGTCTGTGTTAAATGCAAAACCAGAGCAGCAGAAAAGCCCTACATCAATGCCGCATTCGGGTGGAGATTTTTAAATGCACAACAGGCCAAGTTATAGCTCCCCGGGCAGCCATAACTCAGCCTGCTTGGACATGTGGAGCGTTGAGTTTGGCTGTACATGCTGCTGACTGTAATGATTTCAGGCTGGATCCTGCATTCCGGTTGCATCGCCCTGTCTCCCAGCAAGGCTGGATCATCCAAAGGCGCCATCACCAAAACCCTTGTGAGCCTGTCTCTGCTTGTTTAGGCTGGGGAAATGTCAAGGTTTTTTTGGTAGGAGGCTTGACCATAGTGGGTCTGGATAGGTGGCTCAGTGTAACTTTTCTCATCCTCCTGGAGAGGAGGGGTAAAGATATGGGCAGGACATGATCATCCCCAGTCCAGCCACAAATCTGCAGCAAACCTTTGTGGGATGGATAAAAGCTGTTAGAAAAAAACTGGCTTGGAGTGGACACTGGGCATCTCCTTCTGCCATGACCTGCCCCAGGCTGCAAGTCAAAAGGTGGAGGAATTGTTGGACCATCATGTTGTGACCTGATGTAGGTGTTCCTGCTCTGGCAGGGGGATTGGACTAGATGATCTTTCAAGGTCCTTTCCAATCCCTGATATTCTGTGATTCTGTGATCAACATCCCACCCTGGCCTCCATCACCAGAAGGCTCCCCAGAACAGCCCATTCCTCCCTGTTTTTCACACTGACCTCCTCACTTGGCTGATACCACGTATGGGATGAAGAGTGGGCTGGAAACATCAATGCCAGAGGTGAAAAATGCAACACAGAAAGAGAAACTCAAGCAGGCCATGAGTGAAGGGAGCCAAGGGACACTCTGGTCTGCCTCCAGGGAAGCCCTCAAATCCCTTCAAGGAGCCATCGGCACAGCCTGGCCCTTTGGGAATCATTAGGGGCTTTTCCCTAGAGCCAAGAGAAAAGTGCTCAGAATAAGAGGATTTGGGGAGTTCAAGCAAAAAACTCCAGGTGAGGGAGCAATGACAAGTAAGCAAAACAGATTTGGCCATTTCATTTCAGTTTCATTTTGATACCTAAAAAAGAACGAGTCAAACCAAATTCTGAAGCCAAGCACAACAGAACTGCAAGGAAAAGTCCTTTTTTTCCCCCTTTCCTGACCCTTCACCCCATTCAGGTTTTGGCTGAAATGCTCTGGCAGTTTCACAAGTTTTAGTCACCTCAAGCAAAACAGACATTTGGCAAATTAACTTTCCAGGCAACTTTTTTTTTTTTGTTTGCTGCAGTTGGAACTGTAGAAACCTGGAAGAGGCAGCACAACGGTGAGCTCATGGCCCTCCTTTCCCTTGGTGATGGGCTGATGGACAGGGATGAGCTGTGACATACCTCTGGCCATGCACCATTACAGCCACCCAACCACCCACCTCAACTCAGAGCAAACTGCAAAAAAAACCATCCCCAAAACCCCTCATCCAGAGTCAACCACAAACTCATTTAGCTGAACTTAATATTTTAGTTCCAGCACAGTCTGGACTCAGGCCAAGACATGGAGCTGAAGTGGCCTCGGGAGTGCTGATGGATGCTCTCCAGCTGTCGGAGGAGAGGTGGTTGATATCCAGCCTTGTCCTCCGGGACTTCTCCACAGCCTCCAGCCCTATGGGGTAGGACACAGGACTCTTTTCTGGGTGATGTGACAGATGTGCTAAATCGATCTGGTCCTCTGAGTGATAGAAGAAGGCATTTCTACCACCAGGGCCCTCAGAGATGATTGAAAAGCAAATACATCCATGTCTTGCTCCACACAGCTGGGAGGAGGCTGATACCCTACCTGGAGTGAGATGCTGGAGGTAGGTGCTCGGTACACCTCTTGCCACATTTGGCCTCACCACGACGGACCACGGGGAAGTTTCTGTCTGCTTTAAGGGGCAACAGGACCCAAAGCAGCTGGTTGGAGATAGCCATGTGTGGGACACAGCCATGTGTGGGACACAGCAGCATCATCTCCATCTCCCACTGCCACATCCAGGTCCTGCATCTGCACACTAGCAACCCCCAGGAAATGACGAGAAAATGCCATCCCGAAGTGAAAATGCCAACCCAGAACAAAGGAAAGCACGCCACAGACATGTCCTTAACTCTGCTGCTTAATGCTATCCTGGAAGGTGCCAGGTGGGGACAAGGACCTTGCCTGGCTGTGCCCCAAACCCAGGGAACCACCATTCCTTGGTACATCCAAGGAATGCTCAGCCCTGCACCTGGATTTGATCCTCAGCTGGTGGGTGTTGCTCATCCCAACACACCCTGAGCATCCTGTGGGATCCCCCAGATGGGATGCTGCCACTGGGGACCTGCTGGGATGGCAGGTGCCCATTCTGGTCCCCAAACGCCGACGTGCCCTGAGGCCAGCAGACAGCCCTGGGTTTGCAGGTCTGTGTTGCCTCCAAGGCAAAGCGTGTGAAAATTTCCACTTAAGCAGCCAGCAGCACAACAGGGGAAGGGACTCAGAGCCCGGATCTGCCAGGAGAGAATCTGGGCTTTTAATTATTTATGCTTCACCTCTGTGCTATGGTGATGAGACACGGATCAGACTGAGAGACGCAGCCAGATAATGGAGAGGAGGCTGCAGCCCGTTTCCCCAGAGAGGCCATTTATATGACTCAGGTGAGCTGGAGGGCTACCACCCCCTGCCCGAATCCTGCCTCACACCCTTGGAAAAGCATCTTCTCATCAGCATGCCTGGCTCTTGCCTCTGCCACTGCTTTCCCAAAGGGTTTGTGCCCAGGACCACAGGGTTGGAGAAGAGCTGCTGCCTGCCACGGATGTTTGAAGCTCCCCCGGGATGTCGCGTTGGATGGGGATTAGCCATGACCCCCTGCTAGTGGGATGGTGATGGGACAGCCACAGTGACCGCTGTGTCCAGCTTTGAGCCCAGAAACCTACCTCTTCTCTGTAAGGGAGTCTGACCCTGAGGAACTGCTGTTCAGAGTACAGAGTCGTGTCATCAGGCCATTGAGGCTCACAAGGACGCTTTGTGGTGGGGTGTCCACTCACCCAGCCTTGCTTGGGATCCCTGCCTCCAGCAGGTTTTGCTTTGGGGATGGATAGTAGACACGCTTTAATTAAGCAGAAGAAATTCAGCAAAGTTATATGGCCTGGTCCCATGCTCCCTTCTGCCATCGAGACCCGTCAAGGCGCTGCCAGCATGAAGCCCACCCATCTCCCATCAGAGTGCACCCTGTCCGTCTACCATGGGGGCTGCTCCTGATGCCAAACACGGGAAAACCAATGTGCCATGTCCCTGGAGGGTGATACATGGGGACAGGACGGGGCAGACTGGGGCTTTGGTTGCAGTGAGACTCTGCTGTCCCAGCTGGCAGCGAGCTGGCAGCAAAGGGCTGATGCCCGCCATTGGAAAGGGAAGGGGCAGAGGTGGGATAAAACTGAAAAGGTCTCGCTGGACAGCAGGCTGAGCACTGGGCACGGCCATGTCATTGCCACGATGGCATTTTAGGGTGCTCAGCACCCTGAAGAATTGGGACCTTTCTTAGTCACAACTTTAAAGGGATAATCGGTCGGATCCATGGGCTAAATCCCCCTGGGATTTTCAGGGGGAAATTTGCTTAGCAGGGTCTATGGTCAAATCCTTTAATTTCCTGGATTAGGAAGCCAGGGCAGCTTGTCATTTGTCCTGCATGGAGGAAGCGATAGAAACGTCATCGCTCAAGGCTTTTCGAACCGACTGCAAGAGCACTATGCAATCAGGAGCCCCCAGCCCAGCCACTGTGCTCCCCCCATGGCGGTGCCAGTTCCTCCAGCATCCCAATCTCTGGCTTCAGGGGGGAAGCGATGCTCAGGAACACCAGTAAGGAAAATAATGTTTTTGCCCAGCTCTGCACNAAAGCGGGTGGGTGGGTGGCTGGGGTGGGTGCAGCACAGCCCAAAGAACCTATGCCAGGAAACCCAAAACGGGGGCTGGGAGAGGAAAAAAAGCATGCAGGCCAATCTCACAAGATGGGAAGGCAGTGTAGGGACCCCAAACCTGCCCCTTGACTCCCCTCAAAGCTTTGGGGTGCAGCATGGAAGCAGGCAGGGACATGGCGCAGCAGCTCCCACCGCCATGGCTGGGGGGGTTAGGGTGGTGGGACATGGCAGCTAAGGGCTGGGATGCTACAGTCAGCATCCCCTGCATCCAGCCCTCGGGCCTGGCTAAGGGTTGGTGTGTACCCTCACCAGTCTCCTCACACCCTACGGAGGGTGAAGATGAGGATGGAGGAGAGCAATGAGGCTGGGAGCCAGCCCGCCTGCCAGACAGCTGCGCAGGCTGGGGGAGGATCTCTCCCTTCCCTCCCAAAGATTGCTGAGAAAAGCAACGCTGCAGTTTCTGCTCGTTGAATAGGAAAGGCAGCAGAAAGAAAAAAACAGGGACTGCCTTTTTGTTGTTGTTGCTGTTGTTGTTGGCTTTTTCTCCTTTTTTTCCCCATCTAATGGTGGGCTGCTCCACCCAAGAGCTAGTGGGTGTCAGTGTGAAGACTAAGCTTCACCATCCTCTTCTTCAGCTCATTCCCTTTTTCCCACGCTGTGCAGGCTGTCAGGGCAGACAGGAGAATATTATGTTAGGGATCTAG
Organism: Nycticryphes semicollaris; assembly: GCA_013400055.1. Taxonomy (NCBI): domain Eukaryota; kingdom Metazoa; phylum Chordata; class Aves; order Charadriiformes; family Rostratulidae; genus Nycticryphes; species Nycticryphes semicollaris. The sequence goes on along the minus strand of VXBJ01004021.1, from coordinate 307,017 downwards.
CAGAGCTTGGGAGGCTGAAATCACTCTGCACCATCTCTCGAGAAGGGCTGATTTTGCAGTGGGGCCAGTCCAGGGGGACAGCAGTGCCAGCCACTCAGCCCATGCCCTAAAGCTGGTCAAAGGCTTAGATTAGAGACAAGGCAGATGATCTGGGCTACGATGGGCTGCTGTGTGATGCCATAGGTGAGGAGGAGAAGTAGGAGGAGGAGAAGGCAGCCTCCCCTTCAGCTCCCTGAACCTTGCCTCCTGCTCAGTTCTCCAGGGCAGCCCCTTCCCGTGGAAGCAGTGGCTGCCAGGATTGAATCACCCTCCTGTCCTTCCTGACTTGCTACTGGCCAGGGCCATCCCTGCCTATTTCCATCTGCTCCTGCTGCAAAATCTACCATAGAGCTGGTATCAGTACATCCTGGCTCTGCCCTGGCACAGCTCCTCCATTCTGGCTGTGCCACTGGGCCCTTCCCTTCCTCCTGCAACCCAGGATGCTCCTTCTGCTTTATTCTACAGCAAAGATGGGGAGGGACTTTTTATCAGGGGGTGTAGCAATACGATGAGGGGTAATGGTTTTAAACTGAAAGAGGGAAGCTTTAGATTAAATATTCATAAGAAATTTGGTTGCCCAGGGAAATTGTGGATACTCCATCCCTGGAAGTGCTTAAGGCCAGGCTGGATGGGGCTTTGAGCCACCTGGTCTGGTGGAAGGTGTCCCTGCCCATGGCAGGGGGGTTGGAACTCAATGATCTTTAAGGTCCCTTCCAACCCAAACCATTCTACGATTCTATGATTCTAAAAACAGCCCCTCCAGCCATGCTTTGTTGTGTCTGCCAGGACCACTTGGATTTTGGAGATGTCCCCCAATGGGAAGGGGAGAAGGGCAGAGACATCTGGGACTGCAGTGAATCCAGCGGGTTGTGAATCTCCGCTCTGCCAATGTTATTTCATCACGACCTAGCAATGTTGGAAATGATTATACAAATGCATGTTGCACACCTGGGCCACAGAGCTGGGGTGTTTTAGCTCATATTTGGCTCAGGGGACAGGGAAAGGGGTGGGAGCCACTGAGTGGGGAGCAGCAGTCACGGCTGAAGGATGGGAGAGAAATTAAAGGAAAGGGTCTAGAGAAACCAATGCCAAACTGCCTTCCTAGAAGCTAAAAAAAGACCCTGCTGAGCTTTTTCCAGCTTGATTGCTTTGTGAAGCATCATTCTTATAAAAGACACTTGATTTTCCAGCCTGCTCGTGCCTGTGTAGGGATGTGCCCCTCCACCTCTGCACCGCAGCGCAGGCAGTGGGGTGGCAGTTGGGGACATGTGAGCGTGCTGACTAGCCCTGACTTTTGATAGGGCCACAAAAGGGCTTAATGCTGTAAGTCCTGTCTGAGCAGGAAGTTATTAAATTGGCATTGCAGGAGGACTTAAACAGTCACAGTGCGGGCGGCAGGTCCTGCAAGAGCTGGCAACGGGTAAGGATGCAATGATCTAGGATGCCATCCGGGGATCCTCTGTTCCTCGAGTGTCCTGGACTAGAGATGGAAACTCTGCTTGCCATGAGTCAGAGGTACTCATGTCATCCAGGCTGACAGGGACACACAGATGGGAAGAACAACAGCTGATTCTAATCTCTGCCACTGCAGTATCGCCTGACCCTTGTCAACAGGCATGGGAGCTTGTGCCTGGGCAGGAGGGGGGGAGGGAGGTGGCAGAGGGAAGGAGGTGGCAGGAGAGATGGTTGGCATGCTCTGTCACCGCTCAGCTCTCTGTCAACTGTGAAGTCCATTGGGGGCTTTGCACAGGGGCTGTCTTGAGGGAGAAAGAAGGCAGGAAGCAAAAAGAAAATACTGCCATAAAGAGAATTACCTCTTGCCCCAGCTGATCTCAGCCTTTAAGCCACCTCCACCAATCCCCTCTGTGTTTTCCTCCCTGTCTCTTTGCACCACTCAAGGAAAGGATGGAGAGACTGGGAAAGGATGGAGGGTGTGTGCTCTCCCTGCACAAGACTCAGTGCTACCAGTGACCCCACCAGTTCCCAGCTAATGAGTAGAGGTGACTCCTTGCACAGCCCCACGCTCCAGCTGGGTTGCATGGCCTCATTGGGAAAGAGACAGCACTTTTCCAAGGGGCCAGAGGTAGAAAATCCCTCTCTGGAGTCAGAGGTACCAAAGAGGGGCTGGACAAGGTAGTGGGAGGCCCCAGCACATTTGGTCTGATCCCTGAAGCATTCGCTCAGCCCCATCCCTGCAGCCGGTTTGGCTGTGACCCATTTCAGCTTCAGTCTGTTGCTAGCTTGTCCCTGCCATCTCAACCCAAGGAAGGGGACACACTACCCTTTTGGGGCCACAGCATCCCCCTTAACTCACATCTCTCTTCCTCCCCCTTCTCCATCTGCAGCGAAAGTCCCTCCGGCAGCTCGAGGCGGGGATTAGGGTGAGACTAATGCGGGTGCCCTGCAGCCACCTCCCCCAGGCACCAGAAAAGCCAGCAGAAACCTTAAATCAAATGCAGCTAAGTACAATTGCAAAGCTGCAGGCACAGGTCTGAGAGAGCATTAAGCAGCATTATTAGGGCTCGGCGTACTGCCGGTAGTGACATTACCGCAACTTAAAATGTTTGGGATCAGAACTGCAGAATCTATTCTTTTCTGTGGGTTTTGCCTGGGCTGCATTTCCATTTTTCTGTAGAAAATACCTGTTTGGCTCAAACAACCTTCCGCACTTTGCTGTTCAGCTCTCCAGGGCTTTTCTTGCCTTCCTGCTCCCCATTGTATGTCACTTGCAGGCGGATGCTTCGCCCTCACTGCAGCATCCTGAAGAAGCATCCATGCTGAGTCCAAACATTTTCCTTTACCCGTCCTCGCTGCCAGGTTGTCTTTATTTGCTTCCTTTTTGTTTTTTCTCCAGTTTCCCTTTCTGAAGTTGAGTGACACTGTGCTAATTTGCAGCCCGACTCCTCCCGAGACTATTGAGCTTAATTATATTTTTCTCATCGTAGTTGAATGGCTTGGCTGTAATTACGCCTGGAAGTGCATTACTTAGGACTAACCTGAGAACAGCATCCCCTCTGGGGTGCCAGGGCATCTGTGGCTCCAAGGAGCTGTTTTTTAAGGTGCTGAACAATGGGGCTCCACAAAGCTTGTGCTGGAGAGGAGCTGGGTGCTTGCCAAATGCCACCCGTCTCTGGGACTCATATCCCTAGTACTGGGGACGTCCCTTCCTCTTATAACTAATCCAGCCACTAATTCTAAAACCTTGGATTACGGTAGCAGAATGAAACCTTGCAGAGACTTAGGGTCTGTCTGCCTTGCATTAAAACTGCTGTCATGGGTCATGGAGACCTGGAGTCTTTCCTGAGCTTCCCCTGATGCTCCACGTGCATCTATTCTCCACATCCAGCAGCTGTGCCAAAAGCCAAGGGCTAGCTTTCTGGCCCACCTTTCTTGCTTGGATATTGCATTTTAGTTGCCCATGACACAGCAGTGCCTATGGAGAATTTGCCTTAGGTATGAATGTTACCACTGATGAGATGGGAGCTGGTGTCTCCAGTGCTTCCTTCATCCTTCCAGGGTAGTAGCAGAGAGAGTGATGGCTCTTGGCTCATTTGAGGGGGGAATGAAGCACAAAGAGGACACCCTGCACCTTCACCTTAAACAGGCTGAAAAATGCTTCCCTCCCCTGCTACTGCTGAGAACCTATAGTTGATATCAATGGTAGTTTTTCAGACTTGATTCATAGCCCTTCTCGCCCATTGACTTTACACAAACAATTTCAGCAAATGGTAGATACAAGAAGAAGGAAAGTGTTATTTCATTTTAATTGCATTGAAGAAAATTTAGGGAAATCATCTACTGAACCTAAAAACTGTTCCTTAAATGAGCTTACTTTTCTGTGTCACAGATAACATTGCACTCTCTTCAGACTAAAACAACTTTAAGAATCCAATTTACTTGTCTTCAGTACACTATGTTTTTAGCCTACTTTCCTCAGGAAATGGGGCTTACTTATGTGATTGTGCTGTTTATATATCTATATGCCATCACTCCCACACTAATAACATTTGAACGTGTTGGCCAATTCCAACCAAATCTGACAGAACGGTAGAGTTTTCAAAAATACTGAATTCTTACAAATTTAATGAAATACGTGGGTGGGCACATATTTTCCCCCACCAAGGGAAAGGCTGCAGAGTGAACTCAGCCATATTATTAGACAGAAGAGAATACACAGACACAGACACAAACCCACCAGTGTTGTTATAAAATCGCCAGGTACCGGTAAGCCAGAGCTCACGTTGGTATTAGATGGGGAATTGCACCCCTGAGCCCTAAAGCCACTGAAATGAGCATCAGGATTCCTCCACCAAGGCACCCACAGCCTGTTTCATGCATTTCTCCCTGTTTGGATGATGCAATTCAGTGTGGGCACCGCAGGGTAGTGTGTTTATTCATTTAGAAGCTTTAAAATAAATTGGACTAATTATACAAAAGGCTTTCTAGCCAGTTCTAGGTTTGTAAAACCTTGCTCTCTGGTGGTTCTGCACACTGAGGAGACCTCACCTCCTCACTGTAAGCCATTAACACGGGCAGCAAAACCTCCCGGGATCAGTAACCCAGCACTAATGCACAGGGGCACATCACGTCAGAGTCTGTCTGTCCCCAGCTCGCCCAGCCGAGCGATGGGCAGATCAATAAAGGGCTTTTCAACACGCCAGCAGCCCTCGTGCACCGGAGGCGATGGCTGTGCCATGAAAAGAGCAAAGCCCTGGCTTCCCGGAACTTGCTTTCTTCCACGTGTGTCTAGTCAAGAACAGCCTGGTTAGGACCAAGAGCAAGCCGTGGTGGGAGCCAGGCTGCAGGATGGAGATGTCAGGGTGCTCATGGAGCATCTTCCTGTGGGACCAGGTTCAGCCCCTGACGGAGAATCCTCAAAGCCGTGTCCTCCCATTCATTTATTTCAAGACTGATATTAAAGGGGTCCTCTTGGTGATCCCCCAAACCCACAACTTTGTTCCTCCTCCATGCACAGGCATGGTCATGGGCTGCATCCTTGCTCCCAGCACTGCTGCTTGTTCTCTGGCAGAGCTCAGGACCGCATTACTGATACAGGGGAGGAAGGTATTCACTCCCTCGCATTGCTATCTAATTTGATTTTTTTCCCTTCTCTCTCATAATTAGAAGGTGGAACTTTATATGTCAAGAGCTCCTTAAAGTATTTCCAGCACGGAGGGGTCATATCTCTTCCAACTCCCACTCTTGTGGACTTCATTACCACCTGGGCACAGAGGATGCTCAGGTTCTCAGACCCAGCATCCCATGGCAGACTACAGCTCCACATTTCCAGGATTCAAGCCTTTGTATCGAGGCATTCACATCCCCAGATCATAGGGAAAGATCTGGTCTTTCCCCGGCTCTGCAGTCTGTTTCCTACCTGGCAATCTAGACAGATTTCTTAGATTTCTTTTTTCTTTTTTTTTTTTTTTTTTACCCTCCCCAAAGCTTTGACAACAATTTGGTACAACATCAGCTCGAAAACATCATCAAACCCAAATATGCTCCCAAAGCAGGCCTGGGAGTCTCATTCACATTGCAGATAAGTCATCGGCAGACATGCTGATAAAGATTTCCAGTGTGACTCTGCATACAAATGATCCAGACCCGACAATTAATCAGGCGACTGAGGAGGTACCTGGGTTTTTCCCCTAATCCCAGCCCTTTTTCCCCAGCCTGGCTGCTACATGTAGCACTTGCTCAGAAACCAGAAAGGAATGAGAACGCTCTATTAAAACAATCCTGAAAAGTGACGCAAAGAGCCCTGAATTCGGCAGAGGAACCTTTCCTCCTCAGTTCACTTCTTGTTTGGGAGCTTCCTGCAAGTCACAAAGCTCCAGGCACATTTTGGGAGCCATTTAGAAAGCGTCTGATTTGGCCTTGCTTTGAGCTGGGAGCTGGACCCTATTTCAACCTAAATTAGACATGACCCCTTCTTCCCCCTCTTCCTGCCGGTTTTCAGCCGATCAGGTCCCTTCTCTGAATCACTGAGCTGTTCCACGATGGCTACAGCCAGCCCGGGCAGTGGGGGGTTCTTGAGGATTGTAGGGCACCTAGATCTGCTGCTTTCCAGCAGAGCCTTGGGCAGGCCAAACCCTCCCCAAGCATCAGCTGCAGCCAACGATTCAACCGCTTTTCCACTCAAAACCTCTTTTGGGAACAGAAATAGCTGGGAATCCTCCCAGCACAGGCCAACCCTGGGATGGTTCCTCTTGGCTATATGTCAGACAGAGGATAAGGGCAAACAGCATCTCAGGAGCTCTTCTGCTAAGGTTATCATCCCTCTTAGTAAAGAGGCTGGAGAGACATGGGGTAAATAACCCAGTACCTTCTAAGTGACAGCAACCAGCCTGTGGGCCCTACACCATGACTCACAAGTGTAGTTCCACTACAGCGCAACCACCCCCTGGCACAGCCTGCAGCAAAGGCACCACTCTGGGTGACCCTGCGTGGCCTCGACAGCTGGTTCAGGAAGGTTGTGCATCCACAGCCCACTTGGATTTTGCAGAGGGACAATTCAGCTTGGTTCCACCTTGTTTTGACCACCACCCACGAGGCCTGGGCTAGCCCAGTGGCTTGGCTTTCCAGGATGTTGCCCGCTCCCACTTTGGATCCAGATAGCACCACCACAATACTTGCCTGCATCCCTAAAATACCCTTTTGACCACCTCCTACAGGAAGAACTCTCATCCCACTTCTCCCATCAAACCACAGCCATCGGGGCAGGACCCCGGCCAAGATGGTGCATTGGGACAGCGACCACCTTACCTGGATGCTGCGATCTCCGCTTTCTGCTTGGCGATGGTGGCCGCCCTCTCGGCTGCCTCGACAGCCCGATCCACCTTCTCACGGATCTTGCTGGCCCGCAGCGGGATGAGGTTCTTCCTCTTGCCACTGACCAGGACATTCTGCTTGTACTTGCCCTCCTCCTTGGTGCCATCAGGGAAGGTCATGCAGCCATAGCCGTGGCGCTTGTTGTTGGCCCATTCTCCCTCGTACTTCAGCCCATCCGAGCGCTGGCTCACCCCAAAGCCCGACCGCTTGTCGTTCTTCCACTCCCCGACGTAGATCTCGGTGGTGGTGGCGTCGATGTCATCTTCGATGACGGAAAGCTCGGCTTCGCCCTCGCCCAGGCTGATGGTGGAGTTGATGTCGCTGGCGGTGGAGCTGACCGTGCTCATCCCGGCTTCGCTCCGGAAAGAGCTCTGCTTGCTCCGTTGGCTGGCCAAGGAGCTCTTGGACTCGGACTTACGGAGCTTGAGCCCGCTCAGCAGCGACCGCCGGAAGATGCCCTTCTTCTTGCTCTTGAGGATCTCGGCATCGCTGTGGGCCATGAGGACAAAGCCGCCCCGGGAGACGGCAGGGCTGCCGGCCACCGCCGGTGAGGAGTCAGGGTGCAGCGCTGTGCCATTGGTGTGCTCGCTGCGCAGGGAGTTGATGGATGTCCTCAGGGGTGACCTGATAACCGCAGCCATGCCGTAGGGAACGCTCTGCCGCACGCCGTAACCCTGGCGCATCCCTCCGACCCACTGGCCCTGGTATGTCCCTGGGAAGAGGAGACAAAAGCAAAGAGGGGTTTCATGGCATCCTGCAGACCCCTAACAGCATCAAACCCCTCCGCGAGCCCTTCGTTAGCAGGATCAGGAAAGTGTAGCTCTGGATCCCGGTCCCACCTCCATGACAAGGATGGTTGGTCTCTTCTCCTAAGTCACAGGCAATAGGACAAGAGGAAATGGCCTCAAGTTGTGCCAGGGGAGGTTCAGAATGGATATTAGGAAAATTTTTACATGGTGAAAGGCTTATTGAGCACTGGAATGGGCTGCCCAGGGAAGTGGTTGAAGCACTATCCATGAAGGTATTTAAAAGACAGGTAAACATAGTGCTTAGTGACATGCTTTAGTGATGGTTTTTATCAGAGTTAGGTTGACAGTTGGACTAGATGATCTTAAAGGTCCCTTCCAACCTAGAGAATTCTATGATTCTATGATTGTGGGAGGAAAAAAATAACATCTTGGTGGGATGGCAGGTATGCACTCCAGCAGAAATACTAGAAACCAGTCAGGGCACCAGTGTGCAGGGGGGGATTCTTCGAGGAACTGCCCCTTAGAGCAATCCCAAATTTGAAAGGGAAGGGAGCAGGGAGAGAGGGTAGAGGAATTGTTATCTGGGAGCAGACTCCAATCCATCCATGCTGCTGGCAGTGATCAAAGTCAATAGTATATTACAATGCATTAATTTATATACATAGCGCCTTTCATCCAGCCCGTAGCAGAAGGGATCAGCTCCATAGAAATAAAGGCCTCACGGGGAGAGATGCATTTGGTTATTCTCCTCAGAAATGTGCCCCTGTTTGAATTCCTACATTTCTGTGGGCACTTACTGAAGTTGCTTAACTGGTCGTTAGTATAATGAAAAGCACATGGGACCTCATCCCAGCACTGGGAATGGAGGCACAAGAAACCCATCCAGCCTGGGAAGCCCAACCTGAGCTTCCCCTGTGCACTGAAATGCGTGCTGGTAATCTGCCGGGGGTTTATAATCCCTTCCCCTCCTGGAGCCCGGTGATTGGCATGCTTTCTCATTTTATCCTGGCCGGCTGAACTCTGGGGCTTGTTTTTATTCTTAGGTTGGCTTAATCTTTTCTAGACTAGTTGGACATGCAGTGATTCACTGCCCGTCTAAGCCCTCGCAGGTGGATGGGCGAGTCTGAGGACGGCACAGTGTCACTCCAGCCTGGTACTGGTGCTGCTGGGATGTTGCGGCCGGTCCCAGCCCAGGGCTGCCCTGATTCATCCCATCCTCAACCAGCCACGCAAAGAGCGGGATGGGCACAGGGGCCTCCCTTCGCACCAGCCCCGCTCCCGCAGGCCAAGGGAGTCCTAAAGTAGACTTGCTGAAATAGTGAACCCTGTGGGAATCACATCGAAACGGCCCCATCTGGTTACCACCACCTCCGTCTGATAGAGGCTTTCCATCCCCAAAGATGCTCTTTGCCCTTAGCAATCAGGCTGTGATTTGTAGACATGAGCAACCCATCAGGTCCACCTAGGCTGGGTCTTTTGGCTGCAAAAATATTTTTGGCTGAGACCTCTCTGCTTTGCTGCGGTACTTTCCATGTCTTCCAACAGCCTAGTGGAAAGGATTATTAAAACATGCTGTGCTGGCCACCCTTATCCCCAGTCCCCAGCCCAGATAAACCCTGCTCTCGCTGCAAGGAGCAATCCCAACCCAACAGTTACACATCCTTTTGCTCCCTTTCATTCCTCATGTCCATCCTACCCCCCGGATTCCCTTAGAGGTTTCTACTGTCTGGTCCTCAGGGCTCAGGGGTAGCTCTGGAGATGGGTATGTGCTGGAACAGCTAATGCTGACCATGGAAACTGCTTCCTAAGAGTGTGAAACCAGCACCTGGACACATTTTGAGGTGCATTTTGGGGTGCATCAGCTTTCTTATCTAATAGTCACCAGTGCTTTGCACAAATCCCCCAAGACTTGGACATCACGGTGTAGACAAGTGTACCCTCCGCTGGATTAAAAACTGGCTGGATGGCCGTGCCCAGCGAGTTGTGATTAATGGAGCAAAATCCGGTTGGCGGCCAGTCACCAGTGGTGTCCCTCAGGGCTCAGTTCTGGGGCCGGTCTTGTTCAATATCTTTATCGATGATCTGGACAGGGGGATTGAATGCACCCTCAGTAAGTTTGCAGATGACACCAAACTAGGTGGGAGCGTTGATCTGCTTGAGGGTCGGAAGGCTTTACAGAGGGATCTGGACAGGTTGGATCAATGGGCCAAGGCCAATGGGATGAGGTTTAATAAGGCCAAGTGCCGGGTCCTGCATTTTGGTCACAACAACCCCGGGCAGCGCTACAGGCTTGGGGCAGAGTGGCTGGAAAGCTGCCTGGCAGAAAAGGACCTGGNTTTTTCATGTGGTTGGACTCGATGATCTCAAAGGTCCCTTCCAACCACTAAGATTCTGTGATTCTGTGATTCTGTGATCCTTTCTGGTGCTCCGAGGCAAGCAACCCCCTGAGGTGCTACATTATCTGGGTGACAGCCTCGTGTACCCCAAAAAAATGCTAGACCCAAGCTGGAAGACCCCACAAAGACTCCCTCGAAGAAGGACATGGGAAGGCAAGGCCAAGAGGGCAGGATTTTCCGAGGGTTTATAGGATTAGCACTGGGGAGGGAGGAAGAGCACTGGGATTATGGCAGGCACCGGGAGGGCAGGGCGAGGAGGTGATGGCAGCGCCAATGGGGAGAAGGATGGGGGACAACCAGCAAGACATCTGTGCAAACAGCTCGGAGGAGACATCAGACATATCCTGTGGTTGGGTTCAAGCAGTAAGCTGGGCTTGTTCTGCTGCAGCCCACTTTGGTGTCCCCCAAACCAGGCAACAACTGATGCCATGCACCCACTGACTCTCCCCTTGCCCAGTGGCACCCTGAAATGGTGCCTGTGGTGCGGGAGAGCCCCCCAGGACATCTGTCCACCCCCTGCAGACCTGGCACCATCTTGCTTCCCTTTCTGGCTCCTCCCCAGAGCATCTCAGCAGGACAGCCTACTGGGACTGACGGGCAGCAGCAGGGCGAGAGATATTTCCTCCACTGCTCTGAGCACCCCTGCAAAGGGAGCCCCCAGGACAACTTGGGATGTCCTCTCCCTGTGCCCAGACTCCTATTTCCTCTAGAGATTGATTCAAGGGGGTTCAGGGAAAGATAGCCAGTGTGGACAAGGGGACAAGGAGAAAAGGTCCTGCATGAAATCCATCAGAGTTTGCCTTGCCCAAGTCTTGGACTCTCTTTCCCTTGGCCGCATGCCTTGACTCAGTCCCTGGCCCCAGGCAGGTCCCTTGACCTCCCTGTCTCCTAGCAAATCTGCAGCTGAAAAAAACCCCAACGGATTAAACTGAAGCACTGTAAAGCAAGCACAGCCCTTTGCTGGAAACCAGAGGTAGCGGTGAAGAGCAGAACAAAGTGCTCCCAGAGCAGGCGTGACAATGTGTTTCAGCTGGAGCAGGGGTGGCAAATTGGTCACAGCAGGTTACAGCTGCAGCCTATCTCCAGCAAGGCAGAGATGCCTGGGAAGCTGTCATCTTTGCATGGCCTTAAAACCTACTCCTAGAATTACAAGGCTGCCAGGAGCAATCACTGTATCTCCTTGGCCAGGCTAAGCAGAGGCTGCAAGGACTTGAGGAGCCATCCCATCTGGCTGGCCAGACCTGCTTCTACCTTCCCAGAATCATGGAGCCACTCCCAGCAGAGAACAAAACCCAAACCCCAGGTATTGCTTTCATGGGTGGTGTTGCTTTCCTAATTGCTTCCCTGCTAGAGGCAGCAGCATGGGTTGCTTCTGGGGATTGCCTAGGAGGGCTGGCCACCACGATATCTGACCACCAGCAGATCAAAGCACTTTCTTCCAAGGGGCTGATTTCATCCATCCTCCCTCACCCAAGCAGCTCTGCTTCCTTTATCTGACTTCATTGAGTTTTAAACCCCTAAATATCCCAGGATTTGGCCATGAATACTGGAAGGCCTCAGAGCCATCTGATCTGCATTGCTAAGCACCGTCACCTCCTCCCCTTGCACTGCTCGGCTTAACCTCTGCCCCCTAACATTTGCAGATAGATGCATAAAGCTTAATCTCACAAGGAGCTGGGAGACTCTTTCTCCCTGCAGAGGAAACAGGATTTTATGATTTTCCACTTTATGTGCTGGGATGGAGCTGCTTCCGAGTCAGGGATCTGAAAAGAGAGTATGCAGCGGGAAGCCCGTGCAGTGGGGACTGTGTGATGGGGCTGGATGTAACAAGACGAGCACATCTGATCCAAAAGGTCCCCAGACTGATCTGCTGAGGTGCTGAATGGAGGTTCTCAAGGACTTCAGTGCAACTGTAGAGAACTGAGCACCTCCTAGGGTCGGGGCAGAAAAGCAGACACCCTCTTTAACTGTGTTAAATTAAAGGAGGGGAACATGCCTCCACTGGGATGGGAAGCAGGGAAGAAGTCAATGTTACTGCAATCCTGGCCACTAGCTGATTGCATTGCCCAAGCCATGGCCCTATGGAAAAGAAGAAAAGCCACTGGGATGGAGAATTGCTGGGGGTGAGAAACTGTGCCAACCTCTTCCCCCCAGCCATGCCCTCTTATGGATGCCCCCAAGATGCCACAAATAACCGTCCCCCTTCTGTGTGGCCCTTTTGCACTGGGCAAAAAGGACACACAGCAGCCAGGAAAGTCTTGGATGTGGAAAGAAAATCCTCCTGAACCAGGTAATTTGTAACTTACTATGGTAATACAACCGAAGCAGCAGCCATTTCTGTGTTGTAGCTCTTCCCTTACTATCAATATTTGCAAAATGCTTCCTGAAGCATTAATTGCATGAGATTAATGGAGTAATTGCATCGGGGAAAATGCAGCATCCATTACATGCTCAGGGCAGCATCGTGCAGGCAGCTGCGGGCAGAGGAGCTGTGCAACCAGGGCTGTGGCTGGGTGGAAATCTTGGATGATAGGGGAGTGCTGGACAACCAGGACAAAAAATCTCAGCCACCACTACCACCCTGATGAAAAGAAGGGCTGATCCTGCCCTGGGAATGGGAATTTTGCCATTCATTTTAATGTCAGCAAAATCAGAGACCGAGAGAATAAGCAGGTTGTGCTCTCACTTGCTGTGGTTCTACCCCAGGGAAGATTTCTTGACTCCTGGTGTCATTGCTCCAGCAGGATTCGGCCAAGACAAAGGTCCCCACCAAGAAGGGTGGGGATGCGGCCATGTGCATGCACATGTTTGGAGCAGAGATAAGGAGAGGGCATAACCCGAGGCTGGGCGAAATAACTGAAGTCATCCTGAAAGATGGAGTGGTGAAAATATTTCTCTTTCAGAAACAGCACATGGAGTGTGAGAAAGGGAATGGCACTTGCAAGAAAAACTAGGAAAGTCAGGATGGGATGGAAACATGGAACGAAGAAAATGGGCAATGTGATTGTTGGCCATTTGTGTTTTTAAGCCTGGGGTTTGGGTTTTTTTGGCTGGCTCCCCTTGGAGCAAGGCTGGGTTGCTTCCAAATGGCTTTTAAAACTCCTGCAGGAATTTCCATTGCCCTGAGGATTGTGCGGAGCCCCATCCTTGGCTGGAGCCAGCCAGGCTGAAAGCAGAAAGCGGGAAGTCACTGGCCTCCAAAGCATCGTTCCTGATGCTCCAGCAGAAGATCATATGTTTTGAGAAATGACAGGTACCAAAAAGTAATCTAATTTGTTGCAGTTATTCAGCGCTTTCTCAGCATTTGGCTCAGGAGGCTAAAATTCATTCTGGGAAGTGAGCAGAGAGTCTGCAGGGCTGCTCCTGTTGGCCCCATAATGCCAAAATCCCCGAAATCAGAGTTTGTCCTGGTTTGCACCTCGCAGAAACGGGGAGGTGAGCAGGACCCCGGGCATAGTTGGGACTGAGATGGTTGGGTGCCACCTCTTTGCCTCCGTCGTGTTCCCTGATGGAAACAGGGGTAATGCAGAGGCACTCCAGCAATTCAGCTGGGTGTTAGGAAGACTAATTAGCTCCTATTTGCAAAGTGCTCTGCAATGAGGCATTACAGACACCAGGAAGACCAACAGGTCTCTGTTCATTTCCTTGATTTTACCAAAGAGTTTTTGAGGATTTTTCTGGGAAGCAGAGAAGGAGGAGACCCAGATCCAGCTCATCTCCTGGGGATACAGCTGCTGTGGTGGGGCTTGCATGGGTGCTCATGGACCCAGGACCATGGAGGGAGCTGCTCGCTCTTGCTTCATGGCTGGGAAGAGGGAACCAACTCATGGCTTGCTCTTCCCATATGCAGCACACTGGGCTGAAACCTCGGGCAAGAAGAAGAGTCACTTCATTGATGCTTCTTGTCTCTGTACCAGATGCCTTTTGCACGTAAGAGACTGATGGAGAGGGAAAGGAGACCTGAAGCATCTAGAAAATGGCCTTTCTGGCCCAGATGGAGGTGGCCTACAGTGCTGCACTCAGCAGGCGAAGGTGAGAAATGCCAGAGGATGGAAAGTGCCCAGCTTTGCTGATCGCTGCCCCAGGCTGAGGGGCTGCCTGGCACCCATGGTTCTCTCCTGCTTTCAGAGAGATGGTGAAGACCAACAATGATGCCTGAGAGAGTCCAGCTTTCAGACAAATAAGCAACACCTTAGGGCATGACAGAGCAATAGGCCAGTTTTGAATGATACAGGGTGAAGCCCCAAGGGAGGGTGATGGGCTTCTCACAGTCCAGCAACAGCCATGAGGCTTCCCTTGGCCCAAATGGGATCATTCACTTGGGTATAAACCTGATCCATCTTCACCATGGCATTGGAAGGAGACAGAAGTCAGGATTTTTTGGGTTGGAATGGCTGCATTTTCTTCCCCCCCTCCTGCTTATACCCAAGGATCTGGCATTTTGCAGGCTGCTGAGCCCTCTGGCTCCAGTCCAGGAACACCATTAAGTACAAGCTTTAGGGGCTGAAGGCTGCTCACAGACTTTGCCCACACGGAGAAGGGTGTCCTGCAGGATGAAGCCCTTGGCAAGTACATGGGGTAAAAGCGCACGGGAAGGTTTGCACAGACCTGCCCTGCCTTGCTCCACTGCAGCTTCTCATTGCAGAGAAATCCAAGCAGTTCTTTAGGATGTTGTAAAGCATTTTGAGGCCCATGGACACATACACATTATTAGGACAACATGACCTCAGAAAAAGTCAAATGCTTGGAAAAACAGTCCTTATCCATCACTAACACTGAGTTAAAAAAACTACAAATAACCCACCATGATGGGTTAATGCAATGTATTTCCAGGTTAGTTAAAACAATCAGCAACATGGGGGGAGCTTTCACAGGACATGGGAGCAGCAGGCTTCAAAGGGCAGGTTTCTCTGAAGCCTCTGTCCCATTCTTGATGCACAGCCAGATCCGCCTCTTACAGTGACTGTGTTCGGTAACAGCAGTCATCCAAACCTCCCAGCTCACCTTTGCCACGCAGAGAAATTTGGGAACGAGGTCTGATTTGTCAGAATTGCCCGTCCACTTTTGAAAACCCGAGCGGAAGTCATTAGACCTTGCAAATTGCTAGTTTATCTTGTGAAGGATCCTTCCTGGTATGCTCACCTCCCCTCTTATCTCTGAACTCTGCAGCATATTAATTAAAACACGTCCAATGGCAGTAATTAGGCTGGTGTTTTGAATTACAACAGGAGTAAATTTTACAGATATCACTTTTCAGTTATTTGATACCAGAAAGGCCCAGAGAGGATTCCTGCAAAAATCATATTTAGCATCTCAGAAACACCTATCCCAAAGAGAAGATGTGTGAGAGAAAAGAGAAGACTGGAGGATGCCAATGCAGCCTCAGTCCTGATGGCGTGACGATGGGGACTTCCTTATTGGCCATCCCAGCTGATGTCCAGCAGCCAGGGGGCCTTGCTGGTAAAAATGTGACCCCCCTAGACATTCTGCCTGCATGTATAGGTCCTCCCAAACATGCTGCCTGCATGTATGGATCCTCCTGAGTATCCATGCTGCCAAGAGCCACCCTTGGGAAACAGGACAAGGCGCTGCACTGGGTGGCTTACATTTCCTTCCTCATCCTCAACTGCCAGGCAGAGAGCAGCCATTGTCCCCCTAAAAGCTCACCTACACTGGCACAATATGGAGGGCTAGGACTTGCCACTTGCATTGCCCACCATGAAAGGTGGGAATCAGTGATGGTGCAGGTGTACAATGCTGCATGGACACAGCATCAGTGGCAAATTACTTTCCCCCCATCTCTGCTAGGGATCTCCATGCCTCTGACTATCGCCAAGCCATGCTAAAAACACAGTCAGATGCTTCTGCTGTGGCTGCTAATTTGCCAAAAATATGCTCTGGTAACTGCTTACACAGGGGAAGAAATAAAGTATGGATTTTTGAGTATGCAAATATAATCTGCAGGCACGAACACGTGATGGATGTTAGTCATATTGCTTAATGTGAGGCTGGATACATCCATCCATGATGGACACAGCGAGGTCTAGGCATTCTAGGAGAGAAGGGGAAGTGGGGAAGGAGAAGGGAGAAGAGAGAGAAGAAGAGGACTAGAGCAGAGCTGTCACAGGCTGCTTTGCTACTGCCAGGGTGCTGGATAGCGTTCAGTCTGTTGCTGGGACTCAACAAATAATAAATCCTTACAAGTCTGCAGCTCCTATCAGCACAGTTAGTCGGCACTTTTATAAGCCAGATGGCAGGGACCCTCTATCTAAGGAAACAAAGCAGTGGAGTTGTTGGGTTTAGATGAGGTATGGTGGGAGATGGCTTTGCCTGCAGGTAGAGGTGGGTGCAGGGTACCTTGCTGGGCACCTCTGCAGGAGCAAGAGCCAGGGGCTGGAGAGAGGAGATGGATTTATACAGCCTCATGCCCCAGCTAGGGAATCTGCCTCCTCCCCTGCAGACGCAAATAACAACATCAAGTAACTCAGGCTGAAATACCACATAAAAGGGATTGCTCAACTGTTCTCCATAGGGAAAAACATTTGAAAGGCAGGTTCACGTGTGGTGCAGATGCTCATCTCGGGGATAAGACCCATCCAAAATATGGGTAGTCCCTTCTATTCTCGTTGCCATGATGTCTGCCCTAGAGATACTCTGCAACCAGGAGATCATCAGAATAAAGCTATTCCCTCACTGGTAAACATTAATGTGCATCAAGGTGTTGCAAAGACTGCTGGTCTGTGTGGGCCTCCTTCTCCTGTGGGCACCAGTTGGCTTTGCACAGCCTACAGCAAGCCTACAGCAGGGTAGAGAATGGGTCAGAGCCCCAGAGCTGATGTCCTACCTCTGACGATAACCCCAGCTGCAGGAATTAAGCCATTTTCCACAGCCACTGCCCAGTGATGAATAAGTGCCCTTATAATATTAAGGAGAAGCCACTCCAGAAAAATCATATATGGAAATTCAGCTCAGGTAACACCCACGAGAGGAGCATCCTTCCAGACCCACAACTATGTTCAGTCTCACCCAACAATGGCTTCTGAGGCATTTTGGCTGTTTGCTTTGAGGGGGAAAACCTCAATTTGCTCTCCACCATGTGCAGGAAAATACAAGTCCGTCCCCTCCCTCTTCCCTCTCATTGTTTCTGTATCTCCTGCTTCCCAGAGCCTGTTTGCGTTCACTAGTAATTGCCTTTTCCAGCCAGCATTTGGAGAAATGCTTCAAACCATTATAATGACAATCAAATCTCAGCATCACTAATTCTGATGGGGCTCATAATGCATCTCAGGCCAGTCACGATTTTTCTTAAAGAGCCAGGTCCTGGAGACAGGGGAAATACAGCTTTTCAGAAGGAAAGAGTCAAAGAAAGAAATTTCTAGTTTTCCTGGGAATGGGAAGTGCTGGGTCCTCTGGATCCACAGAAAGTCAAGGGAGCATCATTCCCTGGTGAAACAGGGCCCATAGTTTTGCCCAGGGCAGCTGAACCCTTGTGGATTTGGCCACCAATGGGGCCCAAAACTGGAATGAAGCTTTAGCACGAGGGATGCGAAACACATTAGCATATCGCTCAGCACCTTTATTATGGCTAATGTGCTCCTCTTACAAAGCAGAGTGAAATTGGGCTAATGCTTAGTCCGTTAATCCCCCAAGCGCTCTAATCCTCATCACAAACTCTGTGATCTCACCCCATTTCTCAGCAGAGCTCACAGAAGTAAGGGCTGATTCTCCGGTGCTCCCAAACGGCGCTGTGTGCTGGCACCGTGTTTTGGAAGGCTGCATCCCTCACGAGGGGTGGGAGATGCTCAAACGCATGGGATGAGGCTGAGCTCCCCATGGATCAGGGATAATAGGAGGCTGCACCAGGAGCGGGGCAGGCACAGGATGGGATGAAGCAAGAGCAGGGGTTTTTTATTTCCTGTGAAATAAATGATCAATCCCTTATTCAGTCCAGGGAAACACCTCGCAGACCCACAGAGATGCTCTGAGCAGAAAATCACATCATTCTAGCAATCATCTTCATGCGAGTATCTGCAAACTTTGGGATCTTGCTCTGGCTGTTCACTCATTCATGAAAATTCATGATGCTGTGCTGTATGCTAAGAGTAAGTGGAACCTCTTCAGGGGATAATTTTGGGAGTGACTGTTCTAAGGGAGTGCTCATGCACCGATTGCAATTTTTAAGGATTTTTGATTCAAAGGCCGGATTCCGTCTGTGAAAAGCCAATATAAACCCCCAAAATACAAACACTTGCCACTCAAGTATTTATTTTCTCCAAGCTTCCCTTTTTTTGTTGTTAACAGTCAAATACGTTAACTGTAAGTTAAACAGCTCATTGCAGGGGCAAACCAGCATCAAGAATCTCCTGTAACTACTGCAAACTCCAGCAAAAAAAAAAATCCTCTCTTGGTCAGGATTTCAATCAATGCTACAGCCAGAGTCAAAACAAGCAAAAAGTGCCAAATCTCACATGAGAGATGCTAAACCACAGTGTTGTCCCCTGTAAGGCCATCATCATCCCCATCCTGCCTGGCTTCTGTGTCTTCAAGTCGTGCCTACATTAATAAAGATCATTCATCTACATCAGTGTTACCTGACTCAAAGCATTCAAAATTAATCAGGTTCATTTTAAAATCAAGGCATTTTTAAGCAGAAGGCATTTTTAGCTCTCATCTACTGGTTTCCGAGCCTGTAAGAATGACTTTTCTGCAATAGTCTGGGTGGAAACCTTGCTTCAAAAATGAAGCTGAAAATCTTGCAAAATCACATGATTCCACAAGCTGGAGCTTCAAGGAAAAAAAAAAAACGTTCAGCTACAGGAGCAGATGTCACCCAACCACAAGGAGCTCCATGGGATATCAAATCACATGCAAATATCCTGAGATTTGCATTAAAAGCCGTGAGAAGCCCTGGGGTAACACCCCACCCACCCCCCCAGTGAAAGGATATTAAAATTGTGCTTAAAATTGACCTCAGTCACCCTCTATTCTGGGTCAGGGAGAGGTGTGTAAAGGGAGTCAGATTGCCCCAAGGTTGGAGTCCTACACCATCCCCTGGAGCATCAGGACCAGACAAAACGCTCGAGAAGATGGAGCTGGGGTCTACGCCTGTCTGGCAATTTCTGTCTCACATACTTCTCCCCAGGGTTAAAATCCTTCCTTCTCTGTCCTGAGCTGTACCTGAAACTAAGCAGCATGTTCCAGTGAGATAAGTAATTATCATGAGTTCATATCATTTATTTTTAATGAAGCCGGTCAGAATCTTCGCTCAGTATTTTGATTCATTGCTCTCTGTTCGGCGGGTCTGATGATGTTTTTGTTATTGCTCTCCTATAACCACTGTTGAACTGCAAAGCATCTTCTGTACCAAATCTAGACGGCAAGATGCTTCATAAACAAAGTTCATAGCTTTCGGTTTTTAATTAGCAGGTTCTTAGGGGGGAGGTTATTAGGACCAGCTAGGGCTGTGTCTGGATTCTGCAGGAAGTGGGAGGATGGGGGATCAGGGCGCATTTGTATTTGCTTGTTCCCACCCACTAGTTAAAGTGCATCAACAATTCCTTCCCGGCAGCAAAATAAAACGAGACCTGATACTTTTAAGGTATTTCTGACATCTGCGCGATGAATAGATCTCAGGGAAATTTGCCCTCGCTAGTTGGTTCCCTGCAGCTGTAGAGGAAGCTGTGAAAAACCCTGGTACGGAGAGAGGCACGAGGCAGCCCTCAGTGATGCTGCTGCCGTTAGAAGCACCGGCCGGTGGTGGCTCATCCAAACCCACTTCTCAGCTCGGGCGAGGGGGCTCCGGCCCCTCCCCAGACAGGCAGGTCCCCCTACAGCATCCCCAGTCCATCCCCACAGAGAGATCCTTTACGCTGGCAAGGGGCCGGCTTTTGCAAAGTATTTCATGGTTTTCATCTCCTCAACCATTACAAAGCCTCCGGGTTGGTGGCTCCTGGTGCAACTGCTAAGGGAGCGGATGGAGGTGTCACCGGTGCCACCACACAGGTGGGGAAAGTGGGGCACAGAGCCGCTGTGGCTCCTTCCTGGGCAGGGCAGGACAGGCTACAAGGGAGCCCACACCGGCAGCTCCCACTGCACCGCTTCCCTCTTCCCATCGCTTGCAGAGCACAAAAATTTCCCAGCCCGGGCCAAGAAAACCCACTTGCCTACTCACACGGTGCTAACAATGAAAACACTAATTATATTTCACTCACCTATCAAAGGGATGATTCATTTAGGTGAGTGGGCACGGAGGATTACACAAGACAAACTCCGGGATGTGACCGGCCAGCTCTTTTGGGGTAGCCCTCCCAAGAAACAAGGCTTCCTGAGAAACAAGGCACCGGGGATGGGGCAAGGGGGTGGCAGCAGGAAGAACCTGGCGTGGCTTTGATGCACCACGGACACCCCCAGTCCAGGGAACCGCTGTGAGCCATTCCCCAAGGGCTGACCAGGCAGTGGGGATCTGAGAGAGGGGCTGGCCCCCTCCCCAAGCCCCTGTCCTGTCACAGAAACCAAATGCTTAGCTGGGGAGAGGTAGAGGAAGAAGAAAAACAGCCTTGGCAGGGATGTAAAAGGCAAAAGAAGATTTGGGGCTTCCTTCATCCACCCCCACAACCATGGTTTCAGCAGCTAAACTCAAACGCAATGCACAGCCCTAGGATTTCCATGGCAAGCCTGCAGTTACAACCTAAACTGACCCAGGGGAAAATCACTGACTATTTCCAAAGTGTCCAAGTTGTGACAGAAAGGCAGAAACGAGCTGAGATGTCTCCTGATCTCCAGACCTGCTGGGGAGAAGGTCTGCAATCAGAGGTCTCCAACCCTCTGCTCTGGAGAGGTTCCACCAGCTCCAGCAAGGGCAATGGCAGCATCCCCAGATGATCCAAGTAGATGCAGCCCCTTTTTCCTGAATCCAGGGAGCAATCCCACTCCTGCTCTGGAGCTGGGCTGAATCAGGCCCAGGAAATGCGTGGTACAACTCCAGCATCCAACTGAAGCACTCTTCAGCAGCCTGCTTTATGTAATAAAAGAGTGCTTCTGGATGGGGGCAGGAGGCAGCAGGGATTTTTGGCAGAAGGATAAGGACATGCCAGCAGTACCGTGGTTTGGGAGGGGGGGGGTAGGTGTCCAAGTAAGTGCTTGCCTGCAGGGGCAAGACAGGATGGTGCATGCACAGCCCCCAGGTGCATGACCATGGGTCAGGTGTGCTGTGGTGCCAGGGCGATTTGGCAAAGCGTGGGCTCCCAGGGGAACAGCGAGGCTGTGTTTTGCTTCTGTGGGTTCTGTGCAATAGGTTGGCAGGGGTGGACACGCACCCGCAGAGCTCGGGGACAGCGGTTTGCATCCATCCGGAGAGCGCTGGGGGCCGACCACGTGCCCGTGGGTATGGGAGCGGAGGGGCGCAGCGGCGTCTCGGCGTGGGGAGGAGAGGCGTGTGTGCATGGCGATGAGTGTGTCGGCGTGGGAGGTGCGAGATCTGCAAGCTGCGTGTGGGGGAAGCGTGCGCGCGTGGCAGGCGTGAGCACCCGGCGTGGGGGGCGGGGGGACGGGATGGGGACGGAACCCGGGATGGCAAGCAGAGCCAGGACAGTGGTGGTGGTGGTGGCAACACGGCTCAGGCCACAGCATGCCATACCCCACCTCCGAGCCCAACGCATCAACACGTGTGCATCAGTCACGCCAAACAGCGCTCCCCAAGATAGCGCTGGCAACGGCTGGTGGAGCGTCAGGATTTGCCCTCACCCACTATTGTGCAAGGAAACAGTAAAATTGGAGTGAAAACCATGAATTCTGGGGCATCTCGCTTCCTGAGCCTCGCTGCGCATTTAGGGACCCATCCCCTAGCCCTGGTTGATGTGCTAAAAAAATATATGTGCAAGGGATGAATATTTATCTGTGGGTGGCAAGTGACAGATGCTGGGGCGAGGATTCTAGGATACTTCAGTTTGATGAAGGTAATAACTTGAATAGATTAATGAGAAACATCCTTCCCAACAGTTGCCTCCCCTGTGCCATAGCTACGCAGCCACCCTTCCAGCAGAGCTCCAGCACACACCAACTTCTTGTACCCAAACCGCACAAAGTTCAGCAAGGTTCGGTGTCCAAAAGGCTGGAGAGATGCTCAGCTTTGGCATTTCCCACCCAGAATGGAGACAGGCAACTGGGAAAGGGCCGTGGCCTCTGGGTACTTGCAACTGAGTCGGTCAAAGTGCGATTTCAGCTGGGTTGAGACAGTCTGTGGTAACTGCCCAACCGGAATGGGGGGAAAACTGGTGTGGAGCAGTCTGGTTGGGGTGTGCGTGGTGCGTCCCTGCTCCTGGCAGCAGGACAGGCTTGGCCACAGGTACCATCACTCTGCATTTCCCCAGCACAGCCATCCTCTCCTCCTAGGACAATTTGCAGAGTCCCTGGGTGGGAGCGTGGTGCTACAGACCCTGCCCTTGTCTCCTCCTGATCTTCTCACCTCCTCCAAAAATGACAAATGCACAATACAGCAACTCCCCAAACACCGAGACACCAGGCTGGCCTGACAAGATGGAAGCAAAAGCTCTTTGCTTCTGGTAGGTTCTCAGAAAGGAGAAAACCAATGGTGAGCCACCCCAGTTTGGAGATGCTCCCCAGTTTTCCCACAGAGCCGCTGCGCTGCGGTTGACGGGGAAGCGTGCCGGGGTGGGGGCACGTGCGTGGCAGGAGATGGGGCCAGCCCTGCAACACCCAGCCCTCGGAGACCTGTAGTTTGTCGAGACTTGCGTCTGCCTTCCTGCAAACCTCCCCAGCAGGGGCTGGGTGCCAGGAGGGGAGCGGGGCGATGGGCACTCGCGTTGGGAGGACGCAGAAACCGCCCCCTCATCCCCTCCTGACCACTTCGAAGGTGGGAGACCGCGATTATTCCTTGACCAAGCTTTATTCCCAACCGAAGGGCTGCTGGGATTTATTGATGCCTTGCAAACACGCACGCGGCAGATTCCAGCTCAGACCCCAGCATTATTCCAGGCAGCTGAAACAAAAGGTTGCAGCTCTATTTTCCATTAGGAGAAAGCCACCAGCACAAAATTATCATTAAAAAAAAAATAAATAAATCAAGAAATCATTCCACCTCTTCCTTTAAGAGCATAAAAAATCAGCTGCAGGTAACGTTTAATCTCGCCTCCCTGTATCCCCACAAAGCAGCAAACTGGGTTTTCTAGAGAAAGGTCTTGCAGCACCTTTCAGGAAGGCTGCGATGGAGCTCAGCAACGCTGCAATTTCCTTAACATACCAATCCTGGAAAACCATAATGCCTTAAAAAAAAAAAAAAAGAAAAAAAAAAAAAAAAAAAAAAAGAAGAAGAAAGAAAAAAAGAGCTTGCTACAGAGGGACACATTCAGCAGCAAAAGAAGGGGGGGGGGCTGTGCTGCTGAATGCCCCCGGCTGCCGGCAGGTAGGCCTGCCTCGTATTATGGTGGCAATTTAGATGGAAGTAGCCACAAAACATGAGGGAGGATGATACAGCCACTTCCAGCACAGCGCCAGCTGTTTCTCCGACTTCGGCCTTAAAGCCTGTTAGTCCGACAATGTTTTTTTTTTTTGATCGCTCCAATTGGGTTTTCTTGTTTTTTATTTAATCCTAGTTTCCCCTCCATATCTCGTTAAGCCCTGTTGACGGCAGAGAATAGCTTTGGTGATCCCTCTGAGCCCCTACACTAAGCATTAAGCCGTAAACTAGGAATGTAAGACTCTTGTCTGAACTAAAGTCTTTTGCCTAGTATTATTAAGCGTGGGGTCTGCGTTTGGAGGGGCCACAGGGTGGGCAAAGACCCCAGCCACTCGCTGGAAGCATTTGCAGCACCAGAGCTGTACCCATCTGCCCTGGATCCCCTCGCATGCTCCCTCCCCTCTGCCCCCAGTTGCTTCTGCAAATCCTACAGGTTCCAGTGGTGCAGAACTGCAAATCCCATGTGCAACTTGGGTTGTCTCCCAATGGCTTGGCCCACCCTGTCCTCCGACTCACCCTGGGCATCCCCCCATCAGCACAGCCATCTCCCCTCCCCAAAAAAGCCTGGTGGAGGAGAGGTGTGGGGCAAGGACCCAGTGCCCAGAGACCCGCTGAACATATGGGGCTACCTGTGGCAAAGAGCTGGGCTGATGCCATGCTGGGCTGGCTCCTTATCTCCTGCAGGGTATGAGCATCCCTCGCTCCAGGCAACCAGGCTGCAAACTCCCAGACTCCAGCCCGAAACCAGGGTCCTCTAACAGAGCCTTGTACCCCCACGCCACCACCTGCCCCAGCCAGGAAGGTATCAATGCAGCACCTACCTCCATCCGAGTAGGTCTCTGTCCCGTAGCCATCCTGTAATCCATTGCTCCAGGTGCCTTCGTACTTGGCCCCGTTTCCAGTGCATTCCCGGACCCCGTACCGTCCCTTAAATCCATGGGTCCACTCTCCTTTGTACACCCACTTCCCTTTGCTCTCCATGCCAATGCCATGGCGCTTGCCCTGCGCCCAGGTGCCCTGGTAAGTGTTGCCGCTGGGCCAAGTGTAGACCCCCAGCACCTCAAAGCCGTGACTCCAGGAGCCCGAATATTCACCTTGACCCTTCGGGCCGGTACAGATTCCGTGGCCATGAGCCTTTCCGTCCTCCCAGCCTCCACAGTACGACCCTCCATCGTCAAAATTAAACCTTCCCCCACTGGACATGCATGTAATTCGGTTTGCAAATCCCCCAAAAGGTGAAAAAAAAAAAAAAAAAGAAAAAAAAGGAAAGAAATGCAGAAAATAAAATGCGAACGATGACTTGGGGAAAATACAAAAAAAAAAAAAAAAGAAACCCAAAAAATCAAATCAAATCAAACTCAATCGAAATCATGCACCAGATCCAGGGAGCTGCTTAAGCCAGTTTCTTGTGATTATTCATTCTCTGGGAGTATGTTCAGGATCAGTTCTCTCTTCCCCTGCTGTGGAAACAGTATCATTAAAAAAAAAAAAAAAATAGCAGCAAGAACAGCAGCAGCTATTGGGTTTTGGTGCAAACGACTCCACCTAA
>VXBJ01004021.1:192745-281541 GCA_013400055.1 Nycticryphes semicollaris | reverse complement strand
ACCCTTCCCCGACCAGGGCCGCGGCCCCCAGCAGCCCCCCGCCACCTCGCCGCGAATCCGCGATGCTCCCCGATTTTTATTTATCCTTTCATCCCTCCCCTGCCCCGCTCCCGNTGCAGGTGGGTGGGGAGTCGGGGGGGGGCGGTGGATGGGATGGGAAAGGGCCAAACGCTTCGTTCAGCGCCACCAACGCCAGGTCTCCAGGCAGACTTTGCTCCGTGCCGTGTCCAGCACACTGCAACTGCAACACAAATTATTTATTCATGAAAAGGCCGTGCTGTCGCTCGGGGTTTGTGGCCGCGGTCCGAGCTGTGTCCCCTCCCGGCTGGGCTT
Organism: Nycticryphes semicollaris; assembly: GCA_013400055.1. Classification (NCBI taxonomy): domain Eukaryota; kingdom Metazoa; phylum Chordata; class Aves; order Charadriiformes; family Rostratulidae; genus Nycticryphes; species Nycticryphes semicollaris. The sequence goes on along the minus strand of VXBJ01004021.1, from coordinate 281,208 downwards.
CTGCGCACCTCGGTCCCCTCCCTTCATCACCCAGCATCTCAGCAGGGTCCTTCCTATCCATCGGGAAGGTTCAAAACAGCAGGAGGCCCTTGCTAGTCCTGTCTGCAGAATTGTTTTTTTCTCTCTTTTTTTTTTTTTCCCCCTTCCCTTCCCTTTCCTTTCCTTCCCCTGGGATTGCTGAAGATGTGCAATCCTCCTCAGGCAGTGGTGACACCTCGCTTCGCACCTCCAGAGCACGAGGGGTCCTGGTCCTGCAACGTACCCCCGTGTTTCTAAGCATGCCAAATATTTGCGGCATCAGCGTGTCTGTGCGGGTCTGTGTGCATTTATGTATGTATATATTTGTATTAATACACAAGTGTATTAATACACAAGTATTAAAGGGGGAGCTCTATTTAAGAAAAAAAATCTAAAGGATGCTCACAAGTGCCTGTAAAGCAAAATCTGGGCAATGTATGAAAACACAGTTCTTCCGGAAAATCTCCGGTAGGACCGCCAGGCGCACCCGGCTTGTATTTGCATCCTGCCATCGCTGCCGGCGTTACTGAAGTGCTAGTTTTGAGCCAAGACTATCAGCTCAGATTCCAGACCCCGGCTCAGCCAGGACTCCAAGGCAAGAAAAAAAACCCCAAAAGAGCTGTATAAGCCCTGGTGATGGGAACCTCCAGGATTTAGGAACGTGCATCCCTGCTGGAAGGGATGGTTACCCTCAGTACCTGCCTTGGGTTGCCCACCCAGTGGGAAGTTTCAGGCTGCGTCTTCCCACTCGGGTTGTTTTTTCCACATCGATGTGTTTTCTTGTCTGTCCATTGAAACACATCACCACCCTCGTCGGGAAGAAAACCTTCCTCTCTGTCAGAGCTGGAAGGAAGAGATGCAACCGGAGTGGGTGGAAATTTTCCCACTGAAGCTTTTTTCTTTTTTTTTTTCCCCCCGTTGAAAATGTCTTTTCAAACTACACTGAGTTCTTTTGTGAATGCAAGAACTCTTCTCATTATAAATTGTGGGGGGTTTGTTGTCTTTTTTTTCTCCTAAAAATCCCATGCTTCAGGTACTGCGTTTTTTTGGCAACTTCAATCTCCCTTTTTTTTTTTTTTCATGGAGAGAGACTTCAGGTGGAAACCCCCAAACTTTCCAAGAAAAACACTACAAATGAAGTTGCTTAAACACATATAAAAATTTTGGCAGAGAAAAAAAGACATTCCAGCCCCTTTCTGTTGTTTTCTCAGCAGTTTTACATGGCTATAGTAGTTTTACACATTAATTGGCATGTTAATTAATGGCCAGCTATTCGTTCAGTGGAATTCAGTGGGATATAGAGACCAGAGGCCAATGCCTGTGCATGCACCAAGGTATGATACACCTCCAACCAATGCGGGATGCTGCTCCTAATAAAATAAGTCTTTAAAATAACAGCATGTTTAATGGCACCCGGTGAAAAAGAAATTGCTAATACCAACCTGCTGAGGCAGCGGAGAGAGGAATGAGATGTACTAGTGACAAGCGCTAGTGCGGGGCTATCAGGACGGTGTGTGGTTTTAAAATTAGTATTATTTTGGAACAGCACCTTTGTTTCTGACGAGGGGCCGGTTTCCACGCTGTAGATGCAGCCACGTGTTACATCGTCTTCTGTCCATGACCTGATTGAGGTTTTGTGGTGTTCCCGTAGCCTGTTTCACTGCCCTGGGGCTAGAGCGAAGAGTTTGGTCAAAAAGGGCCATCTTGGTTATTAAAGGGTTTAAGATGGGCTTTCAGGAGGCTCCAAAAATTGCCACAAGCCATGTTGGCAGCCAAATAACAAAGACTGTGGGAATACAAGATGAAGGGGCTGGATGGATGATTACATGTGCCAGGGCAATCGTGGCTTGGTGGCCAACCACGATGCAACCACGCTGCTGCCCCTGAGCCTATCCCGTAATAAACCAGGTTTTCCCAGTCTTTATCCAAAGGTCAGGATTTAGTTTAAAATAAAAACTTGTGCCCTAACATCTGCAGTCCTTACTGCTCTGGGGAGTCCTTTCCAGACCAGGTCATATTTCCCTGGTGCTGCTGGTGTGCAGGATGGTGAGGGAGAGGAAATTCCAGATTAGATTCACACCAGCCCCAAATACCATTGGGTTTTTCCTTCTGGAAGATGCTTTTGCCACTGGTGTGTGCCAAGTTGGCCTTGGCAGATGCTGCCATGCCAGGGCCGGAGCCAGGCTGCCCTTAAATCTTTGGTTAACTCTGGAGGGTAGGGATGGCATTAGATAGGGCTGCCCAGGGAGTTTTTTTAATAACCTGGTGCAGGTGTGGGTGACAGGAGTGAGACAACATTTGGGATAAAAGAATAATGATGAAAAAATACAATAAAAAGCAAATCAACTTATGATAAGTAACTGAGGGTGGATGGGGGAAGACAAAATAGCAACGGGCAGTGGGAGCGATGCAAAATACAGAGAATAAAATTAGCATCTGCCTATTCCTGGTGTGCCTTGCAGACGAAAATGCTGTTGGAAAGGCACAGATCGTCAGTGGATCGCATCCTGCCCCTGTGTGCAGAAACCCACCTGGCAAAGAGTGGGACAGAGCCTGACGGAGTAGCTCAGAGAGGGACGGGGATGCCGGCAGGCAAGGGGTTCTCATGTACAGTGTGGTCCAGAAAGACAAGTGCAGGGCATCAGGGAGACCCAGGCTTTGCAGAAAACCAGCTGAGAGTTTGGCTAGGCTTAAGAAATTAAAAAACCTGCCACAGAGCCAAGGGAGAGGAGGATTAGCTGGAGGAATCCATACTGCTACTGCATCCTCAGCATGAGAACAGCAGGATGTATCTCTAAAAGTCCAGTTGCCCAGAAAAACATCTCCAGCATCCCAGGAAGGCGGGCAGCTTTTTCTGGGAATTTGATCCTGTGAAGCACAACAGAGGCTGGGGAGAGGAGGAGGAGGCATGGTGTGCTGGCCTCCCCGGGCCCCACTGCGAGGTGAGATTCAAAGCCTTCTCAACTCAGTGGGTCACCATCCATGAAGGAGGATATTTTTTTGGCACTAGCAGCAGGGTTTCACAGGACCTCACAAACTGCAGGCGGCTCCTGGGGATGCCCAAATGATGCTGAAGGGGAAGCACATCAAAACCATCTTTAAAAAAAATTGCCTCTGTTTCACAGGGAAAGAAGGGGAAAAAGTGGCCAAATGTGGAATTAAATACCATGTCGCTTAAGTGGTGTAGGGAGGTTTGTGTTTTCCCAGGATGAGTCTATCCGTGGTGGAGCTGCAGAGCTCAGCTGACCTCCATCTCAGAGGGGAAAGCTCTGGCCCACCAAGTCAGGGGCACAATAGCCTGATAAGGTATGTAGGAGGTACAAGGGCACCTGTCTGCACTTGCTCCAAAAAAACTCCCAAAATACAACTGGGAAATCACAGGATGCAAAGACAATAAGCTGCAGTGGCAAAAACCACCAGCAAAAGGTGGAATTGCTGAATACACACCACAGCCCTGCTCCCAGCCCTGCAGGGTGGCAGGGAGGTTTCTCTGTCCGGAGCATTGCAGCCCTGTGTTACAACCACCTTCTCCACTTAATTTCTGCTTGTGCTTGGAGGACTTGATCTGTTGGTCCTGATCCACATCCCGAGTGGTTGGGAGCAGATTTCTCCTTCTTCCAAGCACCAGCGGTCCCAGGCTGGTTCCTAGTCATTAACAATATGGGAATCAATATCTCAGGAAATAATGACACAAGAAGGGGCTGCAGCAGACTGGCGTACAGGGACCCAACATAATCTGCCTCTTCAAGCAGCCATGTCCATAATAGCTAATAAAAATCTTGTGATCACTGGAGACTTCCAGACCGAGTGACGGATGCTGGAGGTCTTGAGCTGCCGGTATTAAAGTATCCTTAGAATTTCAGGTGGGGGAATGTGAGGGGGGAAAAGATAATTTCCTAATGCAAAAAAATATTGCCTCCAACATGAGGGAATTCTACATTTGACCTCACCCTGGCAGGTGAAGATGACTTTCTCTCTCTAGGCACAAGCAACCGCGGCTTGATTACATTTGTTATGTGCAAATGAATTAAAGCTCAAAGCAGTAATATGTAGATATATATATATACTTGCCACTTTAAAAGGTCCCATTTCCCAAAGCAGAAAATAATTACAAGTCAGATCAATTTGGAGAAAGACTTTAAATGAAAAATGTGTTGAAAAGGGAGAAGACTTTAAGAATATTTTACCCAAAAAGCAGCAACGCAGACAGAAATCTTTGTTAAAAACACCAACATGGCTTGGAAATGAAGTGAAAGAGCTGCCAAGACTAACACATAAAATATAAACACATGAGAAGAAGAAAAGGGAAACTGTTAGTAATTAATAGACCTCAGAAACTGTGGAAATTAAAGACAGAAGGATATTTTCCAAGATTTTCAAGAAGAGGAGCCGTGCATTAGCAGTGGGCTGATACTACATGGAAATGGGAGATTTGTCGATAAAGGAGAAATGCTCAGTGCAGGTTTCTTCCTGCTATCTGGTGGAAAAAAAGACAATGTGCTAATGAAATACTTTCCCAGAGTACACAGGGGGTAAGCTGAACAGCAAGCTGATGGAGCTCGATATTTTTAAACCAGCAGATCCGAATAACTTGTGAGAGTTGCAAAGGAGGTGGCCAAGGAGCTGTCGGGATAGTTAATGGGGATTTTCAGTAGGTCTTGGAACAGTCATTGAAAGTACTAGAAGACTGGGAAAAAGCCAGCGCCCTGCCCACGCTTGAAGGGGTGAACAGGATGCCGCTGATTTTAAGCCTGGGAGGGATCTCGGACAATTTTTATTACCATGTGACCTGCCTTCTGGATGGGGAGAAGGCTGTGGACGTTGTCTGCCTGGACCTTGGTAAGGCCTTTGACACCATCCTCCATAGAATTCTCCTGGGGTCATATGAAGAGAGGCTGAGGGAACTGGGCATGTTTAGTCTGGAGGAGGCTGAGGGGAGACCTCATTGCCCTCGGGGGTTGTAGATGTGTGGGTATTGGTCTCTTCTCCTAAGAGAATAATGACAGGACCAGAGGAAATGGTCTGAAGTTGCGGCAGGGGAGGTTTAGATTAGATGTTAGGAGGAATTACTTTACTGAAAGAGTGGTCGGGCACTAGAACAGCCTGCCCAGGGAGGGGATTGGGTCACCATCCCTGGAGGTATTTAAGAAACGTGTAGATGTGGCACTTCAGGGTATGCTCTAGTGGCTGAGATTGTAGGGGAGTTTTGTGTGTGTATGGTTGGACTCAGTGATCTCAGCGGTCCTTTCCAACCATGCCAATTCTGTGATTCTGTAATGAGTGGCAAAGAGGAGTCTGAGGGAAACAGGCCATGGTGAGCTCACTGTCTTTCACCAATGAGGCTACAAGGATGTTAGGTAGACATAATGGTACCCATCCAATCTCTTGAGCTTTTCACACAGCCCTTGGCTTGGGCCCGTGCAGCAGATTGATCGGGAAACAATAAAAAATCAACAGGGCCTGCATTAAATAGATTAAAACTACATAACTGAGAGAGCTCACTGTAGAGTTGCAAATGGCGAGCGAGTATTAATGGATCATGTGTCCAGTGGCATCGTGGTTAGCAGCTTTGGGCTGCAACCTGCATGGGTGAGGTGCGGACCAAGGTCTCTGAATATCCTCCTTGTGGCACCACCACATGCAGAGGAGCGAAATGCTGGGGATCAGAGCAACCCGCAGCAGCCAGAGTGATGGGGAAGCTCTCTGGGTTGGGACCAGACTTGACATGGGTGTTTTTAAGTTAACAGGACACCTCCTTTCCTGGCTCATAAATGTTTTGAGGCTTGCTCGCCTTTGTCTGTCTCTCCTGGGCTTGAACGGGTGGCAAAGCCACCACCTCTCAAAGACCATGCCCGACTGCCAGGGTATTACCGAGGTCTAACAACATTAGTGTGAAATATGCAGCTGTGGAAACTGGGATTATTTTCATTTTTGCTTCCCGCTCATTTCCTCCCCCAGTTAATTGAATTCCAGGCATATACAATCACCTGTTGTTGTCCCCAAGTTTTCTCTTATCTACCTGGTCTCTAGCTAAATTACCCCCCAAACCAATTAAAGAATAGAATAATGTTGCAGGAAGCAGGACTGCTGCTAATCTTCCGGTAGATTGTAGTTTATGAAAGTGATTGAAATGGTTGGAAATTACATTACTTGAAGGAGGTTGGCCTTCGAGTTGGAAGTAGCATTTTCCTTTTTTAATATGTGGCAGCTTCAATGCTAATAATCTCTCACAGGTCAACGAAAGCCAAGCCCTGGGTTAACCAGAAAGAGAAACTCCTGCGCATCCTTGGGTTTAATACCCGTTTGCGAAGAGCTTAGGAGCAAACGATGAAATGTTTTGCATTCTGCAATAACACTCACTGTCTCAGCAGGGAAATGGGTTTGCAGTGAGAGGAAGGACAGGGATGGCTAATGGGCATGTTACAGGCATGTGTACAATAAATTACCTTGATTGTCTTTGCGCTGGGCATGGGCTAAGTGCATTTACTGGTCACTGAATGTATCGCATTAACCTGCTGCATGCAGTATGTGTCTGTTTATCCTGCCAATTACTGCAAATCTAATCAGCTTTAGCTGGGTAAAAATAGAGCCAGTTTCCGTGTGGAAATCAAGAGGCACAAAAACAGCAGCAAAGAAGCTGATCCTGATCAACTGAGCACATGGGAGGGAAGATGTGCAATGCTGGGAGCATGAAATGTGTTATGATGCCTTGTGGCCAGATGGATATTTCCCCCCAGGCCTATATTCTCCCCAGCACCCACCAAGCAGCCTGAAGGGGGGAGCTGGGGGATGTGAGACCTCCTCTGAGCGCTGATGTTTCCTGCGCCTCGCGGAGCAAAGGAATAGGGCTGCAATCAGCTGGAGTCAAGACTGATGCAGAGGGAGCAGAGGTGTGCAAGAGGGATTTTGCAGTAAGGGCCGGCGACAGGGGCTGTTCAGCATTCAGGCTACAGGAAAAAATGTGTTGCTGCAAGTTTAGATAATTTGGTTGCATTTGGATGATGACCAGATTTGAGCTCCTATGAGCTGTGGAACATACCCAGCAAGTGTTTCTGGTCAAATCAACCTGCTCTCCTGTGTAAAGGCCTGTGAAGCAAGTGCCATACGAGGAGAAAAGGAGCAGCACTCGACTCCATGGTGGTGGCATCTCATCCTCCTTCCCCTCTTCCATCCCTCTGTGAAGTTTGCTGAAGGACAGAGGTAGCTTTTGTCCACTGTGATGTTGGAAGCTGAAAAATAAAGCCAAGAGAAAATGATGTGACTTCTCCACCAAGATGTCCCATTTCCCCTTTTATATTACTGGACATCCTACAAACAGTAAACGTGTGTTGAGCTGTTTGTTTGTGATAAAATGCAGATCCTTCTCAGGGTCACCACTCTGTAAGACACAGCCTGCCATGCAGAGTGGCTTTGCTTTGCCCTTCTCATCACAGGTGGCAAACCTCTGCAATTGCCAATACAATAACAATTTATTCAAAGGGATGTGGCTTCCCCAGCCACTCACATCTCCCCTGGTTTCCACCCTGCTAGTCCGCCCACTGCTCTCATGGAGGGCTGGCATACCCCTTGGGACACCACAAAACCCAGGGTGGCAAATTTTCCATAGCTGAAAGTTGCTCGTAAATAAAACTGAGGTAGTCAGTCTTAACCAAATGCAACACGGCCTTCATTTCAAGCGCCTGAATTTGATGTCTGAGACCAAGGAGCGGGAACGCTGCCGATAATTAAGGGACATCTGTCACCCGCGCGTTCCTGCTGGTTTTGTCAGGAAATGCGGCTGACATAATGTGAAGAGAAGAAACCTGCTTCGGAAAATGACTTGGCATGCTGGTTTCCATCTTCATCACCACCCTGTGCAAAGGCTGGTGGTGGAAAGGGCCAGAAGAACTAACATGGGGCTCATTGCTCCCTTTGTCCCACTTCAGTCTTGAGACAGGTTTTAACCTGCAGGAGATTTAAAAAAAAAATAAACAACTCAGAGGGTTTTTTTTTCTTTTGTTGCCGTTCTGGGGGCATTTGGGATGTTTTCTGGAAAGAGCTTGTTTTTTCCCAACTTAACTGCCACAGAAAGTCACCTTTTTTTTGATTTGGAAAGATCTCATAAGGACTCCAGGACTTCTAGAGCTGAGAGTGGCAAGTATTGGCCAAAATGGCTTTCCATTTTGTTTTTTCTCAAGCTCTCGATGATCTGAATTCCAATATCTGATTTTACAAATGGGAAAACCAAGGCAGGGACCAGTGCCACATTTTGGTGAAGGCCACATAGAAAGGCAGTGCCGCTGCTGTCACACACTCACAGTGAGAAAGAAACACTCGCTCCTCTGGTCTGCCCCTTTGGAAAAAAGGCCACTTTTGAACCCCAGGATCAGAATTCCCTTTTGATGGAAGAAATAAGGCCCATTCCCAGTTTTCAAGGGAACCAAAGATTATGGGTGTCTGCAGCAGATCGTGCCGCGGAGCAGCCGCTCCTGTTGCTAGCACCGACCATGGGATTTTTAGGCTGGGTTTTCCTCTCCACAGGATCACCTGCATCTCGCCAGCCACAGCAAAGCCAAACATTAAGCTTAAAATCGTGGACACTCAGGCATCAACCAAGTAAAGAAGTAGTTTGGCACCTGATTAGAAAGAAGGGATTACATTTTCAGTTTAATGGAGATGCTGATGTACAAATTTCTATGTGAATAATGAATGTTTGGAAACGCTTTGAGTATTGCAATTGGTAAGGACAGCGTATTTTCCTGTGTTCAGGAAGCCAATGGCAGTAGTTCCCAGAATTGTTTGGACTGTAGCAATAGAGATTTATAATTCATAACAAAGAAGAACTGTCTTTCATAGAAGCAAGAAGACACAGCAATGCAAGAAAAGTTGACATTACTCATACTCTTTTCTTCTGAAATGCTGTCATGCAAGGGTGTTCAAGGATCTCTTTTTCTGAGCAGATAAACAGCTCTGGAAGAATTTACTCCATATTTGATGTAGTTTTGCAAACAAGGTTTCTTTCTTATGGCCTGTTTTGCAGGGGATTTAAGCAGATGCACTCTGCAGTCTGGAATAGTGTATCATCTAAACTGTCTAAACACATGGAACTCCTTTCCTCCCCAAAAGCCAGAGTAGAAAGCTATGTTACACATTTCACGCATTATGTTTAAAAAAAAAAAAAAAAAAGGCAAAGCACAAAACAAACCTCCACAAAACTCAAAGCCAGATTCATAGTGTTTCAAGATCTGCTTAAGGAATCAGCAAGCGGGATTCAGGAGTAGTTAACAACAGACTGTATTACATGGTACCTATTAACATGGGATAATCCAGGAGGAAAAGAAAGGGCGAGGGATAAAGGAATGTCGCCCCAGAACAGCGAGATATTTAGAAATCAAGGCACGAGAATTCTAAACGAGCAGATTAACTCAGCTGTCACTGTCAAGAGACACCCCAGGCATAAAGCATGGGAGGCAGCAGGGATGAAGAAGAAAAGGGTATTTGAATTTTCACTGTGATGAAATGCACACCTTGGTCCTGCCAAAATACAGCACGCGGTGTTGATATATCCCAGCTGGGAACTCTTCTGAAGTGGGGGAAAATTTGGATTTGGACTGAAACTCCATTGCTTCTCCCAGACACATTGGGATGAACAGAGCTCCCTGGAAGGAGCAGAGCAGGGTGCCACCTTCCCTGTCCTTCATCTTGACCACTTCTTACCCAGTTTCATATTCAGCCAGGAATACAATCTTCCTCAGGCTTCCACCTCCTAGAAATGCTCTTCTTCTCACAACCACCCCATGCTCCTCCTTTACCTTTTGCTCACATTTACCAGTATTACTTGAACTCTTTCCTCCAAACTTCCTTCATGATTATAGTCACCTGGATTTTCAAGAGCCTATGAATTTTTGATGGTTAATTCTGGAGGTCTCAGACTGAAAGACAGTACCAAATGAATACTTGCTTCAACTTCTTACTTATCTTGAATGCCCCAGGGCCTGCCATCTTCATTAGGAAACCAAAGAACTTACGGGGGTCTGAATTTTTAAAGTAAGGGGCTCAAGTCAACCTCTGAAGTGAAAAGCCTCTGTTATTTGTTGCAAGTGAAAATTAGGAAGAAATTAGCTTTCAAGCCACATGCAGGCACCCAACTGATTTCCAGAGCTGCTAAGCACTCAGTTTTGGTCTTCAGCTCCAAATGTATTGATCCTATGTGCTTGCACAACTCCCTGGAGTGCTGCAGAGCATCCTTTGCTCCTACTGGCATCCTACAGCATCCTACTCTTATGCTGGCAGCACTCGGCCCCATACAGGATCCATCCCTAAATCTGTCTACAAACCTCCAAAATTGCAACAGCCTGCTTTTCCTGCTGGGGAGACAGTGGTGGAGGGGCATGTCCTGAAAAGGGGAAATCACATCCTGGGAAAAACCACAACCATCTGAAATGAAATCCTGGCCCAGCTGAAGTCAATGAAGGTTTCATCACGAGTTAGAACAGGGTTGGGATCTCGCTCCGTCTGCAACAGGCAGCTGTTCTGGTGTCCCAAAAAGACCTCTTTAAACAAGAGCAGACTGCCCATGGTTTTCATCAGGCTCAAGTATTTCCTATGTTTATTTTCTTGGCCAAGCCCCAGATTTGCCAATTGCTGTACTCTACGCTCTGCTGGCCTGCACTGCCTCCCATGTAGTCATATATCAGGAGTATTTCCCCTTCCTACCCTAAACTGCTGAGACGCACCACTCAGAGCCATGACTCTCACCCCACACTCCTCCCCAAATACCTCTGGTTTATATTTACTCCACAAAATGCTTCAGGATCATTTTGGGAAGACAGAGGCTCCAGCTCTGTAAGATAACACCATCTTCCAGTGGCTCTGTCCATGATGACATGACTGCAGCCCTGGCAGTTTTCTATTCCCATCCCATGAAATCAGAGGTACGAGAAGGACTGAAGACTTGGGTGCAGAATTTCTTCTTGCCCCTTGGCCACGACAGCAAGGGAGCACCTGGAGACAAGCTGCCCATGGAGGTCCACTTGAAATCTGCATGGACTGCCTGTGAACCACAGTTTCCATCCTTGTGACACCGGGGAAACCACCACGACCAAAAGGATGACTTCAGCAAACACCAGCACTTGGCCAAGTGGGGTTTTATTGTAAAACTGCTGTCTCAGACAAGCCATTTGCTCCTTTATCACCCATGTTTCTTCCTCTGTCAGCTAAAAATAATTGCCAGCACGATGCTCACTTTGGGGTCCAAAAGGACCAGCTTCCTCCCAGAGCTGGGGAAAAAAACCAAGCTGTGTGCTGGCTGCTGACATTGTCCTCACCCACCTGGTCATGACACTTCAGCTCCTGCTTTACACTGAAATCCCAAGCAGGATAGCACAGCTCAGGCTTGCTGGTGGGCTTCAGGGTCGGCCCTTCATCCCATCTGCTCTGAATCACCCACTGTGGCTGGGACAGGAGCAGACGGCTCCAAACTAAAGCCATCTTGGCTGAAGTCCACAGGAAAAGCTGTCAGCGTGTGACGCAGAGCCAAGCAGCGCTGGGCTTTGGGATCTAGACACACTACCCTTCCCTTCCCAGCATTGCTCTTGCCTATCGCTTTCCAGCCACCAACTCCAAAAAGCTTCATATCCCCAGTTAACTTGCCCACCAGAGATCCCTATGCTCCAGAGGAGCACTGTGATGGGAAAAGCGAGGCACGGGGATGGACCTGCCCAACATTGCACAGTGAATTACTGCAGAGGCAGGTCAAGGACAAAGATATCTCCTAGTCCAAGTCTTCATCTTGCTTTTCCCATGTTTTGGCACCAGAAAGAGGAATCGGTGTCCCATGTGGCCACATCTCAGCTCTTTCCATCAGTGGCTTTGGGGGCAGAAAGAGCTGGGGTCTTCACACCTCTGGGAGTGACCGACTGATCTGAATAGTTTTACTAAAAACTTGTTTCCACAAAACTATAGATTTTCAAATTGTTTTTCCAAAGGTTCAAAACCAAGGAGGAGAATTCCATCCTGCTCTGCCTGCACTGCCTCCCAAAGTCTATGTTTCTTTTCAGAAGCCTAAACTGGGAGGACTGCGTTGCTTTCACATTTTAAAATTTCCTCCTATTTTTTTCAATCTCATGCTGTTAAGACTGATATCCTAATTTCTTCGGATTGTGAAATTCTAACCCTGTAGATGAATGTTGCTAATAATTTAGCAACAACTATGTTAAGAAGTGGAGATCAAGTCCTGTTGGTTACTTCAGGGGTCAAACACACTGCATCCTGAGAGCTGGAGGCCTGGGCACACCCCTCTGATCATGAAAGGGTTAAAATACTGTTGGGTGTCTGCTGTGTACAGCACAGACCTGAGGCCAACCCATTTGATAACTGGGTGGCTCGTGCTGTAGATGGAGTTGGGTGATTTTTAGCAGACTCAGACTAGAAGATGGGGACCCCATTCTCTACTGTCTGTCCTCATCAACAGACCCAGAGCGTGGCATGTGATAAACGTACAATGTTTCCCAGAGCATCACCTTCTAGAGTTACCACCTGTGGGTTTTTTTTCACTTTTTGTGGTTAATACCCTTTTTTAATGATGATTTCCTATTTATGTTCAAACACTGCCCAGAATTGCTTTGCAGCGTGGAGATCCCATGCACTCCACGTTCACTTCTTCAAAACACTTCTCTGCCCCATAAAACACCCACCATGCAGACGAGAGACCCCTGACATTTCACAGTCAAAGGTCTGGGAAGCACTGGAGGAAGTTTTTCCTTTTCTGAGAAGGGATTGATGACACAGGGACCCTCCCCTACAAGTGTCAGTCACCCCTTTTTCTTACAACCATCCAAAAGGATGCAACAACCCTGTGTATATGTATTTTGGGCCTAACCATCCTAGTTTTCAGGTAAAGCCAGCTCTTTGCACGTCTGTCCTGTTGTCACTACCTCCAATAGAGGGACAACATAAACTGGAGAGCACTGGACTGCACCTGAGTCTCATCAGCGGCACATGAAGCCCAGTAAAGACCTCTCCCATCCCCAGGAGATGTTCCTGGTAACACACAGCGGTGCAAGGAGGGCTCCGTCTCATGGAGTTTGCTGCGGGCTGTCACCTGCCAATGTCCTTTTGATTTACAGCTGCCATGTGAGCTCTTCCCCATGCACATTTCATCACGGCAGTCAACTTACTTTAGTTGGCCTGGATGGGCAGTACGAGGATTGGGTGCCCAAAATGGGCACAGATTTGCCTGGTCCCAAAATGTACAGGGCAAAGTCACGTTTGCCATGATTTCTGGGGCCTGCAGCAACAGTAGGTACCTGGCACCCTCTAATGGAAAAGATAAGTCACTGAATTACCATTCCCCCAGCCTGCGAGTCTTGGCTCTTGTATTTCTATTTTTAATCTAATATCACGGTAATAACTTCTAGCCAGGCACGATCTGCCCCATGCCAGCACGGACCCAGAGAATGTGCTGAACAAATGTCAAGGCTGCTCTGGGGAAGGGGAGGCTGCCTGGTGATCGCCCCCTGAGCCCTAGAAGCCAGCACTCACAGGGATTGCTGCTTTACTTATGGAAATGCAAAGCAATAGCTAATCAGCTCTGACATTTGTGCCTTGTTCGCGAATTTAATCCACATGCTACTGGGCTAGTCACGTTACATTACCCATCCTTCCCTTTCCCCCTCCTCTCCCTTGGCCACATTGATAGGGTGGCATTTTTCAGGTCATTTTTTCAAGCTCGGCCCCTTACACTGTGGTCTGGAGCTGGTATGTGAACAGAATCGCTGCTTGATTTATAAGGTTTATTTTTTTAAACCGTAGCTCTTGCTAGAAAGTGACACCCGTAGCCACAGAAGTTCTGCAGAGCTCTGCTCTCCAGAGATTTGTCCCTGGGTGTTGGGGGACACCTGACATTTAGAGGCACGGAAAAAGCACAGCGTGGTGGCAAGCACAGCGTTCCTACAATGATCTGGCAGCTTCATGCAGCCCACGGCCAGGCGAAGGGGATATCACGCTGCGGCTCTTGGCATCTTATGCATGAGCTCGGCCTGGGTCTGAGGATCCCTGGATGGACCACAGGGAAGGACTGGCTTTTCCTTGGGTGTCTCAGCAAGATCCCTGCCCCAGGTAAAGCATGGCACTTCTGCCAAGGTCAAGCCTGCCCACTGCTGACCTACCAATAGAGGATGCAGAGCATAAGTAGGACCCAGCCCATCAGTCGTGCTCTTGTCCTCTCCACACTATACCCAGAGATAAAAAAAATCATTTAAATAACTGTTTAACACAGTAGAATCTAACTTCCAGGAAATGCTGATCCATGCCAGTCTCAAAGCTCTGAATTTACTGCGGCGTGCAGCAGGTTTGCAACCTTAGCTCGGTAAGGGGGTATTTCCCTTGGCAAAAAAAAAAAAACAACTCCTAAAACAAACAACGAAAGAGAAAGAAAAAAGCAAACTGCTTTGAGCCTGGTAAATGTGCCACTGCTGACACCAAGAGTTTAACACCCCCATAGCTACCTGCGCATCTTCTGATGCAAAAAGCCAGGCTGCAAAGTGCCAGAGCATAAAAAAGAGTACAGGACCAGTATACCCTGAGGGCTAGCTGAGACCGTCGGATGTCTTTCACTGGTAAGTTTAAGGCACAGTGGAACACAGACCTCTGGAAGTGAAGGCGAGTACTCAAATTCAGCAGGTCTCTTCTAAAATCCCTTTAAAATCCTTTTACTTTTAGAATCCCAGTTTCCACAGCAACAAGACACACAGCTCTCTGCAGAGTTTAGGGCTATAAATAAACCCCAGATCTATGGTTGTGATATTAGCTATGAGGGCTTTAAAAAATTGCATGTGGTAATGAAGTGAAAGGATCAGTGCGGACAGGAAACAAATTTAATGAGGAAAAGATGGTTCCTAGCTCGGTTTAGGGCGTAGCTTTGAACAAAGGAGAACCGACCAAACACACCTCCTGGTAAGATCCTGCCTCTTCCAAGGGTCGTATTGATTTCAATTGAATTATTGGAAGCTGTGCTTTGTAATCTTCATTATGTATATGTTCAAACTCTGTATTTAAATGGTCATCTTAAAAAAAACATAAATAAATAAATAAAGGAGAAATGGCCATTAGCCATTGCCTTCACAGCCTTGCTGTTTCAGGGGAAGCAATTAAGCAGCTCACACCGGGTCAGATTTTAATAGCCATATGCATACTGAACCTTGTCTACCATCCCAGTGACTCCACTGGTTCCTCTTTAGAGAGCGTCCTGATTTAGAAAAGGACTTCTACGTGTGCTAACTTTAAACACATATATTTAATCCTAATTGCTTCTCTGAACTGGGAGTGTTGACTGCTGTGGGACCGCCTGCAGGCGAAGATGCTATTCCCTGAGACGCAGTCAGAGGGCAGGAATTTGGTCTGCTGGATCTAAAGAAGTGCTGTCCTTACCCCTTAACATCAGCGGATAAACAAAGACGCCATCCCATAAGGAAAGATAAATATTAGCTGTGTTAGAAGCAAAGAGGAAATTAAATAACTATCACATGGCATAAAAACAGGCTTGTCAGGGGAGAGAAAACTGGCGGTTTTGAGCTTGCAGAACAGATTTGTATACAGTAGTGAGGAGGAGGAGATGAGGAAGGAGAAGAAAGGAAACACAAATCAAGGAGTTATTTGGAGTTTCCTCTATTACAGACAGAAGGTCCATGTTATTCTAACAGATGTACCGCATGTCACCAGTTTTCTGGTGTTTGTTATTTTAAGGATGGTCTTAGGAAGAAAATAAATTCCACTCTAAGGCTCCTTTTTATCCATTTTAGGCAGGCTGTGGAGAGAAGCCCAAAAAGTGGGGCTGTGGAGATTCCTCCAGGCTGAGCTGGAAGGACATCCTCTGCTCTCCCCAGCAGACGATTGCTAGGATGGAAACACACCAGCAGCTCCACCTTGGTTTGGGCTGGGCTGGGGCAGAAACCCACCAGCAGCATCATGGAGTTGCATTGCTGCTGCTCATCAAAAGAACTGGGAGAAAAAAGATAACTTTTACAACACGGATACAGTTGGACAAAATTGAGGCAAAAGGTGTGTGTGTCTCCATGTAAATGGGAAGCCATTGCCCTGACCAGTGGTACTTTGCACAGTCCCCAGTGCAGACACCTCTGCCTTGGGCTAGGGGGACAGAAAGGCTGTGCAGCAAGGTTGGGGTAATACCTTTAAACGTGATCCCTTCAAGTTCAACCTGGGATCTGAACATCAGTCTGTGTTCTCACCAGCAGGAAAGAATGTGGGTGGTGGTCTGCAGTCGTGCCTCTCCAGATGAGTTGGCTTTGCAACCCCGTCTCCCATGAGCAACGCCAGAATCAGGCTTTGCTTCTCCTGAAGGTGTTGGCTTTGCCCATGGTTAAAAAAAAAAGCAAGAAATAATATATGTTATTCTGGTCACTAGCCCAAGTCTCTCTGATGGAGAGACCGATGCAAGACAGAATCATGTGTTAGAAATCTGAAAGTTGCCTTTTGCCTGAGGCAGCTCTGACAAAGGCACGGGGGCTAGTTTGAACTGATGTCTTTTTCTAACCACCACATTCACAGCCAGACTCTGACCTTTTGGTGGGAAAGAAACACCACAAGCAATATCCTTACACAGAAAATAAAAATAAAAATAAATACCCAGCTGCATGTTCTAGGCTCAGAGTGCAAATATCTAATTCTTGGACTTTCTGCCCTAGTGACATTTCTGGACAGATTCATGTTTTCTAAAGGGCTTTCAAGCTTCTGTGCTCCTTGGTACTGCCCAGTTGGGAAAAAAGCAAAGCAAAAGAAGACATATGAAAAACCTTCCCTTTCTGAGAACATATTGGGTCCAAGACACACACTCTGGGACTGACGGTGCTTTTCTTTCCCTGCAATTAATTGATTATCACATAGGGCATTTTAGAAGTAGTCCTTTTAATAGAAGACACAGAAAGTTGGAATCAATAAGAAAAAGAAAAAGAAAAAGAAAAAGAAAAAGAAAAAGAAAAAGAAAAAGAAAAAGAAAAAGAAAAAGAAAAAGAAAAAGAAAAAGAAAAAGAAAAAGAAAAAGAAAAAGAAAAAGAAAAAGAAAAGGAAAAAAAAAACCCAAGGCATTGCAGAGGAAGCAGGCACCAGGCCCATTCTCTGAGGGCTCTGTCTTGCTCCCACTGAAATCAAAAGGAGTTTAGGAGTTGGCTACAGTGGGAAAAGAAACAGTCCTTAAGGCACTAATTAGTACAGCTGGCTGAATAATGCATAATGAACAGTTCATTCAGCTAATTTCATCTCTTTTTCTATTCATGAATTGCCCATGAACCAATCCCAATTTTCTCATTTTGGTCGTCATTCAGAAGTTATTTGTGGGTTTCTTCAGGAAATCATCCCCAGCGTGCCGTTCCAGTGCGCATCGCAACATGTAAATATGGGACGTTTGCACAGGAGGGTCTGAAGCGTGGGGCCAGCAGGTAGGGCAGATGGCATCATCTCTCTGGCCCGAGCTGATAGTTCTGTAGCCAAGCGTACCATGAATTTCAAACTTTGCAAAGAAACACTGAACTTTAGATCCATATTTGGTAAGTACTTGTGTATGCTCCTTTTCTTCCTCATGCCTTCTCCTTGAGCATTTTAAACAGATCTAGCTGCTTAGTGGAACGCTGACCAAAGGCAGAGAGAGGACAGACATGATGAGAAAACACCCCTCAAGGAATGTCACTGGAATAGTCAAGTAAATACTTCCAGACTTTTCCTCCCCTGCTGTAGTGTGATTTGGCTGTAGCCAAGAGTACATGAATGCGGTGTAACGGATGAGAGCTGGAATCAGCCTGTGGACAGGAGAGGACGATTCCATCCCAGGTCGCTGCATGTCCCTCCTGGGCTGCTGGAGCAGCACCCAGTACACGGGGAGAACGTTGGCTCTGGCAACCCAGACCCTGACGTGGCAAGCAGCTGTGCTGGCTCAAGTGAAAGGAAACTGAAAATTATTGCAACACACCCCTGCTTTGCAAACAGTCATCCAAAACGTGACTTTCCTGGGGCAAGATGGAAGTCAGGAAGAATTCAGAGCAGGAATTAAAAGGAAATAGCTGCCCCGTGGTGGGGACGGTGGGGAAAAGGAGGCTGTAGCTTCAGAAGAGGCTGAGACATCCCCATCCTTCCAGCCACGCAGAGCAGGAGAGTGGGGAACAGGCCAAAGCACAGGCAGGGAAAGACAGGGAAAACAAGAATGTTTCTTTTACAGCGGTTTCCGAGCCGGATGCAAGAAGTAAGGGAGAGGAGCTGAGAGAAGTGTTTTTGGCAGCCCAAGACTGTGGATTTTCACGCTGAGGCAAGCCCCCTGGGGAACTGTGCAAAGCCAGAAGGTCTGCTGGGCTTCTAGGGCCAAGAAAGGACGTGCCAGGGCTACCCCATAGGGAAAGGGACACCGGGAACACAGAGAGGGGAGGGAAGCTGAGGGCTGACTCGCACTTTGAATTTTGAAAGGTGACAGATGAGACAGAGGGCGGTGAAGGAGGGGGGACCTTCACTCAGGCAGAGGCAAGTCTATCCTTTGTGCCTCCAGCTGGAAAAAAACCCCAAACACCAAACCCTGAAAAATCCCATTTAGAGACTCGTTTGTGCCTGCCAGAGTCTATCGGCAGAGGGCAGTGACACTCGCACGCACACAGAGACACATCTCTGCCAGCTTTTCCTGCTGTCAAAGCAAGGACATCTTCTACCACCCCTGCCCAGTTCAGTTGTATTACTGGGAAGGCATTCTGCAAGGGATGCTGCAGGCCCGACATCTGGCCTCTTTCTTTCTGTCTTTTTTTTTTTTTTCTTTTCTTCTTATTTTTTCTTCCTTTTTCCCAAAGCCCACGTGATATTTTCCTATGTGCTTCAAAGCTGGGGTTTGTTTGTTTTTTCAAAACCAAGAGCTCCAACTCCAGCATCTGCGAGGAACTTTACAGGAAATAACCCGTGTGCACAGAAGTAGTTGAGTGCAACGTGCAACAGCAATATTTATCTTTCCCTTCCGAATAACGGCGTGGGCGGCACGCAGCGCCATCGCCCCTGTCACTCAAGGTATCCCAGCAGAAAAAGAGAGCTTTGGGAGGACCTGCAGGATCAAAAGCCTTCACTGAGGCTGAACGGGGAAGAGGAACGGGAGAGGTGGACCTTGGGCAGGTCAGAGTGGATGGTTTTATTTGGCAGCGGGAAGCAAGTTTTTTGGGAAAGAGCAGCCAGGAAGGGCATGTGGGGAGAAGCAGGGGGTGATCAGCTGTGGAAAAGTTGCGGGAGGTGGGATGGAGTAGAGGAAGTGCAAGGAGGGAGTGCTGAGCTCCACAAAGGAGCCAGCAGCTCCAGGGTGAAAATACATAGAGGACCCACTCAAAACAAGGCCAAGCTGGTGGGGTTTTATATATATGGATACGTAGAAATCTGTTCTGTCCTGGGACAGCATTCAGCCCCCAAAACAGGGAAAGCTGGCTTTGGGTGGAAAACATATGAGGGAAGGAGGCCCATCACTGCTAACTCATGACAGCAGCAGGTTCACCTGTGGCTTTGCAAGTCATTTTGGGAGAAGACTCAGATTTTCTAGGTTGAAATTTTGGCAGAAGCGCTAAGATTTAAGCCACATTTAGGAGGTCCAAACATGCAAAAACTTCTGCCCATTTAATGACAAACGTTGGACAGTCTCCTAAAGGAACTGGAAAACTTTTAAAAGGTGATAGACAAAAACTCTGAAAAGGTTGCTTCGGAGGAGTCCTGTGGGCTGGGATCATTGGACATGAGTTAGATCTGGGTAACTCAAGTGGCCTGTTAACCAGCAGCCCCCTAATCAAAGCCCCCTCCCCCTCATTTCAACAAGTGGAAATTCTCATCTCCTGTTGACTCTGCTGATAAAAACCTGAAATAGCTCTTTTCACACTGCACTCAGTTGCCCACCTCATGCTTATTTTTCAGTTAATTTTTATTTGTTTTTTTCACCTTTCCATGTTGCACTGAGTCAAACTCACAAGAAGAAATTATTTTCATGGATTTGGCTACCTTTGTTCTGATACAAAGGAAAAGAAGGACTTCAGCCAGGGTCCTTGGTTAAACAGGATTGAGGAAATCCAAGGACAAGAATTCAGAACCCCAAGATGACAGGAAAGAACTCAAGAAGCTACATCCAGTGTTGACGAAATGAGCCCTCTCCCCTCGCCTGACCGGGACAGCTTCTGCATGAGCTGAAAATACAAAACCAGAAAATAACTGTTATTGTTTACTGATTACTCCGACAAGGAATCTTCCCCAGCTGTTTGCCTCAAACATGCACAAGAAGAATTTACAAGGAGAAGCTGCAGGAAATAGGGTGATTTGGGGATGAAACAGGATTCAGTTTTGGTGCTAAGAGAGCTGGGCTCTTCCAGGGACCATGGCTGTACTGGCACCCAGTCCAGAACCACCCTCACTCACAACCCACTGCCTCCAGCAAGTGGTATCACAAGCTCTTACAAAGTTGATTTATCTTGCTGAGGGTGGTTCCTTGCTTTGCCTGCCTGCTAGCCAGGAATTCTTGGTGGCTTGTGAAAAAATTATATGTCATGCTCCTTTTGGTTTCCTTGGGCTTCACCCAAAGCCACTTCTAATCAGCAAAAAGGCTCCCAATTCATATACGACACTTCAGATTAGAGTTTGTCTGACTGTCTGGCATTGGAGACAAACAATTTCTGCTCTGGCTGTAAACCACAGACTCGCTCTTTAGCAGCAAAATTCTCATTCAAATTTTCATTTGGGCTCAGGCTTAGACCTGGTTCCCAAGTAGAAAAGTTTAAACCTTCAGCATGCTACCGACCAGGCGATTACCTGACTTTGAGCACCGCAGAGTGCTTTCAGGATGGATTAATGCTGGGCTAAAGACACCAACGTAAGCAGAAAGGCCGCCAAAGAACTCGGCGTCCTTATGCCTACTGCCTGGCCTGTGCTGCAATTCAATGCAAACCTTTCCTAAGGGACTCAGAACCCTTCCTCTGTTTTCTGCACGCCCCTTCCTCCGATGGACAACACTGAGCATGGCAGGAAAAGGAAACACATATGGTTTGCACTCAATGACAGATCACTACAAGGAAAGGACACAGAGAGGCTGTGGGATTTTCAAGGACCCTCTCACAGCAAGAGCTTGCAACACAGAAGGAGAGTTGTATCGCTTTACAATATAGGACATTATGCAATCCCAGTAAGTTCTTCTGACTGCTTACCCTTCTATTTCAGTAGGACTTCAATAAATGCACTTGATAGTCTACGATATTCCAGTGGGAAATAAAAAAGGATAAACTACCAGCATTTGGAATTTTTGTGGTGCAGCAGTTCATCTTAGCAAGGTGTATAATGAGATTTCCAATAAACCATCACCCAAAGGAATAAGCCTTTTTCTCTTATAGAGTTCCATGAGAAGTGTTCACACAACTCACGTGACAGACAGCAGCCTGCATTTGGGCATTGTGTGCATCCCACAAAGATCAACTCCAGACAAAATGCAATTGTGCTTCTAAAAACATCAACGTTAGCTCTTTTGTTTCTCTGTGTTGCAGCAATATTGCACTTGCTAAAATAAAACACACGGTCCATCTTCCAAGATTACAATCATATAAAAATCAAATCTGGAATCATCCTTTGCCTGCCTGGGGCTGCATTTAATAATGTTTTTCCTGGCCTGCTCCGCTTAAAGATCTCCACCCGTACCATTTATTGAGCTGATGCCCAGGCTGGCTACTGGGCTACAACAGATAATCAGCCCGGTCCCGTGGAATAACATTATAAAAGAAAAAAATTACGTGTCTGCCTGTTGGTTGCTGGGTATCACCTGTGCAATCTTGTAGGCAAATCTGAGGATGATAAAACTGTTTCAAAGTGTGCATCACTACACTGCTCTCAGCCAGAACCCTGGTTTTGAATGGAGAGTGGGAATGTGGTGGTGATGATGAAATTACCATTTTAAGAGGACTTTAGTTCCCACAATGTGTTTAGAGACGATCTGAAGGGCAACTGCCAAAATGGCTTCACTTGCAGAGCATGGCTTGGTTTGGTATCTGCTCAGGCCAACACTGGGGTCCATGAGATTGCGGGATCATGCACCAGCAGGAGTTCACCCCTCCGCTCCATCCTTGGGCCTCTTGCCAGCCTAAAATGACTGTTAAGGAGATGGGACAGTAGCCATTCCCTTTTCTGGGCCATAAGGCTCCATGAGGATGCTGTTGACAGGAAAAGCAAGGGAAAAGCCATGTACCACACTGGAGTTGGGGGGCGCGCTTTGAATCAGTGGACAGACTGCAAATGCACCTGCCATGAAGGAGAGAATGAGGTTGGTCAAACATGACTTCAGACTCAGTCAGGATATTACTCTGAGGGCACCCCTCCAGGGTGATGCTGACCAAGACACAGGGACAACCCTTGTCCTGAGGGGAAGGACAGAAGCCCCAGGCCTAAATAATTCACCACAGCTCCTCTGCGGAGCCAGCCCAGAGCAGGGCAAAGCACAGTCCTGTCCTAAGGCACGGTCGCTACCTCAGGCCCGATCCCCCATTCCCTCTGAGCAGACCCACGACAGCGACCGCCACCCGGCCGCAGACAAAAGGCGGTTGTTCCCGCCCCTCTTCTATTTAACCGTCTTTTTGACCAATCAGCTCCAGAGGAGGGACCAATGGGGGGGGCTAAAAGCTGGTGATGGACAGGCCCACCCAAACCTCAATCCTGTACGCGAGAAAGAGGGTGGGGGTATAGTGTGCTGGTAGCCAATCACTATCTGTGAGTAGATAGCTCAGCCAATCAGTAGGGTGGTGGGTGGGGCCCGCCGCGGGGTCAGGCCGGGAGTGAAGGCGCTCCATCGCTCCTTCCTCTGCTTCTCTCTCTCTCTCTTCCCCTCCGCTCCGCTGCCGGCTGGGACTTCTCACCGCAGGATCCCTCCGCCGCGGACCGACCGTGCGCGCGCGCGTTGCCTGCCCCAGTCCCCCTCCGCCTGCTCGCTGCCTTCTAGCGAGGGATTATTTCCCGCGGTTGTGGTGGCGGCCGCGGCGGGGCGGCTCCGGCGGGGCCCAGCGCGGCGGGACGGGCTTGCGTGGAGGATGGCAGCAGCCGGCGCCCGGCTGAGAGAAGGAGCCGCCCCGTGAGGAAGGACGCGGGAACGCAGAGGCCTGCTCGGGGCCGCCGGGCCCTACCGGGCGGGGACCCCGCGGCCAGGCCGCGCCTCAGCGCTCGGGCCTGGGGTAGGCGAAGCACCATGGTGGAGAAGCGGTGCCCGCGGCTGCAGCGGGACAGCGTGTACCGCTGGTTCTCTGAGCTGCCCTCCCCGCAGCGTGTGGAGTTCCTCTGCGGCCTCCTGGACCTCTGCATCCCGCTGGAGCTACGCTTCCTGGGTGCCTGCCTGGAGGACCTGGCTCGCAAGGACTACCATTCCCTGCGTGACTCCGAAATCAAGGCCAACAACCCCGCTGACCTGGGGAGCCTCACCAACCTGACAGACGAGGTGGTACGCAGCAAACTTTTGGTCTCTCTCGCCCTACTCGGGTCTGCCCACCGAGAAGCAGCTGGGGTCCTCTTCCGTACCCTCACCCACATCGATTCAGTCATCAACAACTATGGGCTACAACTCAATGAGGGCCGCACAGGAGATGAGTTCCTGTTGCTCTTCACCATGGCGTCCAACCACCCTGCTTTCAGCTTCCACCAGAAACAGGTGCTGAGGCAAGAGCTCACCCAGATCCAGAACATCATGGCCAGCACCAGCAAGAATCCCAGCACCTCTACTACCCTCAACACCATGGCAACCTATCCTGGCTGCCATAAGGTGGGTATCCTGCTTTTGCACACTGCTGTGGGGCACTGGGTTGTGTCTTCAGCTCTGATTTTAAACCTTTTGTTTAGTACAGGCATTCTAGTGATAAATGGCAGCCTAAGGGACTGGCAGAGATTGCTTGCTTGGTTGATGATGAGGACGGTAAAGAGGGGATGCATGGAGTTTTTATGGCCTTGTGACATTTAAATGAGAAGCGGTTCACAAGGTGATCAGCAGGCAGCACTATAGACGTTAACTGATTGCTTCTGGCAGTACATCTGCTAAGAGAGCAGTCCTTCTAGTGGCAAGGAAGATCAGCAATTTAATAGGGCAAACAAGCATGTAATATCTCTAGATTTGGGAACAAGCACCTATTTAAAAGTTTCCTCGGAAGAATTTGGAAGGGAGGATCAGCTTTGGGAGTAGCTATCCAGTGGCAAAGGCATCTTGGTGAGTTCGGGTTTTGTTTAGATGAATGTGATGGCAAACATTTTGAGTTTCTGATACTAAGCTTGAAGAAATTTGGTTGCCTGTCACCTGGAATCTCTCAGATATTGATCCTGGTGTCAGTGGTTCACTATCATTAGCTTGCTGTTCGTTTAGTCAACTGCCAGCAATTAAGCTAGACAGTAACATTTTAAGAAGTGCTGTTAGTAATTAGATATATTACTGACTGCTTAAGTGCTCTTAGCCTGCTACAAATTAGGGAGTGAAACTGTTGTCTTGACTGAATTTAACCTGCTTGAAAGTTCAAACTAAGTACCAGCTAAGTGGGTGCCTGTGATTAGTTAACAAGCTGGAGCTTTTGAGGGTGTACACATTCAGTCAACAAATAACGAAGTTACTCTTCTACTGGGATAGATGGTGTATGCCTGAAGGCTGTGAAAATCCCTATGTTGGGAGTAGTATCCTAAATAAAGCGCTTTCGGAGGGCTCAGTATAGATTCTGTTGAGCATTGAATTTCAGATTGAGGCAGAAATGTATGCTTGGTCTTCTCCTGAATATGAATTTTCTTCCAATTTTGAGTTTCTTTGAATACTGCTGCTTTAATTATAAAATTTAGATGAATTATTAACCTTCATATTTCTTTTAATCCTCCCGTCCTATGCCTTTAGACAGTGTTTGTTCCTGACATGTTTTAAGGAGAGAAAACAGGGCATGGGAATGCCTCGTTATTCAGTTTAAACCTCTATGTGAATAAAATATAGATGGAAAGAATATTTCACACAGAAGTAGAAGAGTATAATTAAACCCAGAAAAAGCTTCCTTTCAGATGCTTAACTGCTTGAAACTTCCCTCATTCAGACCATGCACAGACCGTAGGTTTGAAAGGAAAGACTGTAAATCATATACAAGTTTTCCCAAAATAAGAGGAGGAAAAAAAGATACAATTATGCAGGCAGGAGCATTTTTTTTCAGAGTGTGCTTTCAAAGCTTCACAAACAGTGCAGGATTTATGTAGCTGAAAAACTCCAGCGCTATTTATGTCAATCCAAGATGGATGCAGAATCCATCCTACCATTTTTTGTGCCAGCAATAAGGTATAGAGGACAAGTCATTTGAGTATCGGGTTGGGGTTGTTTATTTTTCCTTCTGAACTCGTTTGAAGGGTTGTCTCTTCAAAAATGCCTTTTTTAAGAAATTGTTGTTGAAGAATACTGGTCGCTAAGTACAGAATTGAGGTGTGGGGGAAAGGTGACTTTGCGTTCATGGTCTCTGGAATATGTATTTTGTTTGAACAGATGCAGATTTCCTCTTTCAAGTTTGTTAGATTTTTTTTCCAGTGTTGATAGATGGGCGATTTTGCTACTTTTAGAGTAAACAGTTGGCTTAAAGCAGGAGTTGGATGAAGCAAGTGGAAAAAAACAATGTCTTTCTCCATTCAGCCCCGTTTAAATATGCACGAAATAAATTCCAACGCTCAGGACTTGGATCTTGTGATGTTACCAAGTTATGTTGTGACAATACTTGTGTTGTAACATCACCTAGAAAAAAAAAAAGGCCAAAAAAACCCCCAAAACTAAAACACCAATCCAGATGACAAGAGAAAGTGAGCTGGGCTGGGCTGCTGCCTGCCAAGAGTCCCGCGCGCTTCAGCCTCTTCAGAAATTGGAGGAGAATTTCTTCCCCAGAGCCAGTGCTTTCTCATCACTCTCTTGTTGCTTTACTACAGCTCAGGCCTGTGCTGTGCTGGTGCTTGAAGTCAGCGCTGTGTGCTCGGTTGTATGAATGCTGCTCCTAAAATGCTCCTGTGTGAACCTCTTTGAGCTCGTCCTTAGAAAATGGGCAGGAGAAAGTGGCCGCCACTCGAGGTCCTGAGAAACTTTTGGAAGCTGGAATGGGGTGGCTGTGTAATGGCATGCAGGTGGGGAGCTCTCTGTGCACAGGGGTAGTTACTCTTCAGCCTTTCCCTTGTGCCCCAGGGTGGGAATGGGGGCTAACACTGGTAGTACTACCTCCTTTTCTTTCTGTATAACTACAACTGTTACAATTCCTGATGATTTATGTTTAACTTGTTTTATTTTGGGAAATGCAACAAAAATGTTGACCAGAGCTCTTTGCTCTCTATGCAGCAACAAATGGAAAAGTGTTGTTTTTGCTCAGTCAGTCCTATTAAAATATGACCTGACTTGCTATTAGTTACAGCTTTTCTTTTCCTGGAGGGTTGGAGTTTGCAATCCTCTTTCCATCTCCTATCTCTTTCACATTTTACAGCAAAATTGCTCAAAAATATCTTGTGTACAGTAGTGAAGAGACTGAACAGTTGAGAGAAAATTGCCGTAAACATTTCATGAGTCTTAAAGCTGCTTTGGTGTAGGTGGACACATTTAAAGTTGATTAGTGATGCACACCACTGCTTTTGGCTGTTGTCTCTTACTGTCTGCTGGGATTGCTGACTGCAAGGAGGGTCAAAACAGCTGCCAATATCTTTTTGCTTTAACTTGTGCTTTTTGAAATTATTCTTGGATTGTATGAGTCTTGACTTCACAAGGAAAAGGTGGCTGTGGCTGCCTTGAAGTAGGTCAGTAATTATTAGATTCATGGTTCCTACCTGATGGTGCAAAATGAACATTCAGTTTCCTTGCCTTAAGAAGGGAAAACACTGCCCTTTCTACAACAGTAAACAGCTTTAGTCTCTGTCAAGATGATAATTTATGCCCCTTGTCTTGTCCTGTATTTTCTTCTGGCCTTGAGTGGTGCCAACACTTGAAGGACTTGAATTCTGGATTCTTCAAACTTTTTGCTTGTAGGCATAAAATCTAAGGTATGTTTTTTAAACATTGAAACAGTGCAAATTGTCTAATGAATCAGGTCTTTAAAAGCTCTGGTCCCTGGGATTAACCACAGTGGGTTTATTTTGAACTGGAAGTGATGCAGCTGAGTTTTCAAGTTGGTTTTGCACCTTAGGATGCCCATTCAGCTGACTTTTGTGCCTTTCCAACGAAGGAGATAAAATGATTCTCTGGCCAACACATAGATCTGAAGGCTGGTTCCTGTGCTGACGTGTAGTGCTTAGCGCTGCAAACTGCAGCTCTTCTCATAGAGAAGGAGCTGGAAGCGTCAGAGCCCATGAAAACCAGTAGCCAAATGTCTCCTGCTGTGCAAGTCCCATCCGGGTGCTTTGACAGGCAAATTGTCACTGCTGAATTTCTGACCCACAGAGAAGGGAGAAATGTCTCAAAGCTGTCTCCCAACATCTTGAATCACCCATTCAGCTTTCTGTTGTGTGCGACTTGTGACAATGAACATCTCTTCTTGTTATAGGTAAAAATGTAATGTTTTTATTCATTCTTGGTTGCTTTGAGGCTGCAGTGATGCTGTCTTTACAGAACCCTTTAGGGCTCATGTCCTGTAGATAATGACACACCAAGACCTGCTTGGATACTGGCACTGATCTAGCCATAATAATTTGAATCTCTGCATGGGCTAACTTTTTTTCTTTCCTCCAGAAGTCTACTTGTGTTAGTAACATTGAGGACTTAACTTCCAGAACTGGACAAGTTTTTTGTGAGTCTGTTATCCTGTATTTCGTGGAGTTTTTTTTCACCTAGTCATTGAGATCTTTCTGTAAAAACAAGGAAATAAGATAATGTTTTGGCTTTGATGTGCTCACTCTGAACTGGCTGAGAAGAGCTCTTCAGTGCAGTTAGTGCAATGATCTGGTGGTGGCTTCAGCTGCAGAACCATAAATAGTAGGTCTGACTACAGTTTGTTTGCAGCTGAAAGGAAATAAGAGTCAGTGACACTGTAGTTATGTGGCTCTTCCAGGTTGATACCTTGTGAATGGGAAAATGGCTCTTGCCTAGTCAGCTTCCAAATACTGCACCAATGGCTATTTCAAGTTTCTAGCATAAGATGCTATTTTTCACCCGTGCTAATTCCCTAGGCTCATCTAAAACTTAGAAATAACTAAAGACTATTTATTGGGAGCTGTGTAGGGCTGATGTTCTGAGGGGTCCATTTCAAATACCTTTGGCTTTCACCCATAGCAAACGGTGTATGTAGCTTCAGTCTGCACGATCTTCAGAGGTTTTTATTTCATCTGTGGAATGATGACTTGGAAAAAAACCTATTATTTGTTGAGTAGAAACCAAGTCCTTAAGTCTTTATAGAGTTAAGCAATCTAGCTGTTGAGTGATCTGTGCCAGATGCCTTTATGGCTTTTATGCTAGCTTTGTAGGGATCGAATAAATCATGAAAACCCTAACTTGTAGCCTCCTAACCCACTGAAGGTACTTAGTAGATTACCCTGTTAGTAGCAGTTGCTAGCTAGGATTAGAGGCATTCACTCCCTGATAGCACTATTTGCTATCTTGGGAATGATATCATTTTTAAAAACCACACAAAACTAACCTCAGGAGCTGTTGAGGCAGGTCCTGTAGCTTCCAGCTAGTGACATGTGCCAATCCTTGCATGTCCTTTTAGTGTTTGGGGTACTTGAGGCAACACGGATTACACGTACCTCTTGATGTTCCAGTTAAGAAATGGGAGGCTTCCAGTTCTGTCTTGTTTCTTACTGATACTCCTGTTTGAAAGTTGTTGTGACTGATAAAATGGTTCAGTCTCAAACCTGCAGGATTTTCAGAAATGAGCTCAACATGTAAAGGGATCCTTGGAAGACAATGCTCTTGTGTAGTTACGGCATTAATTACCACCGAATTCACTTTGCTGAATTGTGTGTTATGTGATGAAGTTGAATTTAAGAGCCTAAATGAGTTCGCTTGGGAGATGGACTGTACATCCAAACATCAGGGGCAGAGCAGCCAAAAACTTTGTTTTGAGCTAATAATGATGATGTTTTTTCCGTGAACTGTTTTCTCTCTTGTTTTTTTTTTTCTATATTTTTTTAGCGCAGGCTGAATGAAGTTTTTGTTTTAAGAGTGCTTTCCACGTTTTAAAATTTACTCTTTTTTTCCTACTAATTAACTTATAACTGTTAGTTGTCAGGTCAGCAACGCTGAAGTAGGCCTCAGGTCTTCTGGAAGATGATTACGTGCGTGTTACTCTGGAATACAAAAAAAAAAGTGAATGTGTGTTGCTGGGCGTTTTGAACTGTACCAGGGTTCAAACTGTTTTAATTGAACCGGTGTACAAGCTGTATGCAGATCCTCCTTGGAAAAACAGAGCCAGCAGTAGTTAACCACACCTAACAAGCATTCCTGTGTCTGACTTCAAAGGTACTGAACAGCATCCTTGTTTGGAAGTTTTTAGCCATTTGGTTTAGCGTGGGGTGTTTGTTTATTTTTTTTTGTAAATGTTTGAATTGCTAAAACTGAGATCCTGTCGTCTTTTAGCTGGATATTAGATAGAGCACAGCCTCTTTCTAGCAGGGTAGAGCTCTGATTCTCCTGTGGACTTCAGTGCTGCAGTACCTGTGAGACTTTTAAGTGTGGTCTGGTAAAGGAACATTATAGTCATCACCTACATCCAAATACTGCAGCGTCTGTTTTACTACCTGCTCTTGAACCCCTTTTCTCCTTTTAAAAAAAAAGACATGTTATTCCTGAGACTATAGATAAGAGTTTCTATAAATCCACAAAATGTAATTATAGAAATGCTAGATCTGGTTTGTCTGTTGAAATGAGAACCATTGTCGCGCCTAAACTAGAATTTGATTTTACTCTTTGGCAAAAGAATCGGAACAAGTTGAACTGAAGTTGCTCCCTCTTTAGGTTTGAAATGGGTATTAAATCTAGCAAAGATGTTGATCTGGTTCAGATGTGTATTTCTTTGCATGGTTTTTTTTAATGAGCAAACATCTAAATCCCTTAGTCTTGCCTCACGCGAAAATGGAATTTTTTCCTTCGCTCTCATTGGTATGAATATCCAATAATAAGCACTGGAAAGGATGAACTTTTGGCCAGAACACCTGTTAAATATAGGATTTCAGGATTTTTGTAAATAGCTGAAGTGATCCAGAAATAATAAGATCAATTACTTAAGGGTAAGATCTTTATTTTAATTAAAGGCCTGCCAAGTCATGATGATAAATAGTGAAAGTGAGCATTTTTCATGCATGTTATAAATTCTTTTCCAATGTCTTTTTCTACCTTAAGTAATTTCATTACACTCAAGCTATTACTTAAGTGAATGTTGAGGAGAGGAAGGAGGGGGAGATGAAATTCAGTGAGTTTGTGACCTGTCAGATTACTTCTGCCAAAGCTGTTCAATTGTGAATTGTTGCAGAAGAGGCTGGAGTGGCAATGAACTGTTCTACCAGGGCAAGGCTTATGGTATTGTTGCTTGGATTATACTTTAGCAGATTTTAGAATTACTCCTTTGATTATCTTTCAGCTCCCAACTGTATGTACCAGCCCCGTGGGGTCAATTTCCCACCCATCTGCTGGCACCATAAATATAGTACCTCCAAAGTCAACATAGTATTAAGGTTTTCAAGGCAGATGTCATTAAAGGCTAAAGGCTTACGTAGCAGGTAGGACTCTGCTACATTTTGGATTCTGTGGGGAAGTTTAGGATAATCTTCCCTTCTGGTAGCTGTGCTTTTAGCTTTTGGTAGCATTTGGGTGAAGAAACAGGAACATACTTGCACATCAGTGCTGGGACATAGAGCAGTAGTGTCTCTTTCAAGCTCTGATTATAAACAGTTAACTGTTTTGATTTGGAGATGTTTTTAATGATTGGTTTGGAACGTTTAGATTTGGTTTCTTGTCTTGGAGGGAAAATAAAATCTCTTGTCATCTGTCTCTTGAAATATGCCTGATGCACCCGAAGTCTAGAGTGAAAGTGCCTTGAATTAGCACCGTGCCAGTGAACTGGCTGGATTTGCAGTCTCTCCAGGGAGCTATTGCAAATCGTGGAAGATGAGGTAGATGAAACAGGGTGTTGTTTTCTCACTTCGAGTGTTAATACTTGGGTGGGTTTTTTTTTTCCTGTTGCCTTTCACAGAGAGTTTTTCCCTTTAGAATACAAACTTTAACTCAGTGTGTCGTTTCGGCGGGAATACCACGTATTCTGGGTGTTTGGCAAGGTCATAGAGTTAACTGTTGGAGACTCTGGAGCGGTGGCAGAAAACATTGCATTAGCTCATGTTAAACCTAAAACTTCTTTGCGGAGAGAGGCTTCACCCGTTTGCCTTGTGGGGAGAGTGCTCATCTCTGCACAAACTGGAGTTGCCAGGTGTTTTCAAATGCTGCTTTGGACTCTCTGCAATAAGAAACACATGGCACAGTGAAATTGAAGTCCAGTTACTCTGTGGTAGATTTATGTTCCTAGCACTAACAAAGCATTCACGATTCTTTAAACAAAGGATTTTTAGGGGGAATGACTTACTCTATAAAATATGACCCAGACTCTTTTGGTCCATCTGCTCTACTGAATTTATAATGGGTCTCTGTAGTAGATGTGTGGTTGTCCTGCAGCATTTAAGTGCCACATGCCTCATTTAATTCCAGTAATGGTCTCACAGAACAAAAGCCTCTGATCTATTACCCTGTTTCACCATGAATTGCCTGTTCAGCCTTTGTTTTCAAAGATAGATGCTTTTTTACCGACTTCTTATAAGAAGAGTAGGTGTGGGACCATCTGTAGCTGTAGAGAAAAATGGACACATCTGACTTGATTGCACCTGGTGCTTACATCTTTTTTGGTAGACCCTGGCTGTTTGAACTACATGAGTTTCTAGCACAAAATGAACACTTCCAGTTGTATTCATGTCCCAGTCCAACAAAGCAACCAAACAGGTGTAAATTCAAGCATTGAGGACTTCACTAGGTATGTGAAGAGTTGGGTGTGTTTGTCAGTGTTCTTAAGCATCCTTGTGGAAGAGTTCAAATCTTCAAAAGGAGTAGGTTTTAGTTGTGTTCTAGTGGGAGAACAGTCAGGTATTTGCACACAGAAGTAAATGCAGAACAGGTGCCTGAGGCTATGGTTTCACAAGCAGCTGGGCAGACTAATGGCTTGTTGCTACTAGGAGGAGGATGTTTGCTCAATCTTGCTCCTCCTGGCTTTGTAGTCTCAGTAGATTTTGAGTTTGGGGCCCTTGCTTTGGGTGTCCTTTTTTTTGTCTCAGACTTACCCCACTGAACAACCGTATGCATCGTTAGACCGACACCTGAGCGTTAACAATGCATTTTTTTTTTCAAATTATCTGAGAACCAGGGTTATGTATCTGCCTTGGGAAACAGCAACTTATCTGCCTGAGTATGCACAGGCTGTATCCTTGCCATCGAGTTTCTGCAGGAGCATTTTTGCAAGCAGGATTGCACTGTGTTAAAGACCTTGGTGTTAACCTCCAAATAAGCTGCTGTTAATACTCGCTAATGTGAAACTGGCAGGAGTGAATGGAGTTGACTGGCTTCCCCCCCCAGTGACTTCAGTACTCCAATTTCTGAGTGCACTCTTACACATTATCTGAATCAGCCTCGAGCGTGGAGGTCAGTTTATGATTATGAAAACCCTTCTTTAATGGAGACTTCCCAGACAAGTATTGGCAGAAGCATTTATCTGTGGGACTTTCCCAGTATATCATTGGCCACTTTGGAAAACTGAACATTATGTGAAAAAGTTTTCCTGCCTGATCAGTGGGAGAATGTGTTCATGTGGCTTTCGGCTGTGGCCCCAGTATCTCACTTAACTGACTTATTGCTTTTATATTTTGTTTACTTTTCCTGTGTAATGCATGGCCTTAATTTCACCTAAGTAGGTACAGAAATCAGTAATTTATTTCCCTTGGATCCTGTGTCATTGTTCCCTCAAATTATAGGTCATGTATAGCTTACTTTAGGTAGTAAGCTATGTTGATTTTTAGTATTGGCTTCACTTCAAACTAAGTCAGCAAATACTTTACTATTAAACCATGTATTTCCTGTGTTCTGTTTGGTTATTTTTAAAAGGAACATATAATTGCTGTTTGGGTAAAATTCTTAACATTAAGTTTGACTTCTATCAGTCCTGTTATTTTTATAAAAGACATTGCTGTATTAAATGATAGGCGTTGTCCTTGGAGAGCAAAGCTAACACTGAATCTGGCTTCACACATTTACCATTTCCTGTATTGACTTTCACTGCCTTGGATAGTGGCAGAGCCACTTCAGGTAACAGAGATGGAAGAGAACCACAGCTTGTTGAAGTAACTGCTTTAGCTGATTTTGTTGTGCAAATTTGTGTGTGTGTGTGTGTGTGCACTTTCCGATGGATCAAGGGTTTTGGAGAGCTTTCTAGAACTTCTTTTGCTGTCCCAAGAAGCACTATGCCTGTTGGTACATATCTGATGCTGAGAAGAAAATCACTGTACTCTGCTGAAAAAAAAATAATATAGTGTATTGCTTGCTGGCAGGTGAAAAGGGAAAAATGTGATGTTGGCTACAATTCAAGCCATGACTTCTGATATCTTGACATATGTGTCCTTGACCCCCGAGTCAAAGCCATTGTTTCTCTTCCTGGTTAAGTCCTGGGGGTGGAAGGTTTCAGGGTGACATTCTGTGATCCTTCTGTCTAGCACGTGTTGGGAAGGATGCACTTTTCAGTAGCTGATACCGGTTTTGATACTGTATTACTATGGAGAATGAGGCACAGAATAATTCAGGCTGAGCCTTAGTCATTAGCTAATGACGAATTTGCCCTGTTGTTTTCAGTTATGACTACTGCTTGAATTTGAAATTCAAGAGACAAGCTAGGTTTTAATCTGGAAAATCAGAAGTTCATCTGTGAGCCAGATGCTTTGCTACAGAGGGAGTAGACACAACACTAGAATTGAGTAAAAATAGTTTAAGAATTTCTTCTGCACCCGTTTGAGTGGTGCATCTTCTAGAGCCATTGAATAAGCCAACAAGGCACTTTGATGTTAGAACAGTTTATGAATATAACGGAACTGTGGGTAGGTGCAACTGAGGGCTTTCCTTCTCCCTGGCCCTCTACAAAATGCTGTGCTAAGGGTCAGATTAGGTACAGTGAAGAATATTTCTATTGCTTTAACTCTGGGGTTGCTGTATTTGTCCTCATGGATTGTTTCTGTTGATGTTCTCAAATAATTTAAGATGAAAAATCCAAACCCTTCTGTTCAAATGTCTGATGCTGTGCCCTCTGAGACCTTGAATGATTCGTGAATTTTTGTGCATTTATAAAATGTCACTCCTGTGGTTTATTGTGATACATAGCCTGAACATTTCTGGTTTCTGTGATGCCAGCTCATTTACCTTACTGCTTTAGAAAACAAGCCTTTAACAGTTCTTCAACAGCAGATGCTTATTCTTTAACGGCATCTTGGCTTTCTTCAGAAATGTTACAGAACCCAGAAGGTCCAAAGCAATTTGCTCACCACTTCTCAGAATCTTTATTTCACTGGAATGCCTTGTTCTTTATTTGGAATTTAGTGACTACTTAGTTGTAGTTGTTCGTGCTGAGCCCAAACTAGGGATTGCAGTAGTGTTCAGCTGTGGGGAAACATTCCTCCCAGAATCTACCTGACACTGAGTTTCTACAGCTGAATTTGGACAAATTCTTCCTGGGCATCTACTTCTGCAAGTAGATGTCAAGCTTTTGCCAGCATTTCTCCCAACCCTGGCAGGGCAGTATCTTTTGCAGTTCATAGCTGATGGGTTATTGTTCCTCTGTGTTTTCCTTGGCCTCAGATTGAAGGAAAAAAGAAAACCCCAAACTGTTATTATTTTGGAAATAAAACTTTGATTCGCAAAACGTTTTTCATTATTTCACTTTTCCTAAACAAATCCAAACCTTTGCAGTATTGGTATGTTTAAGTCAGTGGAAAAAATTATTTAAAATTTGGACTGAAATCTTTGAAGAGTCAGATTCCCTGATTATAATGCCATTCAGCTCACTAACAAAACACTCCATTTGGAACTAATCAGAGTTTTGTGATTTTTTATTTTTTTTTCCTAGGCCAAATTGAAACTGCTTTGCTTTGATGTGAGACTGAATCAGATAGTGTATGAGCTCAGTCGGTCAAGACATATGGGCTAAATTAATCTTTACTAAGTATATAGAAATTAAATCTTTATGGAAAGCATTGGAGGTTATGTATAAACAAAATGCAAATTTCAAACTGCACACAATGCTTATTGTAAGGGTAGTGGTGAGAGAAGGGAATACAAGGCAAGAGGCAATATATTGTAACAAACAGCTTGTTTGGAGATTTGTCTGCAACCATGTGTCTTACTCAATTTCCAGTACTGTGTTTATATTTGCTGATTGTTCTGCATGTTTGGAACCCGGCTGTTCAGGATAACGCAGTCTCGCCTGAATCTGATTTTCTGGCTTGTGCTGTTCCTGGGTTGCCACCTCCCCTTGCCAGGAGGGTGATGGTGTCACTGCTCAGTCCGCTGGAACTTCCTCTCAGCAGCCACCCACCGGAGTGAGAGTTTAATGAGCTCCAGGAGAGAGACAATGTGGGATAAGCTGTGGTAAAGACTGACTTTGGCAAAGAGATTTAAACTGTTCTCCACCCTCTGAGCTTAAAGTTCAGCGGCTGGTGTTTCCAATGGGAAACCTTCACACTAAGGTTTTTGTTGTCTGTGGAAAGATGTGCTGAAGAAACATAGTCTACATTTTGATTAAAAATCAAGTTTACTTCTTAGTGCTGAAAAAGAAAGCGGGTACTTTCAATCCTGCTTTCTTCTGCCACTCATCTGTCTTTCTGGATTGATTTCTTTGCATATATAAGCTTTTTTTCCTGGATGTCAACTGTACCATGTCTTTCACTTGTGCTCCTGCCTTAAATGGCATACAAAGCTATAAATGTCACTCTTAAAATGCAGCTTACAATAGGTTTATTGTATACTGTGTAGAGGTAAGGATGTGCTATTTTTGACTTGGATTGTGTATTCCAGTTGATATGTAAGGCTAAAGGTAGGGTGAGCAAAGTACTGTTTTAAGTGTAAATTGTCCTAACTCATGGCACTGCCTCAAGTAATCAGGGTCTGAGAGAGCCTTTTTCCTTACAGGGGCCTGTAGTTGCTGGTATTATTTACCATGAATCAAGGATACCTGCTTTCGTTCTGTTGAGGTGCACCTTTTCTCCTGTGATTTGTGATCAGCTCTAAAATCCACGTTAAATTCTACTTACAGATCTCCATACCAGGGTTTCACATTAGACAAAATATGGCAATGGAAATCCAAGCAACGCACTAGGTAGTGGTGAGGGCTTTTGTTAGTCTTGGCTATTTCCTAAAAGCACACTTCCCTCTCTAAGGCACTTAATCCTTTGTGTTCAGTACTGCTAATGTAACTGTTCATCCACTTTGGCTTCTCATTGCCTAGGAAATGAGAGTAATTGCTTTGCTTATGAGGCAGGCGCTGAATGTTGTACTACAAGTAGTAGATGTCTTCATGTGTTGCTACACACCTATGAATGCTCTCGTGGACAGCAGCTGAAGTGGGCAGTGTTCAATCCTGCTTTTTCTAATGACTTGGGTTAGTTTCTGTTGCTTTAAGTAATGGTGAAAATAAGTTTTCCTTTAGGGTAAATGCAGCTTTGAAAGTATGTTTTAGGCCGTGGAGGCTGGTTTGATGCTGCGGCCTTCTGCTGGCACACTTTCAGTGAGCAGTTTTGCACTGAAATACGGGTGTGATAGGAGGCTTTTAAATAGCAAAGACAAGAAAATTAGCTTTTGCTACATTGGAATTAATTCCTTGTAATCTGTCTGGAGGTACTTGGAAATGCTTTGAGTCTGCATCTGTGTAGATGGGTAACATTAACATAGAAAGGGTGTGTTCCAAGAGCCCTTTTCCCTTTGTTTTCGTGTTGAAAAGTTAAGAGCTGCGATGTGGAGAGGTTAAGGGTCTTGCAATATCTCTATTGACTGCTGTGACTATTGTTTAAAAAAGAATTATACTTTAAGTAGCTTTATAGATTAGCCAAGATAATCTAGATTTGTGAATAGCAGCTGACTAAAACAACTTGCCTGAACTGTTACTTGGGGAATATCAATAGTAACACCCTTTGGTTTTAAAAGAAGAAAATGTCTCCTGACTGCCTTCAAAGTGATTCTGCTCGCTCTGGAGGAAGGTGTGATGTTTGTGCATTCCTGCAGTTCATTTTATTGGATTTTTTGTGGGTTTTTTTTCTTTCCAGGTCACTCCAAGGTCCGAGACCCCCATCAACAGTGTCAGTAACAGTTTGGAAAACGTACTACATACATCAACACATTCCATTGAGGAGTCATTACCCAAGAGGCCTTCGGGAAAACACTCCAAAGGTGTGTCCTTTTCTGCATGCCTGTTTCCAATGGGGGAACAAACTCCTATCTCTTGATGGCAATTATTTTAATTTGTTGGAGACTGGAGTTTTGCTGCTTCTGGATTGGGTTGAGCAAAGGAAGTCATGGAAGGGTTTTTGTGCGAAGTGAAAAATTCAGTGACAGAATCGTCAGTGACAGGCAAGTGTGCTTATTCTTCTGTTGGGAAATAAGCAAGAAAGTTCCTTGTGAGATAAAATAGCAGTTTAGCTCTCACGAAATCTTATATTCTCAAAGAGAATCCCTGATACTCCACCTCTCATGTGTGTAGTAGGTTATTTCTTGGATGAAGCATATGGTGATGAGTGTTGCTTTACTGGGGAGGCACAAAAACGTTTAAAACAGCAGTTAGGCTTTCTCTTCCAGCTTGCTTTTGGATCCCAAGAATGTGTAAGTGAGAAGCTGAGGAAAGAGGAGTGGAGGAGAGGGGAGAGAGTTTTGCACCTTTTATAGCTCGTGTGCACCCTGAATGTTGGCACAAATTAAGCCTTATTTTTGTAATACTGTATTGCACACTGACCTGGCTAAAAGCTGGGCTTAACAAATTCGAGTTAATAAGCACACATTCCATTTCTGCACTCCAGGCTATGAGTACAAATATTGAAATGTCTGGGTTAAAATGTGACTAACGGTATTTTTGTTTAATGCATACAAAGAGCGCCGTGAAGTGAGGAAAGTCTTTGAACTGTGAGCGGCTATTTTTGTAGAATGGTTTCTGTGAACTCTTTGTGGTAATAATAAAAATAGCTCTGTATGGCAGAGGAGACACACTGTGTCGTTGCCTTCAAATGTCAAAATGTCATTAAAATATTGCCATATAAATTGCTGGGGGTTTTTTGACTTGGTCTTCGGGGTTGTCCTTA
The DNA here is from genome assembly GCA_013400055.1 of Nycticryphes semicollaris. Classification (NCBI taxonomy): domain Eukaryota; kingdom Metazoa; phylum Chordata; class Aves; order Charadriiformes; family Rostratulidae; genus Nycticryphes; species Nycticryphes semicollaris. The sequence continues at coordinate 242,853 of VXBJ01004021.1, read as the reverse complement.
CTTCTCTGCCACTGGTTTGCTGTGTAACCTTGCAAATGTAGTTTAGTACCACATAAACTGTGATCAAGAATTCAAAGCACATCATCATTTGGAGGAACTGATACAGCTTGGAAAGGGTTAAACGGCCCGAGGACATGTTCTCAGCTTGCCTCCACCAGACCTCCTTTACTGTGACATACTCAACTATAATCCCAGTAGCTGTAAGTACCAATAATTTTTTACAGCAGAATAGTGCTGTAAGTAGCTGTTTCTCCAGCTGTAAAAGCTATCAGGGTAGAAGAAAATGCACCACTAAGCAGAAGCGTGGCTTGGTTTGTGGCTTCCATCTGATTAAAAATAGGACAGGGTTCAACAGTGTTTTCATTTATACTCAGTGATTGCTATTCCAGTATCATACATGCTAAGATTAGTCGTGGTACACTGTGAAAATTAATTAGGTTTTCTTCTGATCTGTTTTTCTCTTAGAGATTACCTGCTTAGAATGTAGCTCTTTAATTTATAAGATAGGCTTAGTGATAGTTGGTAAAAGATGTTGTGGAACCAATACAGTTTTCTTACTGATGTTCTGCTTTCTGGCTCACCAGCAGCAAAGACTGTGTTGAGGTCTCCTTGGTACGTGATGATCTGTCAGGTAGGAGGTTCTGCCTGTTCCTGCTGGAGTACAACTGGAGGTTATTTGCCAGAGCCACCATCGCTCGCTTGCAGATTTCTCATTCTCATTGCAAACAGATACATCTCTTGATTTAGCAGGACCCCCTAACTTTTTAACCTAGAGCACATGAAATTGAGCCACGAGAGTATGGGATGCACAGGTTGCTTGACCAGTTGTATAACTCTCCTGTTGGTTATTTTTCTAGCGAGTCTTGTTTCAGACAGCTTGAAGGGGGCAGGATTCCTTCTCCCTTTTGGTCAGAAACAGCGAGCTGCTGAAATTCGTCATTCCTTTCCTGACAAAGGACTGGAGCTGGAAGTGTCTCAGTTAAAAAAGCTGTAGCTGAAACAAATGAAAAATGAGAAAGCTCATGAGAGATGCAGTATCCATTGTGCTTAGTTGGATTAGAGACAGTTTGTATTAATCCAGTGAATGGTTTTAATCCTGATTTGTAGACATGTCAGTGATATAACATACTCTGTGTATAGTTGAACAGTGAGTGGGTTTGTAGTAGGCTTGGACCTGAAGGCTATCAGTGCTTGTATTTTTCTTAATCCACACTTTGAAACTAGCATTTAGCATAAAATACTTAAAGTTCCTGCATGGGAGATGAGTGGAGTAGATTGCTGAACACTCTTCAGCAAACTGTGGTAGAAGTCTGTTTGCATTAAGCTGTTAACTGGAAACATTCATACATGCTGCTTGTAGTGACTTGTCAAACACATCACTTATAATTTTGCCATCCAGTCTGCACAGAATATTGCTGCCTTGAGAAACAAATTTATAAAATGAGTGTCAGTCTGAGAAGTCCATTAGTATTTCCTTTTATCTCGGAGGCCCAGCTAATTGTGGGAACGTGATCAGGCGATGGGGTAATGGATCCATGCTGTAATACCCAAGTTGTTGGGAGTGCTAACTAGCGTGGTTATTTAGCAAATTTCTTCGGTTTTTCTGTGCTGGTCCTTCAGCCTTAGCTAAAGCCCTGTCTCCCTTCTGCGTGTACGGGTGCTAAAGCAGGGTAAACCAGATGGGTGTTTCCACAAAGTGAAAGTTGTGACGCTAGAAAGATCCTGTACCTGTTGACATAAGCATTTCGAATATCTGTGCTTTATCTGGACTTTTCTTTTGTAAAATAAAGGGCAAAAACTTGTCCCATGCAAATCTAGAAAAAAAAAAAAAATACAGATGGGTATTGACATAGAAGGATGTGGGTGCCTCTTCTGAAGTCTGGTATCTGTAACGTGCTATCGAAATTGTGCTTTTTATTACAATTTTTTTGATTGGCGATTTAGGATTGTTCAAACCTGTCCTTACAGATGTGGAAGTTATTTTAACTGGTGTTATCTTTAGGAAGTTCTGACTTCTCAGGGACTGGCAAGTCTTATCACAGAATGGTTGGAGTTGGAAGGGACCTTAAAGATCATTGAGTTCCAACCCCTCGGCTGTGCGGGTTGGTTACGTGCAACTGAAAACTTTTAACTGTGGCTCTAACACTGATCCAAACAAACCAATGGCATTGAAATGAAGGCTGGGCATATTTTACACACTGGGTGAGTCGATGCCACACTGTCTTGCCCTTGGTGACGCTGTTCTCTTTGAAGTTATTAGCTTAGTTTTCAGACAGTGCCCGCTTCTAGCAGCAATAAGGCCTGATGTTTATAGTTCATACCAAGAAATGGTAGGCTGAGAGGCTCCTGTGTATGCCTGTTCTTACAACAACCAAAGCCAGCTCACTTTCTTATTTACCATGTTAGAGATTTGGAAGGAAAAAAAAATGTAGAGGGGTCACACCTGCAGGGAGGAGTGGACAGTTTGGGTGACCCAAAACTGACCAATGGGTCCTTCATCCCATCTGCCTCGCGCTCAGGATAAAAGCTGAGGGATCAAAGGGGTCAGCCTCTTCTTCTGGGGGTGACATCTGAGGAGGACTTTCTCTGTNAATATTTCATTAAAGTAGTTTTAGGTTGGTTTTTTTAGGGGATTTTTTTCAACCCATAAGTCTCACCCTTTCCTTCNGTCGGTGAGTCCAGTCTGGGGCTTTCCCAGTGCCTGATGGTGATGGCATCCTGAGGGCTTGTTACTGGTTTTGTATATATAATTTATATATTTCATAATTTTCTCCTTTTTTATTGTTAATATTTCATTAAAGTAGTTTTAGGTTGGTTTTTTTAGGGGATTTTTTTCAACCCATAAGTCTCACCCTTTCCTTCTGGGAAGGGAGAGAGGTTAAAGAGCATCTGGTTGTTTAGTGGCCAGCCCAGTGTAAACCACCACGGTCTGCTAACTTATTCGGAGGGATTCAGATAGAGGCATCAAGGCTGGTTGTCTTAAATTTAGAATTTTACCCTATATTTTCTGGGGAGCCATCTCGGAACCTTTTTCCAGTAGCAAATGACCCAAGTGGTGAAAGGTCAAGAGTTAAAAATAGTATATTGGCTAGCAACTTTCTTTTTGCAGGTAGTCCTCTGTTGGTAGCTAAGGGAAATTCAGCTCTTACACCTCGAAGTCTAGAAGGAGCAATCTCACCCAGGGGAAGTCCTGTGGACAGAGCTCATTTGTAACAAGCCTATGGGTGCAGGGTTGTTCTGTCTTTACTTGGCAATTCCCAAAAGAGAGTAGTTAGTTATCAAATCTGAATGAAAAATTCAGCTTATTCTATTTTTTTTTTAAAGTGATAGCAATTTCCCAGACACCAGAGATGTTATGAATTACTCTTCCTGCAAGGTTCCAAGCAGCAGAACGGTTTGGCCGTTGGGTGGGTAGCACCATCAGCAAGTACTACTCTATGCATGTGACATTTTAGCAAGAGCTTAAACATGGTCAGTGACCACAGCATATTTTCCAAAAGTGCAGTGGAATAAAGTACATTAGACCAGATGTTGAAGTGCACCACAAAAGAATCTTTATTATAAAGGCAATGTAAGTTGCAAAGCTTTACAGTACAGAGAGGGTGCTGTCTTCTTACCGTAATTTCTCATAATACTGTGTAAAATTTTGATTTGCCACAGCCTCTGGTTTAAATTTTCTGCAGTGGAAGTTATGTGTTGGTATTTATAAGACCTTCATTACTGCTTTGAGGCTTTCCAGGTGGCTTTTATCACCGTTTTCCTCCACAAAGCAATCTGGAAGATGGTTTTCTCGACTAAACAAGCCTCATTTTCTGTGAGGTAACAAAAATTCCCCTATTCTTGTGTTTCCTATGTATTTATCTTGCCTTTCCGTTATTGCCACACAAAACCTCAAAATTGTCTCCAAGCCAGGCTGATTTCAAATGAAGCAACTGTTGAAATGTGAGCCTTCTATAGTGAGGCTGAATCACAGTTCTTGCAACACGTACATCTAATGGTAAAGGCAAACCGCTTTCTGTGGACAGAGAGGAGTAAAGCTTTTAGGTGGAGCATGAAGCCTACTACACCCATTTTACATTCTGTACTCCATCTGGTACTCCTGCTGAGCACAGTAAAAACTTCTTGCTTAATTGAAGGTATGCTATTAGGCCACATACAGGGTTCTGCAAAGCCTCCACAGCATCCCAAGCTGGAATAAATACATAGGGTAGCACATGATTTACTGGACAAATGCGGTCTGTGGAAGTGAGGGAGAACAAACTTGAGAAGAAGATGCATTTCAGTAATGTATTGATTAAATTTTGGATTAATATTTGGACATGCAATGTATCCTTGTGTGCAGTGATCCCCTTGACCTCAGGTAGGATATGAGCTGTAGGTTAAGCTGATTGTTATGTGCAGCAAGCTTTGGTATCTAAATCGTTTCATGACAATAGTCAGCAGAAATGTGTGATGTAAGCTATGAAGAACTTCTAGCCGCTATTTTTGCTACCCAATTTATTTTCCTTGGCAAAATGTATTTGTACAGTCTTGCACCTTTTTTTTATCTCCCACTTCCTTGACTCATCCTTTTTCCATAAGAAACTAGACTGCAGGAACTCTCTTAGTTAATGGCAATTAACAGCCTTTCCCTCCTGAAATGTATGACAGCAGTTGTTCAGCCTGTTGAAAGGAGGGAGAAAACACAAGGGGAAGAAAAAAAAGCTAAAAGTAATCCTTTTGGTTCAGGGTTTGGACTTCATAGTGCCTTGTTCTGCATCAGTTGTGTAGCTGGATTATTCTATTTTTAAGTAAATACATCATCTCCAACAATATTGGGTCAACTACTCTTAGGGTAGGGCTTAAAGAAATATTTAGGCTATTATAATCCTTCAGGAAAAATCTCGTTCTACCAATTGTATATACTTTTTCAACGTGTATGTTTTGGTTTGTATATGTTTGGTCTTGGTTCATTTTGTCTCTGAAGTAGAGCTCTGCTTCTGAACTCCATTAATGTAATTAATGTATGTTAGATCACGCACAAGGCATTGCGTTCCTGACTATCTCTAATATATGTTAGTTGTTTTGTGAGTATCTAGTATTAAGAGTTAATTCTAGTCATTAAAACCAAGGATTAGTGTACTTCAAAAGAAATGTTTTGATGCTGCATATTTCCCCCTGTGCTAGAAGATTAATAGTATATTAAGAAATTTCTTGAAGCCCGTATGTTGCATAAATCATGCAGCTTGCTCTTCTCTAGCTGGGAGTTCAGCTGAGGTTGCAGGTTTAATTTTGCAGTAAAGGCAATACTCATTACGTTTCAATTTAATTTTTTTTAAAAACCTTTTAAAAAAAAAACCCCATTGCATTTCATCTCAAGCTTTTACGGATTGTGCAGTTGTACCCTGTGCTTTTAGAGGCAGGTGGAGAAGCCCATTTTGTGTCCCCAAGGCCAGAGGCCAGGCTGAGCAGGTCACCCTTGGGCTCTGTCAGAGCTGCCAGGAGAGTTCTAAGCTCCCAGTGCTGCACTTGGACTCTGGTAAAATTTGTTGTTAACTGTTAATAAGTTAACTTTTTGTAATCTCTAGAGGTTGGAGTCAGTATTTCTCTGTCATCCTTGTTGCCTCCCTTTCCACATACCGAGACTTGGGGGAGATCTGGGATTGCTGTGACAAGATGTAAAGGCAGAGGAGGGGAGAGCACGGGGACTCTTCTGACTGAATGAAATGTGGGGTTCTGTCTGCCTACTCAGGCAATCATTGTCATAACCTTTTTGGGCAAATACTTAAAGGTGTTTTTTGCAGAAGTTTGTAACTCGTGGCCTGGGTTCCTTCATGAGGGCAGCCCTTTCTGGTTTGCAGGCACTTTACGTGAAGACGTTTAGTCTTGGCCAAGAGCTGCAGTGAGGTGGCTTTGGTGGAAAGTCATGCTGTATACATTTACCCACTGCTGTGCTTTGAGTTTGGATGACAGAAGGCTCTCTAATGCACGTCTCCTATAGGCAGTTTTGATTTTGTATATGCCATATGCCTTGTTCACATATTCACCTAAAATAGTGTGTGTATTAAGTATATACCCAAGGGCATTATCTTGAATGTGCCAAGTGGTTCTTTCTTCAGTCTTGTTTGGACTTCTTGCTTGTCTTTCCTCGGTAAAGGTGATGGAATCACTCTGCTTCGGCAGCTCTGTCAGTCCCTACTTTATTAACTGTTGGGCCTGTTGATTAAATTAATTTGAATTGGACAGAGGTTTTATTTACAGTAGTGTCTGCATAGAAGAGACTCATTCATGCTTCCATCAAGAGGAGAGGTAAGACCAGTTCAGCCCTTACCCTGTTTTCTCTGCCCAGCTACTTACTGTGTGTGTTCTTTCTGGACCAGAGGCAGCATGTGCTGGTTGTTGCCCAGTTGGCAGCTCCAGAGAGTCCTGTGCACATCACTGTAGGGGATGCAAGAGTGAACTGTCATCCTGCATAAGTAAGTGTGTGTGTAAGAGACAGGTGTCTTGCAGTGGTAAGTGTGCCTGTGAAAGAAAACCAGCTGGTTATGTGTGTGTATCTAGGGATGTATGTGGAAAACTTGGAAAAACTTAAGGTAGACATGGCAGATATGGAAGGCAGTATTGTTCTAGGTCTGTCATAGAGGTTATGGGGCTGGAGTCTCTGCAGAAGAGAGGAGACATGCAGCATAGGCCCATGGGGGGAAAAAAGGCTTCACTTTGCTCCTTACTAATTAATCTTGTTCTTATTTATTCCTACATTATATAAAGACTTGTTCTAAATTTGTGCACTGGGCAATGTAATTTTCTTACTAAACATGAGAAAATGACCAGCTTTCTGTTAAAGTAAGGTTTGACAATTAAGCACTTATTTTGAGTACTCTGAAGCCTGTTCAATTTGACTTTAGTGGGAGCTGGATGATACTTCTGTTTATAATGAATTAGAATCCAGCTACTGTGAAAAATAAATTTCTAAGAACAGTGTGTTGGTAAATTCAGTTTTGCCAAGGAGTTTACCTTGCTGTAATGCATTCCTCAAGCAGGTTCCTGACCTTAGGTAATGTCAAGGTGGGTGTTAATATCTAATGTGAGAGGATAAACTCATATTTAATGCTATTTGCCTTTTTCCATGGCTCTTCAGAAGCACAGGAGGCAACACTAAGGCACGTACATTCCTAGAAGGGCTTCTGTATTGCCAGTTCATACCTATGAAGTCCTGGAAGTGCCTGTTGTGGCACATTGGTTGTTAATGCAGATGAAATTAGTAGACATTACATCAACAGCTACGGAAGCAACCGTGTGACCTTCTGTCAGTAATGGAAACAACATAAGAAACTTGAGCTTTTAATTAAAATTGCATTAAATGGGCAAAACCAGTTTTTCTCAGATCTTTAGTTGATGGTGTAATGCAGTGCATCTTCTGCCAAAATGTAGCAGGGTCAGAATACAATGAGTTGAGAATTTTACCTGCTGTAAATCTTGGTGGAACTAATACTTAAACCTTCATTTATACTGAAAATCCTTTATAAAGGAAAGGGGTGGGGTGAGGAGGTTTGAAATCTAAACACTTACTGAAGGGTAGAAAATGTGTTATGCAGGACTTCAGGAAAAAAATGAAGGTGAACTTGAACTGTTGATGCTTGTCTCCTGGTAATTTCTGCTGCAACCTGATGGCAAATAGCTTAGCTCACTAAGACTGGACATTTCTGTGTCTCTTGCTTGAAGATTTAGTAAGGGATGTGTGAAACATTTAGAAATCCTCAGCTGTTCATTGCATCTCTTTAGAATTTAACACCCTTTAACGCCTGGAAACTGCTGTTCTGGAATAACCTGTTTCACTGCCATGTTAAATAGAGGTATACAAGAATCTAAAATTAATGGCTTGATTATCCTATTTAGATTTACATTTCCCCTAAACTAGACTGGATGCAAGAATATTGCTTTTGAGAAGAAAATAGGGAGTGATTCACATGTATTCCTAGAAAACCATAATAGCATTGCCTGTGTTTTCACATAGTCACAAATGTGCTAATGACCAAATGGCAATTTCCTGTGTACATCACGCTTGAGAAGCTTTTGTAGCTGGTTAATTGTTAGCTGACAGATGTTCTTTCCCTTATCAGCTTTTTGTTAAATCTGCCATTTTCGAAAGTGCATTTTTTTTTGTTTTCATATATCGTTACATTTAGATTAATTCTGTTTTCCAAAAGGTGGCTCCCAGGGGGTAACAGGCTTAAAGTACAGTAATTTTATCGATCTGTAGTTCTTACAGGTAGTTGCATAAACAAGTAAGAAATGGTATTATCCCTCACAGATTTTTTTTTTCCTTTTTTTTTTTGGTCTGGGTATGAAAATTCATGAGAACCCAAAGTAAATATTAGCTTTCTTGCTCAACTTTTGATACCAGCATTAGGATTCTCACATTGGGGCTTTTCTTTGCAGACATGGGAGGCTGGCAATTTTCACAGTAAGGAGAAGATGCCAGACCCTGCAAGACTTGACATACCAGTAGAGAAACTGGTGATGCTGGGAAGTGGAAACAATAAATTCTGGTTTCGAGTAGGGGGGTAAGTCAGGAGGAGATGCATTATCCTTAGCACTGACGTGATGGACCAGTCTGGTTTGAAGAGGAGGTGGTGGGTGGAGAGGAAGGATGAGAACACATCACCAAAAAAGTTGTTTACTTTGCCAGCAATTTTCTTTGCTTGCCCTACTACTACAGCAAAAATTTCTTTACTCTGCTTCCTTTCTTCCTAATCTGGAAATGACCTTCTTTAGTAAATGACAGCACTTTATTTCCATGGAAGTGATCATAATTTCTCACATTCAGTATCTGGCACAAGGGAACAGATGGACTGCAGAGAAGAAGTAACGAATATAATAATACTTACGCTGGTGAGAGAGACCTTTTGCAAATGGTAACTCATGAGTCTGTGTGCAGTTAGAGGGGAGGAAATTGGTCCCTTTCTTAAATGGTGTTCTCCTGTACCTTCGCTACCAGCTGATGCCAGCTTTGATTCACGGGTCAGAAGGCCCTGGATGATTTTGTTATTTATTCATTTATTAGACTGCAGATTCAAATGCAGGAGGAATCAGTGCCTCATGTCCTTTAAGCATCACTGTGCAAGAACTACCTATTCCTGTGTTCTAAATATGGCTTTACTTGTGATTTACTGTAGAGTCATCTTTATGTATCCATCACTAGGCTAGTTCTTGCTTCACATCAGGGCTGGCTTAATGTTTGTATAGCTCTGAGAAACAACTCAGGTTTAAGTCAGAATGTTTGGGATTTCTCTGTGGAGACTCGTTGCAGATCAAAGCAAGTTCCTCTTCTTTGTTTTGCTTAAATAGTTGGATATTATTCCTCAAATTGTATATGCCTTCACTTACACCTTTTGCTAATAGCCAAAAAGAACATGGTGCTATTAACACTGGGCTCATTATAAATAGAATTAAAATGAATAATGAATGAAGCAGAGAGCAGTCAAAGCAGTGAAATTTTGTGTGTGTATTCAATTTTATTTGTGGTTGTTTAAAGAAAGTTGGATTCTTCTGTTTAATGCAGGCTTCGTGTAGTTTTCCTAAACTGCATCTGTTGAAAAATGCCAGGGCGGAGCTGGATACTGAGACCCGGATTAAGAGATGTGACAGCTGTTAGGGGTGTTGAAACCCTCTGGAGAGTTGTTCACGGGTTAATGCTAAGAAGTAAGTTGAGAATAACATCTTGGTTGGGGATTGCAGACAGGAGAAAGTGGGGAAAGTTGAAGGGATCCTACCGCCGCAGCCCTGCGTGCAGCAGGGTGTCTTGTACTTCCCTTCAGTGCTGTCAGACGTGTTCCTGCAGCGGAGGAATTGTGGCTCTGGTCCACGGGGTGTATCTGTTACCCTGTGCCACACGAGTAGAGCAGGAGGGAAATAGTCAATTTTTGGCATTGCTGAAGCACTTCACATTTCATTTCTAATTTCATTTTCTCTTGCTCTTTTGTGCTGGAAAGTCACAGGCCGTAATTATGCAAAACAACGGGTTTGATTAAATTTTCTTTCTCAGGTGCATGGAAATGCTAAGCTAAAAGGTTAATGTTTCATTTGCTTTCTGACTTGGGTTTTTTTTTTTTATCTCCTTGGAAAAAACCCAGTGGTCTTGCCGCATTACTTCACCGCCTGGAGTGGATGCATTTCATCAGTGTATGGTGCGGATGCTATTTTTAACGGTAACTCTTAGGGGTAGCCCTGCTAAAATTACATCATTTAATATACACAGCTGAAAGGAAATGGCATAAAGCACAACAGTGCTTTAGAAGATTATCTCTATTGTGTTTTCCACTTCTGTGGATGAATTATTCAATGTATGTCATTCAAGCAGATACAGTTGGCCCACCGTATTTGCAAAGCATTCAGACTTTGTTTCCTTGTAAATAGCCCCGTGGGAGAGTACAATAAGTGAACTTTGCAAAAAAGAGTAGGTATGAAATAGGTATTAGTGGCTTGGGGAGGTCAAAGTTTCTTCCTGTTCTTGTTGTTAAATAGTTCAGGGATTTGCTAGATATCCTGCTATATTGCAAAAGATGGTGGAGAACTAGAGCTTTAAACTCCAGTTTTGTTAGAAGTGTATTTTGTTTTATTCTATACTGTCTGCTCAAGAATCCAGTGCCTAATGTGGACATTCAAATCTTCAAGACTTTGAGGTTTTTAGTGGATGGGGTGGTGTTTTGTTTCTGTCCTTTTTATTTTCAGTTCCTGGGCATTCTCACTGCCTTGGCAAATACTCATTAAATCTGCTTTGGCCTTCTCTTCCCTCTTGTCTTTTCTTCATAGATGTGCTACAGAAACAGTTGTCTAATCGTTGTACACTATCTCAAAATAAGTTTAAATGCTGAATTAGAACGTTTTTTTTCCTGTCTCTTTGGATTACTGGTCAAATCTTGTCAGGGATCCAGAACGAAGGAACAATGGTTTATACAAAAGTATAAAAGGGAACAAAAATATTAAAGCCTGAGAGCAGAGACCTGAAAATGTACAAGGACATAATTGCCAACGAAAGGAGAACCTCACACAAGTGGTTGTGCAGAGGGCTATTTGCTTCTCACTGAACTAAGCACTTGAATGCATTTGTGGCTCTTGGCAAGACTGTATGTACTCAAGGTTTTGCCTGTTGTAGATTATTCCCTTAGTCTGCTGTTTCGACGTAGTATGTTAACAGAATATACTTTTGTTGTTAACAAGGTTTTCATGCTATAATTCTTTAGGAAATAAAAGCCCGAAGATGGTATAAAATTCCTTTGTCCTTGCTGCTCGTGCTTACTTGTTATTGCAGCCTTAGTCATGAGTTTCAAGATGCTGATGCTGTGCTCAAAAATGCAGAAAACAGCACGTGCTTATTTACATGAGCATTAAACTATGCTGGTCTGGAGTAGATGTCTTTCAAGCAAGACTAACTGTCTGTATTCACGTGCCTTGGAGCTGGAAGTGCACATTTCTGCTGTGTTTTCGCTTGGGAGCTGCAAACTCTTAACTCCTTGAGGTAGCTGGAGAAATCCTTTGGCTGAGGCTGGAGTGGAGACCGTCTGATCTCAGCACCCTGGTGTTTTATCACCAGATTTGCCCTTCAAGCCAGGGCGTGCTGGCTGAGCAGCTGCTGCCGTGTAATCTCACTGACAGGGGGGCCTTCTCTGCCGATATATGGTTACCTTCTGCAGCCTGCAATCTGTATTTTACTCTGCTGTTGGGAAAAAGCCCCACAAACCATATATAATATATATAATTAATTTATATACATGTAATACTCAGGTCCTGACTTGGTGACTTTCAAGCTTTAAGTGTTGCTGGGCAAATCCTCACTGGATGCAATTGTGATTGATTACAACTGTATTTGTTTTTATGCAGAGGGTCCTGTGTCTTGTTAATAAGGAGTAACAGTGGTTTGTGATTATCCAAATGGAACCCAGAAGACTTGAACAAAAACCTTGTGTGATGAGGAAAAACTTAACAGGTAGCAGGCAACCTTAACTCAGCTCCTATTTTCCTCACCCAGCAAAAAAAAAGGTGGTTTATTGTTAGTCCAAACTGCCCTCAAAAGTGGCACCTTGCATTATTTCACTGGTGGGTGACTCAGTTTGTCCATCTGATGTATTTAGGAGGTTGCTCCAAACTTCAAAGCGAAGGCCAGCTCGGATTCCCAGCTGTGGTGACTACCTGAGCGTGCCCTGTCCTCCCTCCCCAGCTGGTTTCCTTTCAGGGGGCGTTGAGGAGGTTTGTGTTCCTTTTCTAAGCTCAGGGAAAGTGGCTGTTGTGTGCACACACACAGACTTCAAAGGCTTCAGCTGGATTGGGTTTGTTTCCTCTGGTGATGTTTGGGATTTAGCAGAGCCTGGGTTTTTTGGGGTTTGGGTTAGTGATGAGGGAGAAGGGCCTACACTACCAAGAGTGTTTTCTGTGGAAAACTGACTCTCTGGTTTGAGTTTTGTAGGTGAGTGTAGCATTCAGATCAGAACTAATCATCTGGTTTGCTTTGCGTTTGCGGGGGTTCAGGGAATTATCTGCCAGAGAAAAGCCTTTCTAGGCAAGCAGAAGGTTTCTCTGGGCTGAGTTAACCTTCTCTTAAAAATATGAAACAAAGCCAAGATTTTGTTTAAAAGCGATCTAAGAACAGCAAATAAAATAATCACTTGGTCAGATAAAACTAGGCTAAATATACAGCTGCATGTTGCTTACCAGTAAGTTCAAGTATTTATATACAATGTTGAGCATCTCTCGATTGCAGAGATATTTTTACTAGCATGTGCTGTGTAATTAGAGATGGGTAGCCTGCTTATTTTAATTGCCTATACAAGAATGTTACGTTACTGGGTACTGAAGCTACCTTCACACTGAATGTTTGGGCCTATGGTCACTTTTGCAGGGATGCTTTTCAAACTGAGCTGCTCATTCCTCCAGGGAAATCTACTCTTGTTAAATTGGTAAAAGGAAGATGAGTCATTGGGCCAGATTTCTAAGAAAATGAAGTACACAGCTGCATTCATAACTTACACATGCTTTTCTCAGTTGTATGAAAATAGTTAATTAGATGCAGTTACATGTAGACTTAGCCAGTTTGGGGGATTAGGCAGTAAATATATTTTACAAATTGAATTCTAAAGTGCTTTAAAAAATAATATATTAAAAAATATATTAAAAAAAAAAGCAATCTCCCAGCCCCCAAGCAACAAATTCTGAGCACATGCTTAATCTCAAACACTGTGACTGGTGGCTCTGAATTTGTTGTAGGATACCTTTAAGCCTTCAGTGTTGCAAGTGTTTACCTAAAATTGTGCTTGAAAATGCCAAAGTGTTTCCATGGTATTAAAAAACATAGTTCAGGATTCCTTTTTGGATATGTTCTGCCTGACATGATATGATAAAGAGATACTTCTTCGCTTGATTGGAGCTGCTTGCTCAAAACTGCATTGAGGAATCTGTTTACCTGTTGCTTAATTGTCCCTAACTAATGTCAAACTCTTGCAGCTCTGTGTCATAGCTCTATTTCTGCCCCCAGCATTATTATCTATATTTCAACAGCATATCCTTGGTTAAGTATACGTTTCAAGGCACAGCACCTGTTTAGTGACATATGTCTGTGCTTGGATTTAGCAAGGCAGTGGAGCTGTTACACAAATATGTCCAACACAGCAGCCCTTTCTGGATAATTTCTGCTGCAAAAAGCTTTTTCTGGCATTAGAAAAGAAACAGGGCAAGTTGTAAGGCAGTTGTCTGTTCGGTGGCAATGGCAGGCAGTTCAGCAGCAGTAATACAAAAGTTAGTACTCTTGGCCTGGAGTATTTGGGAAGAAAAACCTTCACGTTGTTGTTTGAAGCTGTATCTTGACTTTGAAAGCAGCTGCCTGATTCTTCTGGGTTTTACATCTTCCTGTCCAGATGGGACTCTTCTCCAGCCTCCAGTACAGCCAGATTTTTGTTTTATTTAAGCTTTTGAATCCAGTGAAGTTACGAAACCATTCCTTACGTTGATGGGCTTTTGTGGTTGGCTCGAAGTGCTGAAAAGAATCATTCTTTATCGCTCAAAACAATGTATGAAATTAAATTAAAATCTTAAAAGCTAAGATATACAGACTTCTTTTTTTAAAAAAAATGTCGTTTTTAGAGAAACGAGGTCAGTCAGTTGGCAAGTTAAATAAGCCAAACTGAGGAAATAGCAGGAACATGAGAGCTACTAGCTTGATTGGGGGCGAGTGATACAATCCCAGTGTATTATTGCTTCCTATATGCTGCCAAAAGGCATGCAGTGTCCTTGTTCTTTTTTAAAAAAAGCTGGGTAATTATTTCCTGTGGAATATTGCGCTTCATAGTCTTTGGTCTGGCTTTTAATTTAAATTAGGATTAACTTGTCGCTTAAACACATGTTATAAGTACGTGTTGTTCTTGATCTTAAACATTCTCTAAATTGGAAGAACTCTTATTTCTTACAAAGGAAAATGACAGTTCTAAGAGTGTTTCTTCTTCTAATGTTGCTGCTAACAGACATTTTTCATTATGTCCGTGAAGCTTTAATTTCCAGTGTCTTCCTGTGTGTTTTTGTAGGGGCAACAGCCAGCCAGAACACTTCCTTGCAAACTAATAAAACTGTTCTGTTTGGTTATGTGATTTTTTTTTTCCCTTAGTTGGAGCTTTCTTTTTAAGCAAACACCATGGAAAAGCTGCTTTCTGCTCCTCTACTTTTAGTCTTAAAATATACTAGCAGAAAACAGGACGGAGGACCCTGCATGAGGCTGAATTGGGTCCTACCAAATCCAACATACTTTAAATTTGAGTTCTGTTTTTCTTCTCCACAAAACCGTCTGTCTAATGAAGAGAAAAAGATCGACTTAGTAGTGACTTTTTAAGGAACCACAAACTCTTAACCTGAGGAGAAGTAAAGGCCCAAAAGTGGAAATGCAGGATTTTCGAGTGATACGATGTGCTCGGTAACTGCCAGCCAGTAGTTCTGGGGTCGGGTGCTGTCACAGACTCTGCTCCATCAGCTTCCGTCCCAGCAATGGGGGAGAATGCTAAATTTTCCCTCCTTTGTTTTTCTTACTGAAAGCTGTGATGGTAATTAGTCTTGTCTCCTGAATTTGTGTTAGCCAGGCAGAATTAGTTCCTGCAGGATACTTGGCTTGAAGAATTCAGCGATCGGAAAATGACTGTTCCATTTGGAGTCTCGAGTGAATGTTTGACTTTGTTTCAAGAGCGTTTCTATGATTTCTTTTTGTACTCCTGTGGTCATTACTAGGTTCCAAAGATACTGTCAATATATAGTAGTCTTCTCCCTGGAATACAGGCTTTGATTCCTGGACGGGTCAAGCTCCATGGAGTACTTTGAAGATACCTGATGTGGGAAGAATTAGCAAAGACCTCACTGTGCTTTCACATCAACCACTATATTTCTGCCCCTTCTTTGGAAGGGGGAAGTAAATGCTGTATAATTTATGGGTTAATTTAGATAGTTCTTAGCAAGCAGCAGGTTTATATTTGCATAGAAGTTTTGTTCCAGTTATGCCTCTTCACGTGATGTTTTCTCGATCCATAACCACTGTATTATGTGAAAATGGGTTAATATCTTAATAAATCACCTTGCTGTGTCTAGAGAGTTCTGAGAATGAGATATCATTTCTCTTCACTGCTAATATAATCTCGAAAGGTCATTCTTACATGACAACTTAATGTAGTGAACTGTAGAGAGAATTGCTTCATCCTTTCCTATATTTGACTTTTTCCAGAAGTAAAATAACATCATTTTTCAAAAAGAAACTTATTTCATTACGCACTTCCCCTCACTTTTAAGGAAATATTTTAAACATAGTTCTTGATGCTCTCAAGTGGAAGCTTTTTTTCTCCTCTAGTAAAGCTATAGGCAGCTAAGCTCATAGCTCAGTGACTTGTCACTTAAGTAGAATTTGAGGTAAATTTAACTTATTTGATACAATTGCATTTAAAAATATATGTTCTGCCTTTTCTTTCCCTCCTTGGAAGTTTCTCTAAGTATGAACACTACATACCAGCGAGCATCTCTTGTTACATGATTTGAACTCTGGCCCGTCAATATTTTGATGCAGGTTGGGTGTCTCCTAAAAGGAGTAGTTTGTGTCTGAGTTAATGTGTCGTGAAAGGATTCAAGGTGTGTGCTTTTGCTGCCTGTCGAGTAGAGCAAAGTTCAAGTGGAAAGGTTTCTGTGTCATCCTAGTATTTAGTGATTCAGAGCTTGTTATGTCCAAGTTGGAAAGTTTGTCTGGGTCTTTGATGAAGTGAGGCCTTAGGGATGCTCTTCCAGAGAAATCTTCCTCTGAAGAAGTCTCGGGGACTGATCAGCAGTGCCAGTTCCTTTCTGGCTTTAATGACAAAACCATTACAAGTTCTGTCATGGTCCTCTGATCTGTTGAAAGGAATTGTAGTAAATAAACGTGAAAGGGACCTGATTTGAGATCCTGGGACATGTCATCAACACCAAGCTCTGGGCAACCTGAAAGATGCTGATGAATGCCTGAGTTGTTTAGTTCTCAGTTCTCGCTGATCTGCTCATCTTACAGACTCTGGCCGTCCATTTTGGTGTGTGCTTTAAAAAAACTAATATTTGATTCTGCAAGTTTTCTTCAGGCTTCCAGTATTCCAGTTAATGAATAATTTAAGTTTTGAGAAGCAGGAGGCTAGGGAAATAAAATAAATTTAGTTGATCAGAAAACTTAGTGTGTTTGTGGCAGAAGAGGATTCATGTATTTGCTGATAAGAAAAATGTATCTTAGGGCTTTTTTTTTTTTCATTCTTTATCATAACTGAGATAAAAAGCTTTAAAAAGATCAGAAATGTGAAAGCAGGAAGCTTTCTGAAAAACAAGCAAAAGTCCCTCTTAAGCTGATGCTTATAAGCAGGTTCTCAGCTTCAATTCAGTTGATCAGTTGATCTTTCTGTTAAAAATAATAACCACCAAACTGCAATTTCATGTGCTTTGTGGCCATAAATATGCTTTGAAACTAGTGAATAAACTTCCTCCTGGTTTCCCTGACTTTTGCCTGTATCTATACACATACTGGTGGGTTTGGAGGCTGAATGGGAAGACTTTGTGGGGTTTTTGTTTCCAGTTTTTGTGCAGTCACTTGGCGTTACCTTCTGATGTCTGATGCACAGCAGTAATTGAGCAGTGCTGCTTTTGAAGTATCTCTTTTAGAAAAACAAGAGGAGATGGCATGTGAAAATCTTGGTGTTGCATTTCTGGTTACCACTTCTGTGTAAACAAGGATGTGGAAAGTATTTTATTAGTTCCTTTTTCTCAGTTAGATCTTTTCAGCAAGAATTCAATTGCTATATTTGTGTTTGAGTGCATATTTCCATGAAGGCACAACTTCATGAATGAAGACTAATAAATCCTTAAATCCAGAAGCATCAATTATGATTGTGCATTAACACAAATGAAATAATTTTACGTATGTTTTTTTTTTTCCTGCTGAAAAATAAATGGTAGTATTTCTGTGTTGCCTTGTTTTTTCGGTCAAGGACGATGCTTCAAGAGCTACCCAGGTGGAGCCCAGTCTCATGACACTCAAATTTTACCACCTGAGAGTTGGAACACAGTATTTCTATGCCACATGCCTTTCAAACTCAACCTACCTACAATGACTTAATAAAAAGGAAATAACTTGCCTAGGTATAGAGTTAGGAATTAATCCTTCAGACCACATGGTAAATGGTAATTTTTCCTGGTAATCATTCGCTGCCATTCACTTTAACCCGGTGGCTCAGCTCGTGTGCTGTGCCCCTGCTTTGCCATTTTACCTGTAGTTTTCATTTAATGTTGCACAAAAAAAGCTCTAGACTCTGATGTATGTTTTCTTTTGGGGAAGAAAACAAGTAAAAGAAAAATGAAAAGCACTGTATAAAGCTATTCATGAAATCAAAGGAAAAATCAAATGTGCTGTGCAAATCAATATAATTTGTACCAACTGATGGAATGGATGATGGATTTAATTCTAGAGTGCTGCTGTTAGTGCTGGAATACTGGGTGTTACTAACAGGGGCTAGTCTTCAATCAGCACTTGTGATTTTCTTGAATTCTTTACTTTTTCAGAAGGAACACGGATGTTCTCAGCGTGGATAGAGACGTTAATATTTCTAGTCCTTTTACCGGTTAACTCTTAACTGTAACTGGAAGTTGAAAGAAGGTAGTTATAAAAACCAAAACCTCCAATGGGACATTAAGTTGGCTTCCAAAAATCATGTCTTTTCTGCTTTGCCCACATCTATGACATGTTTTAGCCTGACCTTAGCCTGCCTGGAGTGGCTAATTCTAGAGCGTTTGAATTGGTCATTCAGAAAGGCTGGTATCAAGGAAGCCAGAGGTACAATACCTGGTTGGGAGGAGAGGGAAGGAGTTTTCTGTGCCTTCATAGAAACACTCCACTGCTCATATGACAAATGTACTCATACCAGCCAAATGGCCAAAAGTCCCAGGCTAGAAAAGGAAAACAGAACTGAATAAAATGTGTTCAAAGTCACTGGATCTGTTTTACCTGGTTGGATAAGGTTTTGAGCAACCTGGTGTAGTGGAAGTTGTCCCTGCCTGTGGCAGGTTGGGACTAGATGATCTCTAAGATCCCTTCTGACCCAAATGATTCCATGTGGCAGCAATTTGCCCTTTCCTGAATGATCCCACGGGACAATTGTCACAGCGAGAGCGCCGGAGCCTCGATGGGAGTCTGTCCTACAACACTGAAGTTCCACAAACATCCTGGATATTTTTGTACCACTTTCATATGTCATTTGCGATCTCATCCCGCTGTTTCACTTACCTGCTTTATTTCCCAGATAATTATGGATAAATCTCCTCTACCAATGGAGCTTGGAAAGGCCAGCAGTGGCGGAGGCACGTACGCAAGCGCTTTTCCTGGCTCATTTTCCAGGCTAGTGCTGGGGGAGAGGAGCAGATGGAAGGGGGGTGCATCTCTGGGTTCTCACGTTGTCACTGGTCCCCCTGCCAGGCTGCTCTGCTTGGGGTCTGCCCCACGGACAGCCTGATCTGGAGAGTGTAGCTGGGCCTACTGATGGATAAGGTCTCATTGATTAGTCTGGACTTAAATCTTAGGTTTCAAAGTAGCACAAATATACTTGCTCTGGCTATCTCCTCAATTAGAAACATTAATTTTAATTTTTGTTTTTTAATCCCCTGGGGCAGGAAGCCTGAGTTTTGCTGAATTCAGCATCCTGAAAAGACAACAGTATCTTGTGTCCTTAATTCCGTACAAAAGTTTTTCTGGTTGTGGAATCATTCATAGTGATACTGGGTAGAGTCTGCTCTTTGAGCAATTTCCCATGGTTTTGAAAGTAAATACAGTAAAAAAACCTCCTTTTTCTTGTTTTACTTCATAATTTATTAGCTAAATTAACACCCACTCATTCCTGCTTCGAAGAAAGCACCTTTTTCTTCCTGAGTTTTGTGAGATTGATTGCCCTGAATGAAGTTAAACTTCATAGAATCATAGAAACGCAGATGGTAGGTTTAGGAAGCTACTTTAATAAAACCCACCACACGTTAAATAATACGAAGAGTATGTGAGAGGCCACGTAGCAAAAACGTGCAACTCGACAAATTAAACAAACTCTGGAATTTTTTTGGATGGATGTTATTTTTTTACATTATTAGCTGGTGGGGAGAAAAGTACGGAGGCACTTTGTGTAGGATTGGGAATTATCCACTCAGTTGTCCCTAGAAGCATATTGCTGCTGTTAAATGAGCTGTATTTCATGCTCAACAACAGATACTAATGTTATAAGGTTCAGTTTAGGATCACTGCAGTCAGTGCAGAATTATCTACCTCACGGTTCAGCCTTTGCTAATTGCAGTCGTTTTCCAGAGGATAAATTCACTGCACTGTGTTACATGGGGCTGAACTCGCCCAGTGAGAGCTTTGGTGTGAAAAGATCATGTAACTGTCAGCACGACAGAATCCACGAGGTGATTTAAAGTTTGTTATTAATCCACGGAGTAAAACAGAAACAGCTTTATTTTTTTATTGATAGGTAAATCCTATTTTGCCTGAATTACTGTAGAGGAGTAATGACTAGCTAGAAGGGATGGTACTTGAATACTGTAGAAATGCTGATGGAAAGAACAGTTCCAGCAAAGTGACACTGGATTTGCTATAAAGGACAAATGTGAAGTAACACTTGCTGTGACTTTCTGGCTTTCTTTGTCCTGTTCCACAAACAGATGCTGTGGCAGTTGGCACTAGGCTTTCTACATGTTATTTGCTCATCCCTCAGCTGTTTCACTGACAGTATGGTGATACCCCCTCTCAATATCCCCTTTACAAGCTCTTTCTAATTATAATTCTGAAGTACATATAATTCCCATCAATATTCGGTATATTTTAACTGTGATCACAATTAACGGTGCCCGGAATTCTCTTAAATAAGTGTCTGAGGTAGATTATTTATTTTTTTTCTTAAAATGGCAAGAAAACCTCTGAACCATGTGCATATTTAAATCTTCATGGTGCTTCATACTGTCTAGATAGTTCATGAATATCTGGTGTGCAGAAGCCGTATTCCTGCGGTGCTCAGCACGCGGTGTAACGGCACAGTTGTGCTGTAAAATAATTTCAGAAGCATGAGAGGGATTCACTGAAAACTTTGAAGAGGAACAAGTCTCTCCAAAAAGCATAATAGGCAGAAGAAAGTAGCAAGTAATGAACTGATGTTATTCATAAGCTTGGGGATTTACGTTATCGTAATTGGGAATTATGCGGAGAAGGAACAGCTGAGATGATCGTATGAATGTTAATTCTGTATTTTAAAGACCAGGGTGAACGTCTGTGGGTTTATTCAAAACTTGTTGGTTCTAAAAACTTCGACTGCAAATAAATAAGACTCAGAGAGGAGGTCTTTCAAACCGCCAAGATGGCCACGGTAAAGACTTCAAGTCACGATTGTTGTAAAGTAGAGGAAAATCAAGCTCCAGACGGACACCGGGGGGGAGCTTTGGCTGAAGCCTCCCTGGGGGAAAAACAGGGAGCTGCGAGGCTGATGGAACAGGCTGCCTGGTGTAACGTTGTCACTGGGGCTTCTGCACTGCATCTGCCTTGTCAGGCAGTTGTCTTAGACCCGACGAATGTAGATTTGAGTCTTACAGGTAACACAGCGTATAAATAGTCTGAAAAACAAATATACATCAGGTAAATGGTGATTCCCCAGAAACAAAGTGTTAGGGCTCTGGGTTTTGCTTGTTAGAACCGCTAAAACACACTATACACAGCACACATCCCTTCAAGCACCTGTCACATGGAGGTAAAATTCTAGTGACTTTGCTCTAGCATAATTGCTTTGGAATTTTTAAGGCGATGTGAATTGGCTTTTTATAAGAAAAAAAATCCTGTGTATCCCCATGTGTGCAGTCAAAAGGCAGGAGAAACTTGCAAGAGAAATAGAAAGTCAGGAAAAGAAGCTTTGTAAAGTTCAGCAGGCTGGAATTTCTGATCTGTGTGTATTGGGAAATGAGAGACTCCAAGAATGTGCCGTATCAAGTATCGTGTCTTTAAAAGCCGTGTCTCATACGCGGGGATGGAAGCGGTGACCTGTACTGTTATTCAACCCTTTCCACAGTAAGATCCTGTTTTTACTGACAACTTACTCAAATTGTGGTGATTGAGGCTGAAACTTTCCGTGACAGCGCAAAGAGGAATCATGGTGTCAACGCAGCAATAAAAACACACTGAACCCCTTGCAAAATCAACCCCCGACAACGAGGGAGATGTTTTGCCCGACTTCATTTCTCCGTGTGCCAGTTTTCCCTCAGAGGGATGGTATTTGCTTCTTGATGTTAGTAAGATAAATCCGTGTATTTGTGCAGGGTTCTGTTGTTACGCTGATGAGTGGTACGATAAGGCCATGGGGAAATAAAGAACCTTGCCTTGAGTGTATTGGTTTGGGTAGGGGTTGAAAAGAACCCTGCTAAGGCTGGAATTGAGAGGGTTATGGAGAGGCGGTACCAACCTTCCCATCTGCCCAGCAGGGCAAGTCCTGGCGCTACCAAAGAGTCGTCACTTCTGCATGTACATGAGAACATCCTCCTCATCCTTCTTATCTCTCTATTTTTTCACAGTGAGTGTTGAAAAAGTGGAATTAAAGGGACTGGCACACAAGAAAAACGAAAGAAATGTTGAATATTCCTTTGAGGTAAGTTTTGTTGGGTTTTGGGTTGTTGATTTTTTTTTTTCCCCTATGAAAGAAGGGGAAGGATGATACTTCAGGAGGAGTTAAATTTTCAAACCTTATTTTTAGATCCCAGAATCTGGTCTAGTGGAGCTCCTTGGGGATAGGTGGCAGTCACATTTTTTTAATCAATGATTTGGAAGCAGACCGAAATTGCTGTCAATGAATATTTGTGGATGATGCAGTAGGGGACCCAGGCAAAATAAAAACACTCGCTCTAACGCAGAAGATTGTGACGAAGTATATATTTAGGGGAAGATATCACACCACACTTAGGGAATGGATATCGATGTGCTGGAGTGCAGAAGCTAGGAAGAATTTATATCTTCATCTGGACAAAGAAGAGCATTTAGGCTCTTAGGACAGTGCTGCGCGTATGGGAAAAGAGGTAGGATGGTCATTTGTCTTCATTCAGCGTTGAGGAGAGTGTGAGACTGTGCATATGGTTCAGGCCTTACTGGTTTTAAAAGTGGTGTTGAAGAGTACAGAAAATAACTATGGAAACGATTCAAGGCTTGAGGGAAAGTTCTGTGTAGGGAGACAAAGAACTTGGCTGAAAACTGACTTTGATTATCACAGAAAAACATTTTCAAAGGGAAGAAAATATTTTATGGTAAAGGGGGCGTTTTTCTAGCAGAAAAAGGCACAAGACAAACCGTTGGCCCGACAAATTCAAACTGGAAGTGAGGATAGTTTCTTTGGAATGAGCATGGTTAGCCACAAGCTGGTAGGAGAAGTGGCTTTGCCCACCCCCCCTCCCTATTTTTACTCAGCTTTTGGAGGTTCAGTCATTGCTTACAATTTCGGGGAGGGGGGGGGTTGACTTCACTCTGTGAAACCTTCTGTTAATAGCGGAGCCTGGAGTCTGGGCACTGGCGAGACAGAATGACAAACTGCTTTTCTCCCATCCAGTTGGAACGACGTATTCCAAAATTTAGCATGCAAAGCCCAGAAAATGTCTTTGGTTTGCTTAATGAGGCAACGGAGCCAAACGGAGCTGGTGAGAAAAGGAGAACCCGAAAGAAAGTGGACAGTAGAATTTCAATTATCTACAGCTTTTACCCCCCCAAAAAAAGTTTTTCTTTAAAACTCCCACCCAAGATAGAGCCTCAGTTCAGCATCTTCTGGTGATGTTGAGAGTGTCAATCTCTGCATGACTTGATTCATGGATAATGTTCTGAATTTTCTGAATCCCGTGATTGTTCTAAATGTCGTCAATATCAGAAAGGATTTTTTTCAAGGGGTTTTACAAATCTTTCTGAAGTATGCAGTTGTCTAGACTCCAGCTACGTCTTGTGAAACATCTTTTCCTTTATAAAT
Source organism: Nycticryphes semicollaris (assembly GCA_013400055.1). Classification (NCBI taxonomy): domain Eukaryota; kingdom Metazoa; phylum Chordata; class Aves; order Charadriiformes; family Rostratulidae; genus Nycticryphes; species Nycticryphes semicollaris. Next base: position 219,328 of record VXBJ01004021.1, on the reverse strand, counting down.
TTTTCTGTAAATACCAGGAATTGCTTTTACCCGTATTTCACTTGACAGCTTGTAACTGAAAGAACAGCCCATGGTTTAGCTGAGCTAATAAATTGCTATTTGTTGGGTTAGACACCCAACTATTAAATGTTCTGGTTCGTAGCTCGGGAATAGAAGGTCAATGGATAGAGCAGTTCAGTGCTCTCAGCATCGCTTGGCAATGCTGTTGTTCACTGCGTTTACAGTTCACGTTATTGTTTTGTGAGTATTGAAAATTACCACAAGTCCTAACAAATGTTGGGTTATTACAAGACTGGAAAGAAAGAGAAACTTCTCCTACGTTCTCTGAAATGTCTCATGAATTTAAAGAAGTATTAATTTGTGACGAACTTTAAAAAACCAAACCCAAAAAACCAACCCCACAGGCTTTTGTAAAACCAGAAACAGTTTTCTTTCTTCTTTTCTTTTCTTCTTTTTCCCTTTACTTTTTTGTGTAACAGCTCTGCAGAGAGGAAATTCCACCATTATGTAATATATTTTGAAATACTCTCCTCTCACCAGTCTTTTTGGCAGCTTTCTGAAGGCTGGAAAAACTTTGTGTATGTTTTCAGTTGTCATTGAAACCGGCGTCATGTGAGAAGGCGGCCTCCTGATTCTTAACCGCGTAAACCCAGCTTCTTCCCCTATAGCTCTAACGAAGATCCATAGGTCTCCAGGCACCTTGAGTAGAGATCTTTGGTCTGAAGGGACTTCACCGTTGGCCGCTCTCGCGCTGATCTTCTGCGTGCCAAGAAATCCTGCCTTTTGGCTCAGTTAAACTAATCCTCTACCGACCAATAAGTGCCGCTGCATCTAAGAATGTAGTGACTTCATGCAGAAAGCGTATGGGGAGAGATGCTGAACTCTTTCCCTTTTCCAGGGCGCCTACAAGATGGTGTCTGGTGCACGGAGCTAGAGCAGGAGCCGCAGGTTTCCTTTCTCGGGCTTTTTTTTGCAGTGAGGTGATTTTGCTGCCGTCTTGATCTTCGCCTGGCGTGTGGAGTTGATTAATTATAAATAGGCAGTGTTGCGCTGTGGCGAGTTGTTGGTATTGTACATCAGATTCTATAAACCAGCTGTTTTCTTTAACAAAAGTAATAATAAATGTCCCATTACTTGGTAGTCTGTTTCTTAACACTGGCTGTCTGCAGCGTGCAATGGCTGTGTAAGCTACAAACTGCTTTTTTAAGCATTCAGAATAGTCGTTAAGTATAATAACAGCAAGAACTGGGCAGCGAGGGAGGACTGAGTAATAGTTACTTGTGCACAAAAAGAGTTTTTCCTTATTGATGTCACACGTTACAAACTTCCTCGCAGTCTGCGGGGGCTATTTGATGCCTATTAATTGATCTTTTGGAACCAAACTTCAATCCCTGACTATTAGTTACTAAACTGAATACTTTTTGCTTCCTAAGGTCCTGTGGTCTGATTCTTCAGTGACGTTGGTAACCAAATCTTCCAGTGAAGTGACTGAATTTGTTTCAAAGGTAAAGGCTGTATGAAAAATACTTGGAAAACAGGGCGATGTTTTGTCCCTCTGTGCAATTTAATTTAATGATATTTTACAAAATGTACTGGGGATAATACAGACAGATTGACTTTCGTAAAATGTTTGACTTCTAAGATGCTACGCCTTGAATCTCACATGAGTAACGAGTCTTTATCATTTATTACTTGTAATATCCTCTGCCTTTAGCTATCTCAGCTGTATCCAGAAGAAAACTTGGAGAAATTCATTCCTTGCCTCGCTGGTCCAGATTCATTTTACTTAGACCGGAACCACATGGACCTGGAATCGGACCTGAGGTATGCTGGGGTTTTGGTGTGGTCGTTTTTTGATCTTGACACTTGGCTTTTCGTTTCACCAAGTGGAAAAAAAGAAACGGGACGTAGAAATATTATGTTCATATTCTGAATTACTTTCAAGAAATTAGAGCCTGATCCGAAGCGTTAGTTCTTAACGTTCTTAACGTTCCAGTGCATGAGATTTTTTTCAAGAACTCTTTCTTCAGAAATACAGATGGTAATAATATTCTGTATTAAGCTTCCTGGAGAACTGACATTTCCTCATTCTTTCTTTAAAAACAAATAGAGGATCATTGGCTTTGCAGAAATTCGGTTTTGGCTCAAAAAAATAGCCAAAACTGCTTTAAATAAAACCAACCCATAACTCAGGAAAAAATAATTGCTTGAATTCTCATCCTTCTGTACTGAGGGATGGGTTGTGGTGGGGATTTTTATTATTATTGTCTCTGTTGTTTTAGGTTGTTGTAATGTTTATTTTGCTTGAATTTAAAAAAGGTAGGTATGTATGTATATGGTATAGCCATTACATTTTTGAAAGCCATTAACAGCCAAGACATTTTTGAAGCCTTAGACAACACCCCCTCCCATTATCACAAATCACCTGAACGTTACCGGATCTATAACACCACTTAAAAAGTCATCAGCTGTGGCACGTCACATCAATTCTCTTGCTACATACTGCAATAGATTTGCTAGGGCTTAAATTACTGTCACCTACTACTGTCTGTATGTACGTGAAGTATTAAATGATGTTTTAAAATACTAATTAACGTTTGTTAGAGCTTGGCCTAAACACCTGTTTTCCCTAAGTCGAGACAGGCTTCTGTCCCCTCTTGGCAGAGCCCTGCTGGATGTTCTTTTTCCGTGGTCGGAGCCAGCAGGTGAGGCCTGGATTATTTTTCATGGCCAACAGCGTTAACGTTTCAAACGGTTCCTTCTGTGCTCTGAGGGTGAGGGAGAGCTGATGGGTGAGGGTGAGGGAGAGCTGATGGCCGAGGGTGAGGGAGGATGAGAGAGGCTGCGCGTTGCTGCTGTTTGAGCTAGCAACAGTCTCTACAAATCTAGGTTAATGGAGCAGCAATCTGCGTTTACACAGCAACGGCCGTCTCTTTGGAGCAGAGAAAGAAGCAGTTCCATTAAGCACTACATATTTGTAAATTCAGAAATGAGCTGTGAATTTTCAAGGTGGAAAGCACCTCCCTGCCTGTGTGTAGTTGGCTTTTTTTTTTTACTCATTTTAAAAATGACGAATACAAAGATACGGTCAAAGCACTCTCTTTTTCAAACGCTTTTTATACCTTTTCAGATTTGGCAAAAGGCAGTCAAGTTTGCATAAGAAGAAGAAGTCTAGTCATGTTGATAGAACATACTTTATACATCGCAAAGTTTTAGGAAATGGGCATTTTTTTTTCACCCAAAAGAGCACAGCAGTCCCAGGCAAAATATGACGTTAAGTTTTACAGCCTTTTTCCCTACAACGCCAGACTCTGCATCTGCTGTTTGTCTTGCAGAGGAGAAAATTAAAGAACAGATATATCTATATATTATGGTCTCCAGGTTCATGAATTTGAAAGGAAATTTTCAAGTTTATGTTTGAATGTGTTGTGCCTCACAAGTGTTCAGTGTTCTTAAAATAAGCATCTTTACTCAACCACTAAACAGAGTGAAAGCAACAGAACAGTAATGCGTTAAAGTAGTATTAAGGATAAGAATATCCCTGTGTTTCAAGCCTACTTTGAGTCAGATTTGCCTAGTGCTATCGATTTGAGAGGTATTTTATGTTTGAGTTTCAAAATTTCATGTGCAGTGTACAGTCATGATGGCATGGGCAGAGATAACAGACTTGGGGGGGGGCTTGTTTGCTTTTGATGAACATGCAGGTATTTGGCACCGTTACCTTCCCATGTGGTGAAAAATGACCATGTCAGAAAGTTCTTCAGCACTTCATCTCCTTCACAGCAACTTCAGAGTTCAAGTAAGTTTAAATCAAGTTTATAAATGAATTTTTTTGTACTGATGTTTCATAAACCGATGCCATTTTTAACTTCTGTTCCCTGTTTTTCAGATCCCGGCAACGCGTCCCTCTACAAAGTGGGGACTACGCTGGGAACATCTGGAAGGTGAAGTATTTATTTCGGTTACGTTTGTTCTGGTTAAGTTGTAAAAACTCATGACATAGGTAAATACCTGTCTCCCTCTGGGGATTTATTTCAGTCTACACTTTCATGTTCGTCGGTAGAAGATTTTAAGAAATTCTAGTCTTGGTGTGTGATCTGCCCAGATCAAACCAGACAGATGGTGAGAATATCAGTGTAAGGTACTGGCATTCCTAATGTTGCCACTTGTTCCTTCTTTAAATGCCTTAAGAAAACATGGCTTATTATAATAATTGCAAGAGCTCAGGGTGAGTAATTGAAGAAAGGTTTTGCAGTGAGTTGATCTCATAGACAGCAAAACTTAGGGAGCAGTATGCAAGTCAAAATATAACGATATAATTATTGGAGGTGGAAGATTTTAACTTCAGCTTCAAAAGTAAAGGATATAAAATACAACTACCATTGAACCAAGCTCTCTACAGTTGTGGCAAATGTGTGTGTGAAGGGTTGGACTCAATGATCTCAGAGGTCCCTTCCAACCATGAAGATTCTGTTGCTCTCTTGTCCTAAGAAGTGTGTATGTTCAGGGAAAAATTTAGGGGGACCCAACTGCAGTGCTCCTGCTGGCTGGAAAACCAATGAGGACCCGTTCTAAGCAGTGTTTCTCAAATTGTTTCAAGCTGCAACTACTAATTGGCATCAATGCTTCAGCGGTGATGGACGAGTTCTCCGTGATCTGCTGCTTAATGCCTAAGTTGTGACTATCTCAATCACATACTTAACAGGAATAATGATCATCCGAATTGTAGGCCCTGGTCATCCCCAGTCTTTGTGGGCAAAGGGAGACTAGAGCAGCTCTGAAAGGGTTTTTTTCTCTCTGGAGCGTATTTGAATGTTCCCTTACAGAGCAGGGGTTTCCTTTCAGAGGGAGGAAGGAAGCTTCTTCTGAGGGAGGTATAAGTCAGCCCCGGGAAAAGCAGGAAAGAAATTTCCTTGCCTTTTGTTAGGATTTAACAAATGCAGAACTCATTCTCTTAAGAGGCGATTTTCATTTTCTCCAACAAAAAACAGAAGCCCCCGGGGAGCAAATATTGTGGGTTATTTTGCCACTTCCACATGTGGAAAAAAAAACAAGTAAATCCACAGGATTACATTTGGGTTTCATTTTAATGATGCAAAGCTGAACCACACCCATTATCTTTGAACCTTGATGTAATCACGGAGAGGTTGCAGAAAGTATATTATCTGTGATTGTAAAAGGAAACCTCTGCTTAGGCTGAAGATAGAGCTTCCTATTTGCCACAAACTGCATTGTTTTTATGATGCTGTTGAACACATAGGTACAAATCAGTGCAGGTTTAACCAGAAATCCTGGGAGTGGTAATTTTAAATGGCCGTAGTAGCTGAACTCTGGGTGACAGAGATTGAGCATGATAAATCAAATAACATTACTGTTTTGCAGGCCTATCTGTGGAGTGGCTGGGATTCAGGCTTCTCAGAACCACGTTCAGCACTCGGCTGCTGCTCCCGTTGCACTACCCCATTGCTCCCACGCCGGAGGCACGGGCTCATCGCTGGCCTATCGCACCCCGATGGACACCTCTTCTTCATCCATGTTAATGTCTTCCAGTCCACAGACCCCTCAGACACAGGAGCAAAACGGGATCTTAGACTGGCTCAGGAAACTGCGGTTGCACAAATACTACCCTGTCTTCAAACAGCTCACCATGGAGAAGGTAGAGCAGTAGATTGAGAAAAGGGAGCCAGCTTTTAAATTATCCTTCTATTTTCTGGTGTGGAGAGAGAGGCTGCAAACATCTGCATTGGAGAATTGCAGAAGTTCTTGGCAAATGCTGTGAAGGTTTGCAGTCTCTTGAAGCAATAAGGTTTTGATGAAAACCTTCTTCCTATTTTCGATCTGGGCTGTGTCTGGGGCCTGGGCTGTTCAACAGCTGCCGCCTCTTCCAAGAGCCTTCACCAAAGGCCTGGAGATCCAGCTTGTACACTGTCACAGGAGCTCTGCTTTGACTCCCTGCATCTCTTTGATGTGCAGTAGATAACTAAAATTTGTCAATTTTTTAAATTTCTGCTTCTAGATTGATTTTAATCCCCAAATATTTGGTTATCCTTATTTTAAAAAATAGGGATTCTCAGAGATTTCTGACATAAACTTTAGCGTGTGCACGTACCTGCAAGTCAATGTGAGGTTTTTGTTTTCTTCAGAAATTTTTGTGGGAAAAAATAATTGCTTATGTGTATGCACAGCAAGAGTCACAAATTGTACTATGTGCGCTGGATTTTATCTAAACAGGATACTTTTACAGCATTTACTCAGCTCCATCTGTAAAATCCATGTCCTCTTTGCTGTCTTTTAGCCTTGAACGCCCTCCAGTGGACTAAGTGCTTAGCTTGAGCCAGGCCTAAACTGGGATGGCTTTGTGCTGGTTATAGTAGATTGTATATATTTAATTAGAGTCTGGTACCCGAGTCTTCTGATTTGATTTTCTTCACTGTGTGAGGGGAAATTTTTGACTTTTTCTTATTTAATGAAGTAGCAATCCCTTGTCCGTTCCAGTCTGTGTTTAAAAAACATGTATTACTCTGCATTCTTTGCTGGCTTTAAATTTCATTCCATTATATTACAAATGTCTCTATTTTATTATACAATTTAATTTTGGATATATTTTCCAACTAAACTGATGAGATGACTGCACATTGGTTTCTGCGTTAAATGACACAACCAGGAAAAGCAGAGTGGTTTTTTTAAGAGAAACAGATCCTTTAACTCATTTATTACACAAAGTTCTATTTTAGGATGTACATGAATTACTTCATCTTTATTGTGAACAGTTAATATAAGGGCACACCTAATTACATGTAATCTACAGATGTCTTTTCTTTCCTGCCTGTCCCCTCCACTTTTATTTTACACTGATTCCATAATTTAAAACTGGAGTAGAGAGTTTCTTTGAATTAACATATGTTAAAAAAATAGCTCTAAAGTTGCCTTTCAGGAATAGAAATAAGAATGATTCAAGCTGTGACACTAAGCACGTGGTTTTTTTCTTTACAAGTTTCTGAGTCTTACTGAGGAAGATCTGAATAAATTTGAATCCCTCACCATGGGAGCAAAGAAGAAGCTCAAGACCCAGCTCGAGTTGGAGAAGTAAGTGGAGGGGGAAAGCTGTCTTTTTAAGGTCATAAGATACTTAATGCAAGTCTTTACCATCGTCTTTCCAGACCATAAACCTGTAAATCCAGACCAAGATTCCCACCTGTAAATATGGGTAATGCTTATCTCCCTTCCTCAGCAGTTGTGTTGCTTGTGAAAGGGGGGATTTCCTAGATGATATTGGTTGTTTCCTGTTGCTTGGTCAGGGTTGTGGTAAGGACACCCAAATGTGAAGAATATATGAACTCCCTTTTAAAAGGATACGGTAACCCAGCGGTAACACAAATGCCCTGGCTTCACCTGTCACATTGACAGCTCTTTTAAGGAGGAGGATATTTTTAAAATAATTCACAAAAGATACACACTGCTGCTTAGAGGATTTTTTTTCTAAACTCCTATAATAGGGATTGTAGTGCAGGTGTGCAAAGCCCATCTAGATTTTGGGTTTACCACCTACCTGAGATCCATGGGGTAGGAAGGAATCGGGCAAGCGAGCTGCTGGGCTGTAGGGTTTGTGAGCTCTGGTGCTGCACACGGAAAGTCAGGATGCCCAGCAGGGCTTTTTCTTCATAAGACCTGACAATTTTTTGGGTTTCCAGCACGGATGGAGCACAGCTACTTTGAAAGCCTCCTGGATGTCCCTTGGTGACCCAAGCCAGCTGTGGCTGCTGTAGCCCCTCAGGCCTCTGCTGACTGCCGAGGCTGGGGTGCGGGTTGCCAGGTGACACCCGTGCAGGATCTGGGCTTCTGACTTTGTGCGGGGACAAACAGCTGAAAGTCAGGGCTGTTGCAGGTAACCCTGGTCTCAGGAAGCTCACAGCTTTAGGTGGTGAAGGTGATGTAAAGAAGGACGGTGTTCTGTGTAATATTAATAGCCCTTTGGGGAAACTGATGCAATGGATTGTCTTGGGTTTCGTATCCCCACTTAGAGGGAAATGTTTATTCTGAAGCTTCCTGCAGTTACTGCAAAAAGCAATTAAAAAATCCAAATCCGTGCCCATTTATCAAAGCTCCTTGACGGTATTTTTCATCAGTCTCAGTTTTTCCAGAGTGTGTTTTCAAAACGAAAGCTTTGGACTGTGTTTGGCTGCTTTTTGGTTGTGGTGGGCATGGCTGGGTTTGGGACACGCTTACCCTCCTGTGTGGTGGAATTTAGTCACCGTTGGGTGATGTTTTACCTCGTACAAATAAGAGCGTTATTATTGAAATCAGATGGCAAATAGTCCAAATGTAACTGCTGGCAAGAAGCTGTCATTTCCCAGTGTTTCCATTTGAAATGAGCATAACATTTTAGTGGATTAATTCCTGGGCTCTGTCTGCTTTAGTTTCATTCAGAAATTGATTCATCTGTTGTTGTGCTTCAGCCAGTTCTTGTTTCTTCATACCTTTTTCTCTCACCCTGCAGAGAAAAATCAGAGAAACGGTGCCTAAACCCCACGACACCTTCTTCAGTTACCAGCAGCGGTGTGGCCAGGGTTCCCCCTACGACGCATGTGGGACCCATCCAGAGCATCCGAGGCAACCACGCTGCAGGTGAGAGAGAGGAGCAGAGGACGCTGCCGTGCTCCCAGGGCTGAATATGTCCTGGCACAAGGGTGAGCTCACTCTTGTACTGCTTTTTCACCCAGCTGGCAGAAGCTTTACCTTCCAAAATGCTCTTGGCTTAATAAGGAGCAATCAAAAAACCCAAGTCCTGTGTATATATGAAGTGTAATAAAATGTAATTTCCTCTTGACATCTCCCATGGGAAAGGCCAACTGCACTGGTCAGTGACTAGCTATGCCTCCAGACTCCTGCTTCTTTGCTTATCTCTCACTGTCTGAGAGGTGGTGTTGTCAAACAGTTGTAATTAGACCCTCTCAAGTAGGTGTTCTCGCTCTTGTTTGCGTTCCCTCATTGCACATACCCCCTTTACCTGCAGAGCTGCGAGTGGATGTGGATCAACCAGCCCATCCGCTGCCCCGGGAGGGCAGCTCTTCCGAGTACTCCAGCTCTTCTTCCAGCCCCATGGGGATCCAGACGAGGGAGGAGAGCTCCGACAGCGCTGAGGAGAACGAGAGACGTAAGCAGGAATGACCAAACAGGGTGGCTCCGTTGCCCAGCTTTGGTGAAGCAGTTGTATTTATGCATGTTTCTGTCCCTAGGTTTGGAGATTCACTTGGACGGCTCGGAGAAGGAGAAGCCGGTGATGTTACTGAATCATTTCACTTCAAGCTCTGCCAGACCCACGGCTCAGGTCTTACCAGTGCAAAACGATGCAGGTTCCAATCCGTCCAGCCACCACTCTCTGCCAATGCAAATGATGTCAGCGGCCTCTACTCATATCACCCCCATTCGGATGCTAAATTCAGTGCATAAATCAGAGCGTGGCAATGCAGACATGAAGCTACTTTCATCGTCTATGCATTCGCTTTTATCTTTAGAAGAAAGAAATAAAGTTTCTCCTGGACCTAGGGGCAGCATAAAAATGGAAAAGAGCTTTGGCAATAGCGTGGTGGATGTAATGTCTGCTGCTTCTCCCCACCAGCCCTTGCAAGTGCTGTCAGGGGCTGCTGAGAACAGCTCACCCACGTCTACCATCAACTTTGGTCCTCGAACCAAAGTCGTACACGCTTCGACTCTGGACAGAGTGATTAAAACAGCTCAGCAGCCGGGATTAATAGTAGAAACGAGCACTGCTGCCACTGTAACATCCAGCACAGTCTTCCACGTGGCTCGTCCACCCATCAAACTCCTGGTGTCTTCGTCTCTTCCTACCGATTCTGCCATTGCTGGACAGACTTCCTGCTCCAGTAATATGCAAATAACGGTGTCCCCTGCAATAATCAACCCCCGGACTGCTCTGTACACAGCCAACACCAAAGTTGCCTTTTCTGCAATGAGCAGCGTGCCAGTGGCGCCGATGCAAGGCAGCTTCTGCGCCAACAGCAACGCCGCCTCCTCCGGCAGCCACCCCTCCACCTCCTTTGCCACCATGGCCAACCTGCCCAGCTGCCCCGCGCCCAGCTCCAGCCCCACGCTCTCCTCTGTTGCCGAGAACAACTTCTACAGCAGCAGCAGCAGCAGCAGCAGTAGCAGCAGCAGCAGCAGCAGCAGCGGATCCACGGGGAGCATCCAGGTCCCCAACCAGAACCATCACCACCATCACCACCAGCAGCAGCAGCCGCAGCCGCCGGGGTGCATGGTGTGCAGCTCCTGCGGCTGCAGCGGGAACTGCGGTTCCAGCGGCATGACCGTCAGCTACGCCAACTATTTCCAGCACCCCTTTTCAGGACCTTCCATGTTTACTTTTCCCTTTCTGCCCTTCAACCCTCTGTGCAGCAACGGCTACATCAACACGCAGCAGTACAACAGCAGCACCACCTTCCCCGTGGTCCACACGGCCTACAACAGCGGCCTAGCTCCTGACTCCGTCATGACCGGGCAGTCCACCTTTGCGGTCCCGCCGATGCAGAACTTTATGGCAGGGACAGCCGGGGTGTATCAGGCGCAGGGGATGATGGGAAACGGCAACGGTTCGAGTCACAAAAAAAATGGGAACCTCTCCTGTTACAACTGCGGGGCCAGTGGTCACAGAGCTCAGGACTGCAAACAGCCTCCCATGGATTTCAATCGACAAGGTGAGAGAGGGTGGAGGGATGGATGGGGGGGACGTGGGACACGCAGAGCCTTGCCCATAGCCCCCCGGGGAAGGGCTATGGACCTGAGGGTGGGAGGGACTCTGATGGCAGTGCTGCAGCTTTTCCTTTCTGACTTGCATTAAAAAAACCCACCAACCCTCTTGTTCTTGAAAGCTGGTGGGTTTGAGCTCGATTTACAGAAGTTAAAACCTATTTTTGTGCAGCCCCAACAGGAGAATGGGTCCTGGCAAGGCCCTGGGTCAGACCCCAGTGCTCTGCAGGGCTTGTTTCTGGGGAGGGGAGACGAAGTCGCTGCAGGACGGAGGGAGGAGGGAAGGAGGAAGGGAGGGAGCTTCTGTGTACAGATCCCAGAGGAATTGTTGTCACTGCTTATACCTTGTCACTATACATTGCCCTTATTTTGTAGGGTGTGTTGTCTATGTGGTTACAGCACAGGCTTCTCCAGCAGAGAGCCGAAATCCTTAATTCCAGGCGGGAAAAACATAAGAGAGAAATCTGACATGACTGAGAGCACCTTCTAGCCTCATTTTTCCTTTGTATTTTGACTGACACACTGTGAGGAAATAATTTGCATGTGGTGAGGGCCTAAAATATTACAAACTTTTGACTGGAGCGAACAGCGCTGAGGTCTTAAACTTCGCATCGTGTCTTGTCTCTAGCGTATGTCTGTGTATGTTTTTGGAGGGTGCAGACAAGGTCTCAAGTATTTGAGCACTGCAAATTAATAAGGGACTGGTTTTGAGACAGCAATTTACAGCAGCGCTCAAATGTATCTAATTAGCGGGGTTCCTGTGGCTAATATTTTGATAGCGGTCAGTGGGGGAGAAATCACACTGTCTCTTTGGTCCTAATTCGGAGGAATTCAGAACCACAGTCCGCTGTCTTTTGAAGCTGAATTTCAGCATTTCTTTTTATTAATCAGATTTCCAAGTCAGCCTCTTCTGCAGCTTCACGGCGGCGCTGCAGGCGGGCGGTGGGCTGTCATCCTGCCTCACACACCTAATGAGCAGCAGGTTGTTTTAGAAAGTCCCGAGATGCAATGGGTGGGAAAAGGCTGACGTTGGTTAATTCCTCTGTTTCCTCTCCCCCAGGTACGTTTAGGCTGAAATACGCTCCTCCCTCTGAAAGTCTCGACTCCACAGACTGATACTTTATCATCTGGCAAGAAAAATACTGTAAGCCATGGAGATACAAGGAGATCGAACTACAAAACTGAGACGTCCAGTTGCTGTTAAGCTTAATGTATTTTTTAATCCAAAGGTGCTTTACTTTATTAGACTAGGTAGAAAATCTAGCTTAGGGGTGCATCAAACCCATTTTTGATTGCCAAATTGAAGCTTGGATCTTGTTGGAACTTCTGACCACGTGTCATAGGACCGATGCATCCTGGATGGATGCTGGGGCTGGCCAGCTGCGGTTTCTGTCCCAAATATAACCACCAATGGACTTTTTTTTCTTTTTTTTTTTTTCTTTTTTTTTCTTTTTAATCGCTGGAGAATGTTGCCATAACGTGGACTTTCTAAGGTGAAACGTCTGACTTCAGGGCAGCTACGTTGTGAAGTGGGAGCTGGAGGCTGAAGGTAGGAGCGGCCGTTTGCCAGAAGGACTTTGGCACCCCTGGGCTAGGTAAAATGTTCTACTTTTTTTTTTTTTTTTATCTTTTTTCAAAAGTGATCAGGCACTAATCTCTGGGATTTTTAAGGATTGCACTACAGAAGAATGTAAAACTCTTCGAGCTTTCTGCACTTTCAGCAGACAGTTGTCACTCTGAGACCAGTGCAAGAGGCAAAGAAGTTCCAGCTTTTACAAATTGGCACCAGCAGGATAAGTGACTTCACCACACACAAATCGTAAACGTCAGTCTCTCCCCTTCCCTTCCCAAAGAACACACGGCAGTTTCGGTTCCTTCTGGAAAACAAACTTGTGCTTCGTTGTCTCACTTAGGACTAGATAGTGCTGGGTTCCCAGCGGTGGAATAAACTTAGTTTCCAAGGGTCCAAGTCCCAGAGACTCCAGAGTCATAAAGGCTTCAAGGATATTTTCCTGTCGTACACAAACCAACCTTTACGTCCTGTTACTGTATATAGGTCTCTTTCACAGAAACCTTAGTATTCTGCTTTTGTAAATGAATTTTAAACCATCCTAAAAAAAAAAAGAAAAAGAAAAAAAAAAAGAGAGAGAGAACTCTGGTAGCAGAGTTTATAAGCTTTTGCTTTACTTTATATTAAAAAAACCCAAACCCCGACCTTTTGACTCCTACCCCAAGGCTTTTGCTACAGGATTCAGAAGTGGTAGAAGTCAAACATGTAAAAGGTAGTAAAACTTCATTATTATCAAGACTTTGGAGGGTTTCTTGTCAGCCTCCTTCGTTGCAATAGATTGTAGATGACTAGCTTTGGTGTTAACTACTTAGCGTACATAATTTGTGGGTGACAAATCTAAATTAGGACTCAGGAGGAAGCCAAACAAATCTTGAACTGCTAATTTGAAAGAGTTTGGTCCTGTCTGGTTGAAAGAAGATGCTAATCCTCATGGCTCACCCGAGGAATTTGACGGCATTAAATGGGTGAGGCCTTCTCTTTAAAAATGTCTGACAGAGAGATATTTGCATATTGTAATTTGGAAGACACCTTTAAAGTCTGAAGCCTTGTTTACACTTGGAGGTATTTCTTACACCAGTTTAAACCACACCAGGATGAGCAGGACATGTCGAGGCGCAGCCGAGTCTTGCTGGGGAGCCAGGGCAGTGGTACCCGAGGAGGAGGTTTGGAAACGGTGCAGAGCTGCCCCGAGGAGATGGGCCTCGGTCACGGAACGTCCAAGGAAGGGGGGAAACGCTCGACAGCTGAGACCTTCCTGGACACCACGGTCGTAGGAAAGAAACGCTCTGGGCCACCCTTCGGGCGGTGGGTGATGAGCAGGAGAACCGAGCATCGCCGAGGAGGCACGGGTGACATGAGGTGGCCAGACACCACGCTGGGTCCATGGAGCCATCTGCAGCTCAGAGCGCATTCGGCTTCGTGGAAACCAAAAGCTAAATTTGCCTGCCGTCTGGTGGGTTTTTTTTTTTTTTTAAAAAGAAAATAAATTAAAAATTAATTTTTATTCCTATGCAATGAAAAAACAAACAAAACAAAACAAAACCCACCCCGATTTGTGTATTCTCAGCCCGGCTGCCACCCCCGCCCCCCCCAGCATCGCACACGTGGCTCCGCCTGCGTGTGAGGAGGTTACTCCTCTTCCGACCAACAACCTTCAGACCGGCAACACTAACGTGATGAAAAACTGACAATGCAATTTACTTTGCCTTAATGAGCTTGAGACAATGGTAGGAACGGTCTGGCCTACGGTGTTAACGCTGAGGGAAACGCGCAGTTTGCGGTGACGATGTTTACGATTTACAGCTTCGGAGGGTCTCTCCAGTGGCCTGGAACACGTGCTGAAAGCCAAACCTTAACCTTTGGGGTTTTTCCCTTTTTGTTTTCTTCTTTTTTTTTTTCCTTTTTTTTTTTTACTTTTTTTAAACAAGATTTTAAAACTGAAATGTGTATTTAAATAGACTGTATTTCGACACACGTGCAAGTGTTTAAAACCCCTCAAAACAGCAAAAATCGACAAAGGGAGGGGGGGAAATAGTAAGAATAATTTCTCTAGTGGTTGCGTTTTGTTTCACTGGCCAAGGCTGGGCACAGTCTTTGTCTGAGATTTGGTCACGGAGTCGAAACCGTAACAAAAGGACTTGTAAAACTGAACCTTCTGTCCAGCAAACCGTTCCATTCCTTTTCCTCCAGAGCTTTCTTTGGGATCGTTTCCTTTGTGTGAAGTTAAGGCTGATGTTTCTTCAAGCGGCTTCTGTTGGTACCTTTAGGTAATGGTATTTTTTTTTTTTCTTAAACTGGTGAAGTCTGGTTTTTAGAGGAAGTTTGCATTCGGTGAGTTCCGAGCACCTTTAAAGCACGGGCCACCGGAACGGAGCCACGGCTGCTGAACCAGCAGCAGCCCCGGAGCCTTCCCTAAACCCGGCCGAGTCGTGGCTCCTCGTCTGCCGGTTGAACCCTCTCTGCTTTGTACCCAGAACCGCCCAAGCTGGTAAGTCCCAACAGAGCACTTTAGTTCCATAAAAATAACCCTCAACTCTGGTTTTAAAAGGCACAAATCCATCTTTCCCCACCTCCCTCTCCCGCCCCCAAAAAAAAAAGAAAAGAGAAAAAAGAAAGGCAGCTTCTTTTAGAACATTTTACAACAGTAGTTTCAGCTTCACTGGCTCAAAGAACCAGTTCTTAAAACCTATTTTTATACGTTGAAAGACGGAGATTTCAAAGAATGCTATTTATTCCTCTCGTTGTCCTGAAAGTATAAAAAGAATTAGTTCTCAGAATGGATTTCACTGTGGAATAGAAATGATGGTTTTTTTAAGCCTAAGAGGGAAGGGAATCCCCGAGTCGTCCCCCTGCAGGGGCAGGGAGAAGGTAGCCCTGAGCCGTCCCCTCGGGGGAGCGAGCGACGTGCGGTGCAGTCTCAGGGGGGGGTTCAGCGATGGAAACACTCGAAATAGGATGGAATTCCCAGCAAACTCCTCCTCGCCCTGGCACTCTGCAAATTAAGCATTAATAAATATGCCAGGCTCGACGCTGAGCGACGAGGGAAGCCTCATTTGAGCAAGCCAGGTATTGATCAGAGAGAGTTCCACAGTATTTTTCCTTAAAATAACACGGCAAACTCTGCTTTTTGTGAAACTTTTTCATGCCACTGTCACTAAATCTTGGCAAATGAAATGCCAGACTCTGAAAAGAACACTCTTAACACTAGGCTGTTACTGTTACCCCCAAAATCCTGTTTCACGCTATTTCTCCCTGACGAGCTTTAGGGTGAAGGCACTCAAAAAATTAACCCTAATCCGTGGCATTTGGCAGGGCAAGGTTTCCCCTCCCTGAAATTAAACCGAGGCGGTGTGAAACCTCAGCCCCACGCTGGGGTTCGCTGTGTTTTGTTCCCCGAAGGCCACGGACAGACTCTGGGAGCTGCGGGTTCGGGGCAGGCTGGAACAAGCTCTTAAATCAGAGGGATGTGGGCAATCCTGGGCAGAAATCCACACAGTGGAGCACTCTCCATTCAAAGGAGTCTCCACGCCACCTTTGTCATCCCAGTCCCCTCCCAGCCCCGTCACCTTTTCTTGTCACCAACCCTTGGAACCACCCCTTTGCTCCCTCAAGTTTGGTGAGCAAGAAACCGCCTTGGTACCGAAGCGGAAAAGCGGATCCTGTGTGTTTTCAAGTGCAGATTTAACAGCTTCTCTTGGACATTGACTTTCCAGTAGGAATGAAGGAAACTCCTGCTCCCGTTTTGAGCCATTTTCTTTTACTTCGGTCAATTCTAGTATTACAAATTGTGCATGTAACTTTATAAATATTTTAAATAGTTTTGTAAATATTTAATATTCAGCTAATTTGATTTTGAATTGTAAATGTCAAGTATTCTGGTATTGGGATTTTTATGTTTTATTATACTTTGTTAAAAGTAAAATTGTACATTTTTAGAATGTTTTTATCTGAGTAAATTTAATGTATGGAAAATAAAGAGTTAAACAGAATCCCTTTTTTTTTTGGTTTTTAATTTATTTATTTATAGGGGCTTCTTCCCAGTGGAGGCTTCTCCAGCTTGGCAGTTACCAGGGACTTCTGGGGTTTTTTTTTCTTTAAATTCCCTTTATTACTTTTGCTGTCTCTCCACCCACAGACACCTGTGGGTGAATCACGGATCTATTACAGGGCCTCCAACCGCTCCCCTCCCCTTGACTCAGCTCCCGGCTCTGGAAGCAGACTCCAGCTTCTCCCCCCCGACCCAAGCCCCTGCCTGCTTTCCCAGGGAAGGAGGAGGATGTGCAGGGAAGATTGGAGCCCCGATCCCCAGGGAGGCAGCAGCAGACTGTGCCCTGGGGTCCTTCCTGAGGAGCAGCTGCAGCACCAGGACTCGGAATCCTTGAAGGAAGAGGTTGGTGAAACAGGAACAAGAAGCAAAACAGGGATATAGAAACCCCTCCCTGTGCCCCCCAGTCCATTCCCATCTGCAAAGCAGAACTTTTACAGGGCGATGCCACCTGGAATTCCTCCTCCTGGAGGGTGGTGGCTCCCCCTCCAAGTTATTAATGACCATCAGCATCAGGGGGTTCAGTACAGGCGTCAGCTCGTCAGCAGGACCTGGTTCACCACCTTGTGTCTCCTGAAGGAGGTGGGACAGCCCTCTCTGTGCCCTTCCCTGCAGAGGCCTGACTTAAGGAAGCCGTCTAGAAATAACCACACAAGCCATAGTTAAGTTGGGATGTAATCCATCCATATCAGCACTGTATTAATTTTTAAAAAAAGCAACATTTGTACAGGAATATCAGTCAATCACGTCGTAATTACAAGTATGGTTGTCAGTTTATGAGTTAAAACAATTCCTTACACGAACAAAACTAAACATAGAACGAGCTGCGTTTAAAAGTTTACGTTGGAGTGAAAACACAAAGAATTTTTAAAAAAAAAAAAAAAAGGGAAAAAGAAAAAGAAATGGGAAGTAAGCATTGTGAACGAGATGCATGCAAAGAGGTGTGGGTAGGTACAAATTGTACACCGGATTGAGCTCGAGTGCCAAGACGCAGTAGTATTGCTTCTTTTCACCATCACCACCACCAACAACCCCCTCCCCTTCCCCCGTTAGAGCAAATTAACTTCCAGTAACAGCTGTAGTTTAGTTCACAGACACGTAATATACAAGGGTAACCTCATCCCGCTACACTTCACTTGACAACGACTCTAGAGGGAAAAAAAAACGCAGGTCCTGCGAGATGCCTTTGCTCGGGGCAGTAGTGACACTTCCAAACCCCCCCCATCCAAGTGGCAGGAGACTTCAGTGATGGTAAAAAAACCCCCAAACCCTACAACAACAATAACAAAAAGCATTTGTTCGCCAACTCTCGGCAGCAACTCCTGGACGTGATGAGCTGCTTCTAAAAAGCGGTTCTCCCTGACAGCCCCCCAAAAAATCCCCTCCCCACCCCTCGGTGGTGACGTGCAGAAGGAGGGAGGGATGGGGTTAGGCAGCACAGGGTGGTGATTCCAGTGGTGTGTCCGAGGCCAGCGGTGGGAACGGAGGTGTTTTGGCGCGGGAGGTGTTGGTGTAGGAGGCCCCGAGTGCACCCAGAGGCGCTGCTCCTCTCTCACATTGCACTAGCCCGCTCCGGGCCAGCTGTGGCCACGGGCACAGCCCCCCAAGCGCCGGCAACGGATCCCTCCGGTGGCTTCTCCCCTTTGCCGGGCAAGGGAATGGCAAACCTCCGAGTTTAGGGGGGGAGAGAATCACCTCTTGGAAGCGAACCCACGTGAGCAAAGGGTGTTTCACTGAACACACAGGGTTTGGAAATTCGTCACAGACCGCAGTTTATTTCAGTGTTACCTGCCCAGGTGCGTATTTTACAGTTAAACACTTCCTAAAACTACAATAAAGCTGTGGTGTTTGGTATGAGTATTTCAGAAATTGGCACCTTTCCTAAGTGGGCGGTGCCACAAAAAAAAAAAACCAACCAAAAAACCAGAGACATACCCCTCCCCAAAAAAAAACCCCAAAAGAGCTGTAACTCCCCCAGCTCACCCCAAGCCCTTGCCTGAACTCACTGCAGCACTGACACCAGTCTTGCTGAGCTGCAGAAGACAAAGCTCTGCTTCGGAATATCAAAACCTATTTGCTCTCATGAGAAGCCTTCCCATTTTTTTTTATTTAAAAAAAAAAAGAAAATAAGAACAAACCCACAATCCCCACCCCGCCCCCACCCCAACTTTAAGGAATCAAAGGGAGATTTTCCAGAAAACTCTCACAGGGAACACTTTAGCTCCTCCCTGGTGCCCGTTTGCTTGTTAGAAGTCAATCGAGAGTCCCTTTATTTGCAATTGTCACATGCACAGTTGGGTTCCGTTCATAAAGTCCAGCAATGCAAATGTGCCTGTGTGGAATATTACAGCAGGTTTCAAAGGCGGAGGTGCTCGTCTGTACTGTTTAATAGTCACAAACAAGGCAAGGTAAGATGAGACACCTGCTAAAGCAAGACTACGCTAAGGTACTGAGAGCGGAGGTGACATCCGTTTCTTTCCCTGGGGTGTGTGTGGGGAAGAGTGGGGGGGTGACGGCCAAGGGGAAACCAAAATCCTAGGCCAGAAGCCGCTTGCGTGTCTTAGACAGAAGATTGCACTCCGAAAGTCTCCTGAGAGGCGTACACCATGTAGAGGAAGCCATCCTCGTCCTTCTCGCTCTCGTACACCTCGGATATGGGTGTGGAAACGCTCACCATGCTGTGTCCGTTGACCAGGAGGAAGAAGGCCTGGTTGGAGTTCAGCTGCAGGCGTCGCCTGTCGGGGAGGGGGGGGAGGGAGGTTGGGGAAGCGGGGAGGGGAAGGAGTTTGACAGTGATAACTGAGCATTTCCACTCACATCGACACAGGACACACGGCAAAACAAAAGTCCTCCACCACCGACAGCAGTGAGGTGTGCCCACCCAAAGCAGCCCTGACCCTGGAGAAGGCATTTGCTTCCCACCTCAAAGTCGTATTAAATTTATCTGCTAAATCCACTCAAATCCACCCACTGACAGAAGGAAGCCCTTATTTCACTGGCAAAGCCACGCTCCAGAAGGGCATTAAACTGCAGTCAAAAGGAAGAGTTACTCCTCGCCAGGAAGGTGCCAGGACAGTGGCATCATCCCTCTACAGCCAGCAAACAGGCGAGACCTCAGGGACCTTTGGCTCACAGCTTCGCTCAACAGCTTCTCCTGGAAATGTCAACCCAGACTGACCTTGAGAGATCCCTGAAGACGGGGAGGGAGGATGGGCAAGCTCCCATGACGAGGGCCTGGACCTTTTAAACTCACTTTGTCACCAGCTCTGGAACAGCCTGCCTGCGTTTAACCTTTGGAGCATCCTGCCCCCTCTTCTCCTCCCTCCCGGGAGAAGCATCCCAGGAAAAGGCAGAGTGTGACAGACTTCACAGACGAGCCTGGCACAGTAAACATCTAACTTTGGGGTTTGCCTGGGATCGTTCACTCCAGTTGGGGAAAAATAACTATTTCTGCTAAACTGCCTGCTGGAAAGCAGGTTTGCAGAGAGGAGATCTCTCACCACTCCATAAACCAAGTAAGCACTCAGATATGTGGAGGTGCAACCAGATAAAGAAGGAAAGGACAGATCAGAAGAGCTTCCTTCTGCTTCTGCTCCCTGCTGAGGGGCAGCAGCAGCTGGAAAAAAAGGATTTATTTAGCCTCCCAGCCACAGCCCTGGAAAGGGACCCTTCCAAAACCAAGCTCTAATCTCTCCAGAGAGAGCAGGCAGCGGCCATGGGAAGGGTGGGACAGACAAGCTCTTCTGTGCACAAGAGGAGCTGGCCAAGGACCAAGTCCAGCTGGGACCAAGTCACAGTTAACATTCATTATTAACAATGAAGGCAAAGAAAAACGTGGGGGAAATCCTTCAGCTTGCTGTTAACCTTTTTGCCTGGGGCCTTTAATGTTCATGAGAAATTCTGGAAGACTTGAGCAATGCGGTTCCTGCTTCCAAAACCCCATCTCACCTCCTTACTCAAGTAAAAGCTGGGATTTGCTTGCGAAAGACACTTTTTGCATGAGCCTCCGAGGCAGGGAATTGTTTGGACATGTGGGAAAACTCTCAGTTTTTACAGCTTGTGGCCTCTAAGAACCAGCTTCCTGCTACACTGTGACCAACGAAAAGCAAACTCTGGTTTGCTGCTAACTTCCAAGTTTACCGCTTGAGAACTCCTGCTAATGAGATACTCCTTCTTGACATGAAGCCAGGAGAAATGCACTTCTAGCGGAATTTCTGACCACAGTTTTTGACCACACAACTTCCACTCCACAGCTACTTCCCCTTCGCCTTTTCTTGTCAGCAAAGCTCAGCACCAGAGTGGAACAGTACCCAAGGCACAAGCTGTGCACACAGCTGGGACAAAAAGACACTGGTCTGAACGTGTCTTTTTCAGGCCTCATTGGGGGAAGCTTCATTTCACCATCAAAGGATGCCAACATCAACCCCAAGCAACAGCTTGGAGCTCTGGACACGAGCCTGAACTCCCTCCTCCAGTGAGTAGGAAAGGGCAGGCAATTCATCCACAGAGGGACTCCCAGCCAGAACACCAGGGAGGCATCCCAAAATATCCAAGCAGGAAGTGCTGGAGCCCTGAGCCAGAAGCACCCGTGTTAGGGATTCGTGGCCCCAGACTTCCTCCTATGTCTCTGGAAACCAGTGTTTTCTCTTGAAAGCAGAGTACCAGCTCAGCTCTTCTCAGACATTCTTCCCCAGCAAAGCCAAAGGTAAAAAGCACTTCTCAAGAATTTGTCCTAGCGATGATACCAAGCGCTCATTAGATGAATTTTCCTTTTAAAGAGTTCCCAAATGCATACATCAGCTGGGGAATTAACAAAGAATCATATAGCCTTAGGCTGATGCAGCTTACGCTGAAATCACAGCATACTACCTGATAATTTTGATTAGCTCGCTCATGTTGACATGATCTGGCACCAGGAACTTGGTCTTATCCAAAACTGGAAGCTGCTTCTCTCCCTTGTACCTTTCAATGATCACCTGAAAAGAAACAAAGAGAAAGGGGCAGAAGATGTAAAATGCAGAAACGCTGCCCAGTGCCCTCATCTCCCCCTTCCGTTTTACACACGGCAAAGCTCAAGCATTTATGCTAAACTTCATTTCCCTTCATTGGTGAAAGAAGTATCTCCAATCTGAAAAGGAACAATTACAATTATCTTCTCGTGCCTCTTGTTCCGTTTGCAAGAGTCACTGCACGAAGGGGTAACAAAGAGGGATTTCACGACAAACAGCTTCGGTGCCATTTTACAACGGGGTTCATTTGCTGGAATTGTTTAATTTAGCCATAAATTACCCAGCAGCAAGAAACTCAAGATAAAGCACACTTCCCTCTAAGGCATTACAGAGGCTGATTGGGGGCTTGGGCTGCTCCTCAAGTCTGCAAACTGAACCAGTTTTCACTAAAACCTCTCCAGTTTTAGGCCATCTCTTTCTAAGAACTACACCTCCAGATTAGAATGCTCTTCCATTCGCCTTCCCTGGTTACACTAACGCGTGAGAAAAAGCTACTTTTGAAGGGTATAAAGCCTCAAAGGAGAGAATTTCCCCCTCCTTAACCTCAAAGCAGCGTGCTTAGGAGCCAGTAATTCTGTCGAGACTGTTATGTAGTAACTACTTAATTCACGAGGAAATGGCAGATTTGCCAATTTAAGGAGCACCCTGCCCAGCAACTGCGTTTAGTTCCTGCTTTTAAGAAATGATCTCAGAATCCGTGTGCTCCCCTTTCCACAGCCACGTGGGTTTTGTTGTTTTTAAATCAGCGGTAGCTACGTGACACCATTCCCTTGGATCATTTCCACGCTCACGGGGTCTGGCTGTGTTGATACTCAAAAAAGTTGCACAGGTGAAGTGATACGGAGCCAATTTAATTATATCAGAGAAAGATTTCCTTACACCAGTTTAAATATATGCTGGCTCATTCTGGGGGAAAAAAAACAACCAACCCACCAACAGTGCTTTTTAAAAGGCAGACCATAACCAACAGACAATGTTTCCAACAGGAAAATGAAGAATGTTGACAGGACAGGAGGAATTTATCATCTAGCCTGACATTGCCATCTTATCTCGTCCAGAACTGCTAATGATAATAACGAGGCAATGACTCAAGCTAGGATGTGGACAGGCAACCACAGCAAGCCTCCAGGGATCCCAGCAGGCCTCTGCCATAGCTGCGAGTCTGCAATTTGCTTTGGTACCTCTAATTTCTGCTGGTAATATGTCCGTGGCTGGCTTCAAATGAGAGCTTTGCTATAAATCAATGGCTTTCAAGCTGTGGTGACAGAGCTTGGGGATTGGGGCTAAGTGATCTGTGAAAGGTGGGTGAGAAAGCAATCTTCTGTCAGGAAACAGATTTGTTGGGAAAGGGTCTTTTTGGGGAAAATCACACATTTCAGAAAAGTCAGAAAATCTCTGCCATACAATATTTCTTGTTCCCATGCCCAACAGCACAGTAAAACTGCAGCAGCAGCTTCGAGGTGAAGCAGTTTAAAGCTAAAGGAAAGCTGAAAACCTTTTGGTTTCTGTTTGACACGGAGACAACAACTGTTTCTGTTGCACTGGAACCGCAGGCAGTTGGCAAGCAGTTTGTTCACAAGAAGAATTTCCACTCATAGGGATCACCAGCTCTCATCACTGAGAACCAAAAGCTGAGCTGTCCAATTAAGTTCTCTCCTCTCCTCCCCAAGATCTCTTCAGACCTTCCCTGTTCCACCAGACTGCCATAGGGACACTTGCATTTATTGCTTACTGTGGTGACAGCCACCCACAAAAGCCCAGGGCTTCACAACTTCACCAGCTGTGAAGAATTCATCAGCCATAGACCACAATCCATGCCTTTTGCTTCCTAGAATGCTTTGCTTTGTAACCTCCAGGATGCCATAAACAAAAGAAAATAAAAATGCAGACAGCATTTGGAGGTGACCAACTAAAGAAGAGTGACACAGTGAGGGGCTGATCCCTTCTTTGAGGTGGCCCAACACTAGGGTGGAGGGGGTTGAGGGCCAAGCAGGGTTTCTGGAGACCTCAAGCAAAGGCCTGTTTCCCAGCAGGCAAACGTTTCTTGTCGTTCTCAGCACAGGTTGGTGATAAAAGCCACAACCGTCTCTACATTACTGTGTGTTCTTCTTGGTGAGTCTCTGCAGACTCTTCTTCTGGAGAAGGAAACCACTGAGATGAGAAGAGCTGAACGCTCAGGAGAATCTCAGAGCTCAGGCAGGGTGTGGTTTTCTTTGAAGTTACCACACGCAACTGCAGAACACAGGAAACCCCGTTTCCTCCAGTCCCCAGCCAGCACCTTGCTCTGCCACACTGACTGCCAGTAACTGGTTTGAGAACGTTTCTGAAATCCAGCCTGAAAGACCCTGAACAGCCAAATTTTAAGTTGGTCTTATCAGGACAGCTCTTTTGCAGGTTTCTAGCTACCAAAAAGAACATGAGACTGGAAATTGAAGTGAAAAGAACCAGACTTACTGGTATTTTAGTTGGATGCTGATCTCGAATCAGTCGTACATCTTCCACTCTTTGCTCTGCAAGAGATTAAGAAAAAAAAAGTCTGTTCAAACATCCACAGTTAATGCCATTATTACCTTATTTCTCCCCCCATGAAAAGAGGGACTGTGTGCGAGTAAAAGCCATAAAGCCAAACTCAGGAAAAGCAGTTTTCAGCTGGGACAACGCTGTCACAAGTAAAACCTCTCTTTTGACAGATGATACTTTGCTTTTTAAGCCAAGGTGGCAAGGACTGCACGCACGCTGCCTGGGACTCCTAGAAAGCGCTAAAGGAGACAGCTTCCTCCCCACGTACCTCATTTTCTACCCACTAAACCTGACATTTAATCTCATAAATGACACCACCCGAGTTACCAACTAAATACCCCGTACTATTTCGGCGAGATCCCAGATGAGGAAGTTGTCACCAATTATCTGAGCCCTAGGACTAGGTGAAGCCTGGCAGGATCAACTTACGCCCTGCGCTCTAGTATTACCGAATTACAGCTTTCTGTTTTGATTACGCCGCACCCATTGCTGCAGAAGCTGTTGGTCGGTTCTTGGGTACCTAGACATTTCACCCTCCCCTGTGCTTGTTATCAGAATAAAGTTCACCTCTCCTCAGACAAAAATATTAATAGCACAGATATTATAAACCAAGCTGAAGTACACGTCCCAGCCAAAGTAAACAGGCACGGTTGCTTTTAGAGGCAGTTGCATCTGCTTATACCCTGCCCACTTTCAGATTCAGTGAACTCAATTTTAACCTCTCCAGCGTTTTGCAGCGGGCTGGGGCTTTCCAGGCCATCCCCATCTTATAAACACCTCTCAGAGAGAAGATTTAGTGTTGCATCACAGCTTTTCCGGAGAGAGGTGCTGCTCGCGGTAGAGGAAGAGCTTAGACCAGCAGCCCAGCTCCTGGCTGGTACTCTAATGCACGGGGCATGCTACCTGCCCTGTCACTCAGCAAGAACATCACTCAGCTCACCATTAGTCCGTATTAAGTCCACGTGCATGAAATACATCTCTGCGCCCTGTTACGAGCCCAGCAAGGAAATGCAACTCACGTGAATCACAGTTTTAAGCTGGAGGTGAATCAAGCAGAACTAAGGCAAGGAGAATGCAAAGCCTTCACCTGACCAAGGACCTGGAAGCCATCCTGCTTCGCATCTCACAGCCCTAGCCACGCTCTTACAGACCAGCATTAACACTTCAAGGGCAGAGATAGCAGCTAATTAAAATACTTTTTTAAGATTAACCAGAAACACAAGAGATACAGTGAGTGAATGAGACCACCCAGCAAGCACAGAGAGGTCTGACTAACTTTTCAACCGAAACAGGTTTGTTCCTGGCAATGTCATTCAGCAGAACTCCCTGGAGTAGAAGGAACATAAACCGGACAAATCATTGAGATTATTGTATATGGCATGTTCAGAATCAGGCTTCAGTCAGCCACAGATAAACACTGTTCTCTGACGACATTAGTTGCAGTGGCAACTGCTTGGCTGCCATCCTAGCTGAACTTAATACCTGCAACAGAGGCTGCTGACAGGCGATGGGGTCAACAACAGTTTTGGAAGACTCCGAGAAAAGGGGCAGCTTAACCACAGACTCTACTAGATCAAAATTCTCTCTGCTTCAACACAGAGAACAGCTTATGTTTAACAGGATAGCAAAGACAAGGGAGGGTACACTAGGAAGCTCTCTTAAGCAGAATGAAAGGCAGAAAGAAAAGAAAATCTGTACCAATTACTTCCACCGATTCCATTTTACATATGGGATTTTATAGTTCACGCAGAAATAGGTTACGCTGCCAGTTCTTGTTACCCTCAGAGCATTTCAGCCTACCTCACTGACACACGTGAACAAATACTGAGCTCTCTGATTGCTTTGGTCCCATCCTAGGCACAGAAAGAAGTGTTGGCACCACTCTATCAAGGCTGTTCCTTCTAGAAAAAGACTAATCTCATTTCCCCAGCCATCATTACACAGCTCTTTTCGATGCCTTTGCTAGTTTTCAATAAGCAAACGGAGGCAGGAGACACACATCCCAGCCCGCTGACGGCTCCCCGGGCAGAGAATTCCTCACGCCGTGCCAAGTCCCAAACAGCAAGTGGAGCTTAATTCTGCTGTCAATAGCGGGGACGGAGCCGGACACCGAGCAGACGGGCCGGGAGGGAAGGGCAGGCCCAGCTCCTGGCACCCAGTGATGTTTCCCGGCTCCTGAGAATTCTGCGGCCGATGCTGGACGATGTGGAGAGCCCGTCTCCCCACCCAGAGCCCTTCTCCCAACCCAGCGTGGGGCTCACCCCGGTGCCACCCACCGCCACCCTCGGTCACCCAAAGGAAGACCCTGCCCCAAACTTGCCGGCTCTGTCCCCGCAGCGGAGCAGAGCGGAGCGGCTCGGCCCGCNCCCGCCCCGCCGTGAAGGCAGCAGCCGCCGCTGTCCGCCCCCCGCGCCCCGCCCGCCGAGCGACAAGGCCCGGAGGGGCCCGGAGCGGTCGCCGGAATCCTGTCAGCGACCCTGTCCCACCGCGTCCCTTCGCCGGGAGCTCACCGAAGGTGCGGCGCTGCTTGAAGCTCTTCTCCGAGGGCATGGCGACGGCGGCTCGGCCTCAGGCCCGACGGCGGCTCTGCGCGACGGCGGCAGACAACTGCGAGTGCCGGCGCCCGCCCCCCGCCGCCGCCACCGGCGGCTCCGCTGTCACCTGACGCCTCGCGT
>VXBJ01004021.1:164748-183915 GCA_013400055.1 Nycticryphes semicollaris | reverse complement strand
TCTCTCTTCTGGAGCTGCCCCCCGAGCTCCTGGTGCAAATCTTCGGTTCCCTGCCCGGGACCGACCTGCCCAGCCTGGCCCGCGTCTGCACCACCTTCCGCCGCATCCTCCGCACCGACACGATCTGGCGGCGGCGCTGCCGCGAAGGTACCGCTCGCCCCGAACTTGGGGGGTCGGGGACGCCCTGAGGAGATGGCCCCGGGGAATGCAGAGAGGAGATGGGGCTAGGGGTGCAAGGGCAGGGTCCCAGCGGGTGCAGGAGGATCCTGGAGGCTCTGGGGAGGTGATGAGGTTTTGAGTGCGGGTCCTAAAGGAGATGGTTTGTGGAGTCTGGGGGTTCAGGAACGAGCTGGGGGCTCAGGGGGTGCGGGTTCTGGGGCCATGAAGGATGCGTGCAGGGCTCCATGTGTAGAGCGTGGAGAAGAGGGCAGATCTTGGGTCCTCTGGGGCAGCTGGAGGGGAGGAATGGGGCTGGGCCCAGGCCTTGGCAGGTGATGCCTCTGTGTAAGGTGCCCTTGGGCCAATCCTGAGGATGGGGTATTTCAGACAGCAAGGAAAGGGAATGAGCAGAACAGGGCTGCACTGGGGAAGAAAGGAATCCTCGGGTGTGCAGCTGGCAGTCCTGGAGCCCTGGAGGCACAACAGGTAAAGTGGGAGCAGGGAGCCCGCTGGGGTCTAGTGAGTAGCTGGAGGAGGGCAGGCCTGAGTAAGGTCATCCGTTCCTGTCTCATTTTAGGAAGAATGGGGCCAAGTTTGGAAGGGTTCTTGGGTTGCTTGTGTGTTTCCTGGGGAGTGTCTGTTGCAAGGATGCTGTGCTGCATTAATGTAAAGGCTCTGGGGGCATTTTTTTTCTTTCTTTTTCAGTAGTAGGGCCTCAGTCTTGTGTTGCTCTGGTTCTGTTCTGTTAGGCTGCAAGTCTTACTCTTCTCATTTTTTTTCGTTGTGTCTCTATCCTCTGTTAATCCAGCAACTGTCCCACTCTCCAAGGGCTGTCTTGCTGTGCTCATCGTCTCTCTAGTGTGATCCTGCCAGGTGCATCTGCTGCCAGCACATGAAGTCATGTATATTTTGTTGTTGTTTGTTTGTTTGTTTTCTGTTTTTAATACCAGTGAGGGCATCGGGATGAAGCATTTAGGTGTGTTGGAGTGGCTCCCTGCCATAGGCTGTGGGGTCTGTTAAAATGCATTAAACCTTTAAGGAATGAATTTGTGGCTCATCAGCACTATCCAAGAACCCTTGGACAGTACAGAGGATGTACCTAGAAAATGTATACCAAAGCATTCTTACTTGTTTGTTCAGCATGGAATTGTCACATTGTCCCAATAACTTAGCATTATTTTTTGGACACGGGCTAATAAAATGGTATTCATTCTTTCCTTATACTCTTCTGCTCACATAGAGTCCTCCTGGATGCTTCTGTATTTTGTGAATGGTTTGCAAAATGTCACTGGTTAATTATTTTGATAGGCTATGATCCTGGAAAAACCTTAATATAAAAATGTATATAACTTTTAAATATAGGCTAGAATGTATTATAAAGGCACCATTAAGGTAGGCCTGATGGGGAAATAGATTTGTTTATTACATTCATGACTGTTCCTTGGATTTTCTTGCCAGTAGATAAAGCAATGTAAAAAAAGCTGGGCTGAAATGTAAAGGAATGGTGAGCTTTGTATGGCTAAAACTAAACTGTACAGGGAGGGAAAGTATTAAGACTACACTTTAGTCTCAAAGCCCTTAGCTAGCTATAAATCAAACTTTTATTCTCTTTTTACACGCTGTTTCTTGTGTTTCCCCGATGTATTCTTTCCAACCACTGCCAGAGGGTGTATTGGTGGATTCCTGGTGTGATTGAGGTGGATCTTGTACCAAAGGCATGGCCTACGAGCTGTGCTGGGCAGATAAGGGTCAGGTTCCTGGCTGAAAATTTTGCTACATCCATGAAACTGTTACTGCAGT
This sequence comes from Nycticryphes semicollaris, assembly GCA_013400055.1. NCBI lineage: Eukaryota > Metazoa > Chordata > Aves > Charadriiformes > Rostratulidae > Nycticryphes > Nycticryphes semicollaris. Next base: position 181,956 of record VXBJ01004021.1, on the reverse strand, counting down.
TTTTTAACCAGTCTTGGTTCTCCAAGAGGTTCCTAATCTGGACTTCATGCACTGCTCATAGTGCTTTGCATGGCTCTACACAGCAACGTAAGTAATGACCATGGTGGTAGTAGTGCTGTGATTTTGAGTATTTGTACATGTGAGTATAAAACTGGAGCTACTCTGCAGTTAATTTCTCTGCATATATTACAGGGATATGTGGCACATGCTCAGATGTGAGCATGCAGCTGTGTGGTGAGTGCAACTACTTGAGCACCTCTTTGGACATCAAGTATGAGCATATAAATACACCTATAAAATTTAGAATACCCTGTATTTCATTTATAGCCATACTTTGGTGACTGTATAATAGTCAAATGTAAAACGTGATTCCTTTTTGTCGTCTTTTTCAAAAACAAGCCACTTCCCAACTGAGGATGGTTCTTAAGTGTGTGCTTGTCTCTGCCTGAGTCTTGTTGTGAGGCTACATGTCCTAAAAACAGAGCCAGAGTGTGTGTTCCTCTCGGAGCATACTCCTTGTATTGGTAACTTATTCACTCTGAAGCCTACCGATGACAGTCCAGAGCTGAGCTCTTTGAAGAAGTAAGGTATATTTCAACTTTAAAACTATTTATTTGTGTTTTCAGAAATGCACAAGAGTAAAGAGACAAGACAATCCAAAAATTAAACAGAGCAGTTCTCAGAGAGAAGCGGATTTTTCTTGCAGTCCTTTGTTTTAGCCATTTTCTACCTTTTCTATGGGAGCAAAGCAGAATGTAAGCAAAAACCCAGCCATTGCCTGAGGTAGATGTGGCACTCAGTCTCTTGAGTGTTGGTGTCTTGCACTTGCACTGCTTTGGGCTGACCCAGTTGGTAGATTAGTCTTGAGAACGTTGTGATTAGTGCAAGCATCCTGAGGGCCTGTCCTGAAAGTGGAGTGGCTTTTGCTGGCGATAAGTGAACCTGGAGAGTGTAGGGATTAACCAGAAGTAGTTGTGTAACACTGGCATGGCTGTTGTTGTCCTTTTATCATTGCAAATGTTTAGGGTAAACAATGTCTCCCAATTGCTTCTTGGCAAGAGGAGGGTTGCAGTCACTTCCATGTTTTCTATAAATAGGAGATCACTGATCTCTGCAGAGGGAGCAGAATTAAAGCCTGTTTCACCACGTCTGGTGGCCTGACCTGCCTTGATTAACACCTGATAGTCAATTTTAAATGATAACCACTTTGTAAAACAAATCGGTGCAAGTGCAGCAGAACACCTGGAAACAGACCAGTAATTCAGAAAAACACAACGTGCATCTTGCATGAAATAGCTTTTGTTTTGTGAAAACAACCTCCAGCAGCTTTTGGACCTGCTGGGCAATGTCAGCCCAAGTATTAAAGGTGCTAACCTTCAGCAAGTGTTATGGAAAGTGGAGCTGGCAGAGAAGAGTGGGGAAACTTGGTCTGTGCTCTCTCTCTGAGGGGACTGTTGTATGGAGTTCAGCTCTTACAAGACTCTGGAGAATCCACATGGGAGTTTGATACCCAACTGCTTCCACAGCGGGAACGATTTCTTACAGTCAATTTCCCTGGTAAACGGGAAGGCGGTTTTAAGTGAGCCACAAAGCTCTAATCTGTGTGAGGTTAAAGAACTGTGCAGTGCGTTTCTTAGGTGAACCATCATGGGCTTTTCTTCATCTCTGACCACCTTCTTTGGCTTTTAGACTCCGACTTGGTAACGGTTTGCTGTTTCTCACAGCTAAGGGCAGGTGCTTCCTACCTGCAGCTGTCCTTCGGAGGGTCTTCCATAGATCTGTGTAAGCTTGAGATCTGAAGCTACCCAGCTTTTGCTTTAGGGTTTCCACAAATGCTTTCATTTGTTGCAGGTCAAATCTCAGCTTCTTACTTGAGGTTGCAAAATATCCCGGTGGTAAGTAGAAGCCTTCCCCTGGGGGAAATGTTTGGGAAAGTATTTGGTGTAATTTAATCTGATAGTTCAGCCTTTGGAAACAAGAAGCCATTTCCAAATGCGTCCACCTGATATTTTGGAGATGCTAACCTGAGAGTCTCCTGTTTTTGTGGTCCCTGAAACAATCCAGTAGATGTCTAGGCCTTCTGTGCTGCGTGCAGCCTTGTAAACACACATTTATTTATCCAGGAATAATTGGAGAACTCGATTAGTCGTGGCACAGTGGAAACTTAGCAATGGTAAGGGTTTTAAGCTCTACCAGACATCCTAATTTTCTCTGAATTGCAGATGCCTGCATACAGTGCTTGCAGCTGCTTACTGGAATTGCTGTGATGAGAGGAAAAAAACCCCAACAACCCAGTATTTTGGTCTTTGATATGAGTACAGGGGCTCTTCCCTACCTGAGTTTAAAGAGCCGTGTTTGGTTGGTTTTGTTTTGTTTTTAAGATCGTGGGGCTGCCCAGAGGAAGGTGTGTGTGACATGGCTCCTTGTGCAAAGGAGGAGGGACCCTGAGGCTCAGGAGAGCATATGGTAAGAGCAGGCCAGGGAATAAATCACGCTTGCAAAACTATTAGTGCAGATCATAACAAGTGGAGACTGCTTTTCCAAGTCCTTTAAATTCCAGTGCACGTGACCATGGAAACAGCACTGTGTCACTCTGTGTTTGGTAAATCTTTCAAGTGCTCCTCACAAACCTAATAAAACAGGCTTGCCAGCTGGTCAAGTAAGAACTTTAAAACCAATTCCCATCCTTGCTTTTGAAGCAGGATTAAGTAACCATTTTCTAACGGTATAAATTTTGTGTGCGAATTTCTGTGACTGATTAAATCCTTAAAATGTTTTGCTGGGTGAGCTGTTGCACTGGGGTATGTTTCCTTAAAATAGATTTAACTGCACTGAAGTTGAATTTCCCAGGAAGCTTGAGCCCTTCAAATCTTTCTTTGAAAAGGCATTCTATTCTATTCTATTCTATTCTATTCTATTCTATTCTATTCTATTCTATTCTATGTAAAGAGAACCTTACCAGTTTTATTTTCCTGTAGCTATCTTGAAGCTCTACGCACTGTTAATTTTATGTCCCTCTTGTCTTCTGGGTTAAAAAGAAATAGCCAGTTTTTGTAGGCACTGAGAGACAAGAGGCTGATTTTTCCCATCAAGTGGCTGCCGAGGCGTTAGCAGCTCCTGGGTCAGAAGAGCCTGAGTGATACACGTCCACACTCTGGGATTTTGACTCTTTGTAGTTGTTTGCTGAACAAAACAGGGTAAGGGCTAGTTATCATAAAGTGAGATGAGTGTTAAAGTACACTGAAATGAGATTATTTCCTTTCTTGATCGTGCTTTCTTCTAAGCCTTGGGTGTCCAATGTCAGATAATCTGTAGCAATACACAAATTCTAAATTTTTGTCATTTTTTTTTTTTTCTTTTTAAAGGAGCTTGCTATTATTTGGGAGAACTGAATCCTTCCAGGAAAGGTTTAAACTTCACTTTAGGAAATGCACCTTTAATAGTGGTTTTGGCTTCCGTAAAATTTCACCACGGGTTATCGAGGGCGCTTGCATGAATCTGGGGTAGAGCTTTAACATCCAATCGCTTCCCACCCCACCCTGTTGTTTCAGGATACCCGCTGGCAGCGGCTCTGTCACGGCACCACACTGAGCCTGTGCTCAAAACGATTTACAGCATTACTACAGAAAATGCTTTGCAAAAAAATCAGCACCTTCTGGAGGCAAAAAAAAAACCCCCCAAAAGAACGTCACTGTGCTAGTACTGCTGTTAGAGAGCAGCACGGAGAAATGCCATTTGGGCAGGATCCTCTGCATGTCTCCTCCCTTTCTGATGCAGTATAAATACCTTCAATGACACTGAATTTAATCTGGCTGCAATGCCTGCTGTGCAAAGCGTGCATCTTACCCATTCCCTGGCTGGGTGAGTATTTGTTTGCGTGGAAAGAGTTGGCTGTTTTCAAACAGCAGGCTATGCCCACACCATTTCTGTCATCTTGTAAAGATCCCTAATTTTCTGATGGACTGAGGAAACATACTGTTCCCTCCATCCCTTTGATGCAATCACCAAGCACATACCCACTTGTGTACATATGCGGGCTGGTGGTTGAAAGCCCTGATGGCTCTGGCAGGAGGGAGGGAGGGAGGGACACGGGGTGACCTGCAGGTTGGGTCTGAATTTCCAGCCTCTGGCAGAGCTCTGGTTTCACAGATCTGCAGGGCGGCTGTGTCGTGTCAGCTGGCTGGAGCCCAGCACTAAATAGCTTGTTTGTGCTGGGCTGGATGTACTTTCCTGCAAGCTCGTCTGTCTGCTCTCTAGATAATTGTCCTTTCTCATCCCACCTTGTGTTTGATAACACTTAGAGCTTCCTCTGGCTTTTGCTACGGAAGTCTGCAGGAATTATGCCACTGACCTTTGCATCTTTTAATGAAGGGCAATGTGTTTGCTGTACCTTCTGCCCAGTCTTATCTTGCCTGAACTTGCTGCTTGCCTGAAGCAATGTTATGCTGAACGTGTATTCCCCGGAGAAGGGCTGACAGTAAGCTTTGTGCGTGCTTTATCATCGTGTACATGTACCACAAGTGTATTTATAGACAGGAGAAGGTTGAATTTGTTCAGGGAAACTTCTGCTTTTCTTGTATATGACAAGTGAATTCTCAGTTTGCAGCAGGTTACCAGCATTAGGTAGTGGTATTTGGCAGCTGCAGTAGATTGTTAATTCAAGGAAGCTTGGCCAAGGATAAGTTTAATATTTAATGATTTGATGAGGGTCTTCCCAGATACACCTTTGCATCAGACATCTGGCATATATTTGGTACTATTCCACAAAGCTGTTGTTTGATCTGTGGTATTGATGTCTTTGAAGTCAAGGAGGGGAGTTTTCCACACTGAGATCTGTCAGGGTCACTGCAGCAGGGTGGGTTTTGTAGCTGATGATTTTTTTGGGGTCTCTCTCCTCTCATTTCCTCCCTCTGGTCTTCTAAAGATTTCTTGCATCGGGGTGTTAGTACTGGCTTTTATTTTTTTTTAAAGTTTCTTAGAAGTTCAGCGTTGACTTCCTGAAAATGAAAGGAGAGAATCTCATTTTGTGCTTCAAAGCTGCCCGTAAGATCTCTGGGTTGCTTTGTTTTCAGGGTGTTCTGTAAGCAATCAAAGGCGTTGGAGTGTAAAACAGACCCATTTCAATCTGATCTGCTTTCAAGTGTAACCATATTTGTACATGCTGATGCCTGTTTTATGTCTCCATTTAATTCTTTGTAAAGTCTGTGACCTTTTCTTTAGGATCCTAATAAGCAGTTTTCCCTGCTGGATACCTCAGTGGGAGTAGATAATTACTACCCACAATCATGATTTGATCTAAATGGGCATACAATCCCAGCTGGAATGAGTACGTCTCCCACATCTCACATTCTTTCCTGTCTGTGTGTGAGCATCTGTAACTTTGCTGTGTTTGTGTGTTCCTTATGGTGTGTTTGTTGCAGGCGTTGATCGTGAAGTGTGTTAGATTCCCAAACCGCCATGAAATTACATCTAGTTTTCTCTTTTCTCTTCCAAGCAGAAATGAGATTCTTGGAATGATGTGGCAGCTTGCAAGCATGCACCTAATAAGATCTCACTGTTGCTCAGACAGTCGGTAGCATCATCCTGGGTAGCAAACACCTTTGTGCCAGAGCTGAACATTATTGTCTGTGTCGTTGCAGAATACGGCGTCTGCGAAAACTTGCGGAAACTGGAGATCACAGGAGTGTCCTGTCGAGATGTTTATGCCAAACGTAAGTCATAAAGCTGGTACAGATCTGCATGTCCTTGCTTAGTGTTCATTTTGAAAGCATATACATGTCGAATATTTATTAAACTTTGATAGCATAAGTTTTTTCAGACTTACTTGCTAATGGCAGGGCTTATATCTGTGAAGTTGACGTGTCTGGATTTTTATCTAATACTAATCAGATGCCAAGAATCGTGGTGTCTGTGCTCCCCAATCCTATGGTGGGAAAAGAGCATGGAATGTAACTTCATAATAAAGCATAGTGAGGGTTCTTCATCCTTTCCTGTTTTGCTGTTTTCATATCCTGCTAGGGAATTGACTGATGGTTTTGCGTAGCCCTAATGCAGCTGAGTCTCTGTCTCGGTGAAAGGACCCTGTTACACACTGATAGTGGGAAAGTGCTGTGGGTAAGGGGATGTGCTGCCTTCTGGGCTGGTCCTGAAGGAGGAGAGCCTGGCAGGGCTTTTTGGGAATGTCTGTGTGAGTGGGACCCCAGCTCTTTAGACCTCCTGTGCCTTCTGCAAGTTAGAGGCCCATCTTCTGTCTCACAGTAGAGAGAGGTGGGGGCACCATGGGATGAGAGAAACCAAGGTAGACTGAGGACTCAGTGGAGGCCTGGATCCATGATGAGGTTGTCTCCCCTGTCACCAAATCTTGCCCTTTGCAGTCAGAAGCTGAACTGGTTGCTCAGAGAGCCTTGTGGACTCCCTGAGAGCTCCCATACCAGCACTGTCACCTGTGTTGTCCAGGTTCCTCACCACAAATTTTCTAAGGGACCTTAGGAAAAAGCCCAAAGGTTTAACCTGCAGCACTTGGAACTATGGCTTCTGGCTGTTCAAACACAGTTGTGTTTTATGAAACAGAAGCAGATAAGTCAATCGTGAGAGATCTCTGTAGGTTTTGCAGACCCAAAATCTAGCTCATCTTCTACAGGTACTGTATTTGCTGAACCTTGAAGCAGTGTTGACCTCAAGCATTGATCTTAAGGCTGGAAAGAAGGCCAGGTAGAAGGCTTTTAATCCCATCTTTAATAGATTTGCTGAGCATCCACACTCAGATGGAAATGAGTGTGGATGATACGGAAAAATATTTAAACAGTGTCCCTCCTTTCCTATTTGCACACTAGGAATGGAGCTGCCTAATGTTCCTGGGTGGGAGGGCTGAGGGAGGTCCACTTAGAGGTCCACAGGGAAGTCTCATTAGCACTTGAGGCTTCCCTTCCCATTCAATCTGGTATCTCTGTATGCTGCTGGGGTGGTGACAGCCATGCCATACCCGATCTTAATTCTGCATTGCCAGTCTCAAATGACAGAACATCTTGTCATGACCTGTAATCTTTTTCACTAGTTGTAGTTCCGTGGTTCAGATATATTAAAGTGATGTTTTTTCAAGCTTTTTTTGTTGTTGTTGTTTTAATACACAAGTTCTATGTAAAAATGGCCTTACTGGCTCGGAACACTGTTTTCTTTCCTAGAATCTTTTAGAATCTTTTAGAATCTTTTAGAATCTTTTAGAATCTTTTAGAATCTTTTAGAATCTTTTAGAATCTTTTAGAATCTTTTAGAATCTTTTAGAATCTTTTAGAATCTTTTAGAATCTTTTAGAATCTTTATTGTGCCTCGCTGCCATGGCTGTGAGCAGCCACCCAGGGAAAACCAAGAAGAGGGCAAGCCTGTGTAATACTTCCCGAAGTGCTCTCCCAGCTTCTGACTGTTTTCATGTTGGGGGATATCCAGAGTCTAACAGTGTTTCTTGATTTATTAGCCCTCAGTAGGTCCGTCTTACACGTATGTTTCCAGTCTTCCTTTGCACTGAAGTTTTTTTTGAATCCCCAGCATCTGTTGGCAAAGTGTCACACTTGACATGTGAGAACCTCTGCTGTTGTAGACTTTATTGCCCTCCTGAACAAGGGCTGTGTCCGTACCCATTCAAGCAATCCTAACTAGCAATGGTAACTGAAGTCAGAACGCCTGGCAGCTGTTTCTGGCTCTCAGGGATGCACCATCTCAGCTTCCTGCTCCCATTCAACCGTTTGTCCCGTTGCAGACACTTAATGGAAGAGTTTCGTGGTGGTGTGACCCCATTTTCTCTACTGTCCCATAAACCTCTTTAATTGCAGAAGAGTTAAGTTGGGGCTACTGGCAGGACACACATGCTCTTTTCTGTCTCCTGAATGTGCTTCTGTATGAAGTAGTGTGGAAAATGGGGAACTGAGCTTAAGTACTAGAAAGCATAACTAATGTGAGGCTGGGGCTACTGTCTACGTAGTTACTATGTCTCAGTGGTTTCACTGGGACAGTGGTGCTCACCACAGTCACACTACAGAGTTTGAGGAGGACCCTGATTCCGCTTTGAATTCACTGGATGCCATTTGTAAATCTTGCCTGTGGGGAATCTTGAATGTGCCAAGTTCTGTGTGAGTGGGTAATCCTGCTAACTGGGTACACCTGAGACTGGGACTGGTGGAAACCAGTGACGCATCACAACTGGACATAAACTCAAAGGGGAGTTTGACTTTCCTGCGTGTGGTGGGTGCAGATTCATCGCGCTGTTAAGTGCTGGTTACAGTGGAGCAGAGTTTGCTGGTACTTACCCTGCTGTGTCTGTTCAGGTATAAACCCACGAGTGAAGTCGGGGCGTTTTATGAAAATCCTTCCCGACTACGAGCACATGGAGTACAGAGATGTTTACACCTGCCGTACGTACCTCCTGCCGGTTGATGCTTCCTGCACTAAGCACACAAAAGATGCTGCATGGAGTGTGACGTTGCTTTAAGCAAATTATTTTGGGGTGGACCTCGGGACAGGACGGAGGGTGCCAGTTGGTCAGTTCTCTCTGGTGCGTGTTAGTGGAGGATTTGGACCCTTTAGAGTGAGTAGGGCAGGCAGTGAGGTGTGGTGATCTCCTTTTGAAGTGCGTTGATTTAGAAAATTGCCCTGACTTGGGTGCAAAAAGGAGGATCTCTATTCACTCGCTCTGCCCTTTATGGATTGCTCCTCTCTTAGAAGGAAGCATTCATACAACCTGGTGAAGGCTCCCGAAAGCAAGTTTAAATAAGCTCTGGATTGGCAAAAAGCTTTGTCTTGATCCAGATGAGCTGCATTCCGGATCCACAGCCCTTCCCAGTGAAAAAAGCTGAGGGTTCCCATATTGATGCCCTCCCTGCACAGTGAATCCTTTTAGCCACGACCTCCCTCGCTAGGAAACATTCTGCTGGTGTTTCATAGATGGTGATTTGCCTTCCTCAGTCAAATATCTGCTCTGGGTAAACTGTTCTTTCCCTCCTGTGTTGAGGGAAGAATAGTAAAACATTGGGAGTTCAGCGCTCGCTGCTCTGCAGGGGCTGGGGCAAAGTACTGATTAGTTTACATCAGTTAATGAAGCGAGTACTGCTTGGTATTTGGAGGGGGTGTTGAGCTGTCTCTAAAGCTCCTTTGGGTCTGCAGAGTTTTGCAGACTCAAGTTACTAACTCACTGGTGCTTGGAGTGTAGATTTTTGCACGTGCTAATGAGTGGAGTGGATGCTGTGGGCATACCTGTGCTAATGACAGCAGTCCAGCATGGGCCACGCAGAGAAGATGGGTCTTTAATGTGAGTTGTGAGAGAGGAGCAGCAGCGATGCTACAGCAGGAATCAGTAGACAGTTTCAGGTTTGACAGTCCTGATGCTGCCTGTTGAACCAGCCTTTCTCTGGAGCTGGATGGGAAGGAGAGGGGTGTCCAGGCTGCCCTGCAAGCTGAGGGACTCCTTTGTAGATTCCTACCTGGGTGTTTGCTCCAACCATGCCTTTTGTGGTGGCTCTGAAGTAGCGTTTTGTGCTGTTTCTTCACTTGTGAATTCATTAGCTGCAGCCCCAAAAGTTCTGATGTCTCGTGCCCCTTTTCTCTAGGGGTGTGTTCTATTACTTGGGGAAAAAACAGTGTGATTTAAGATGCAATTGCCTGTTTGCCCCGTTTCCCCCTCCTGGGTTTTAAGACCATATTGCAGGGATGTGAGTGCTCCCTAATTCATGTCATGTGAGTGCTCACTAATTCATATTGATGCAGCATTAGCCAGGTCAGCCAGCATCAGTTTCTCCAGGATTTTAAGCTAACCTGGCTGACACTTAGCTCCTTCCTTTAGCAGGGAGAGTTATCACCAGCTGGGGGGCAGCAACTGCTCATGTTGTTCCAACTCACTTTGCTTATGGCTATCTTGCTGCATCCCAATAGTCCAAGAGAGTTGTAGTGGATCAGGTCTTCTCCACTCAAAGTGAGCTCCCTCTGCTTTAAAGGATGCAGACTTCACTGAAAACTCCCATATTAGGTTCTTGCATTTCTCTCTGTGCTGTCCAAGCTGGGAACAGGTCATGAAATGAGATTTTGTTAAAACAGTAACATCTGAAAGCATCTCCTCTCCTCCAGTTTTAATAACCCCGTTCTTTCCCAGCCAGCCTCCTGTTGATGGGAGCTGGGGCATTCACTGCTATTCCTAGCCCATCCCCAGCTGGATTCAAGCTGCTTTTCCATCTGAGAATTGTGCAGGGCTGCTTGTGGCAGCGTGGGTAATACTCAGGCTGGGTGGGTGTTGTACTGAAGCGTCCAGTTGATGTATTTTTTTTTTGCTCCATTTGGCAGGACGTGGGTTCAGAAATTTGGATAGGCAAGAGGCTTCTTCAGGGTTGAGAAAACAGGCAATGAGCATAGCAAAGGAAAATGTTGGAGGAAGACCCAAGTGCTGTTTTCTTTCGAGGAGCAGAGAGGAGAACAACTGTCAGATCCATCCTGTCTCCTGCCAGGGACAGCCAGAGCTGGAATTCATCAGGTTTTCCCCTGCAATGAAATAGCTGCTGGCTTGCTGGAGCCTGAAAACGGAGCTGTGCTTTTGGTTTGAGACTTGTTTGGACCTTTGGCCAAGTACCAGCATTTTTGCCAGTTAAGTCCTCACCTGAAAGAACAGAAGGAGAAGGAGGTCACAGCGCTCTGAGCAAGTGAGGGTGACAACTAGCCTGTTAAGATGTCCCTGCCCTGGATGTTGGTGTGCTGGGAGGGTGAGGCCAGAGGGAGCACTGCCCACGTTGCAGCCTGTTCCCATCCACTCACCTGGATACTTCTGTGATGCCAAGCAGCTGGGTTTTTTAAAAGATTAGAAGAGCTGCCCACGGCAGAGGTGTAGACTAAGCACAGAAGCATCTATCCAGTGGGTGGGATTCTTCTGGAGGTCAGTGGAATTGTTTTGGCCTCCTCCCTTCTTTGCAACACCAGGTTTGTGGGTGGTTGGGGCAGATGGTGAAGCAAGCTCTGTTGGTGACTCAGCCTGGACTGCCATGGCTACTGGCTGCAGCTGGAGCACACAAGCTGCCCTCCATAGATGTGTGTCTTGGGGTGGAAGGGGTGGAAGGGCTTGCATGGTCAAGCAGACACTTTCTTCACTGTGGAAAAGTCCATTGATCTTAGTTACAGCTCTTAGAGCGCTTCGGACAGGAGCTGGTGGGGAAGGAGGGACATTCTCAGCACTCTTGGATAGCCTAGTATCAGGTTTTCTGTCCTAAAAATAAAAAAAAAACTCCACCCTGGTTTTTATCATCTCCATGCCAGACAGGGTAGAATGCAGAGTGCGGCGGGTGGACTGGCTTATGTGCATACCATTTATTAATATGTAATTACTGCACTGAGACGAGAAGACTGGGAATGTGGTTTGCCTGCTCGCCTTAATGCTGTTCGTGCTGCACTCGGTTCACTGGGTGAAACTGGGCTATCAATCTTAAAATTGTTTACTGCACAGGAAAAAAGACTCCTCCAGGCCAGTTGGCAGCAGCTCTGGACAGCCCTCCCTGCTGTCCTAAACTTCTGTGGAAGTTTTGGTGTAATGAAAACACTCCTACGGTTCTATCTATCTTAAGTAGTTAATGAAACCAAGATGTTGTTAACAGCTGCTCTGAAAACACAATTCTCCCTGTAAATTGATGCAAAGCAAGAACCATTATTCAGGTCACTCACGTAGCCTTCTGAGTTGGCTGTGAACATCATTGTAAGGCCACCTTTAAAAAATAATCTCCATCTTCCTCTTTCTGCCCCAAGTGCCAAATTGTGTGTAATATCTTCATGTGAAGGTAACTGGTCATGTCAGGGAATTGTATGGACAGAATTCGTGGCTGAACAAGTAAGGACTGGAGACAAATAGCATCTCTCAACTTCCCTCAAGAGAGGAGGTTTGGTAAGATCATTCTGTAATAGGCGTTCTCTCCTGCTTGTTGAAAATACTCCTACTTGTCCTTCAGTTTTGGTGGGATTGAAAGTGCACCCGGGTTCGAGATGAGAAATGGGGAAGCTTCACCCGCTACTGTAGGCTTTGAGAGAGACTTGGGAGCTGCTTTTGGGCACTGCTGAGATGTAGCCGCTTACTTAGAATTTTTAAGGCCGTTACTGACCTGGTAACATCACCAGATCTTCTGTGCTGGCATGGTTTGTGCGCTTTGCCTGTGCTCTCTCAGTGGCTATATTTAAGGATGCTTAACTCTGGAGACAAGTTTGTCTATACAAGGTGGGGAAAGCATTTCAAAATATTCAAATTTCCTTGTTCCTTACTGCCTTTGTGCCTTTTCTTTATTTTTTTCCCCTGTTGCTTTGCAGTCTGATGCATCAAGTACATTTTTGGTAACTGGAGATGGCAGATACTATATTTGTTTTTAGCTCTGGGTGTATCATGTGATTTGCATTAACGGGACCGTGTTGCAAAAGTTTTCTGAGAATTCCTGGCAAAGTATCTGGTTGTTTAAAATCCTGGAAAACAGCTCCTGCCCTGCTGAGCCGGGAGTAGGGCTACAGAGAAAACCATAAATCTGTATGAACTTGTGGGAGGCCTCAGTTCAGAACTGCCTGGCTCTGGGGTTGGATGTAACCAGTTTTCTTTAGTAAAGGCAGTTGTGGGTGGTATTGGTCAGTGTTGTATGTAGCAATCTTCCATTTATTTTTCTTTCCCAATTCCTTAGCTTGATGTACTCACTTCAGTGTCTCACTGCTCTCTAGTGCTGCACCGGTACCGACACATCCTGGGGTTGTGGCAGCCAGACATCGGACCCTATGGGGGGCTGCTCAACGTGGTGGTGAGTACCTTATGCTGGGGGCTGTGATGTTGAGGACTGATGAGTCTTTTGTGTATGACCACTTTCTAGACCTGGTTGCCATCTCTAGGCTATTGAGAAGTTTGAACAGTCAACTCTCAAGCAAGTGATGGGGACCCAGAGGTTGCTTCTTGGATCTTTTTATCCTCATCATCTTTCTCCTGACAGCCCTTTCATTTTTCAGCTGTATTCCAAACAGCCACAGGAGCCCACAGAAAATATGAGCAATGTTTCAGGGAAAGGCTTGATTTATAGGTTAGGGCTGATATTCCAGTGGCTGGTGCAGGAGTTCATTACTTGTGCATCAAGTACAGCTGAGGTTTCAGCTCTGGCCCGTTGCTTACTGCTTTCTCTTGGCATACAAAGGGGTTTGCACTGGAGTTCACACACCTCTCCTTTCTGTCACTAGGTGTGTCCAAGACCAGTGTTTCAGAGGTAGGGATGCTGGTGTGTGCCTGATGTAAGACCTGTGGAGTCTGGCAGCTCTTGTGCTACTGGGGAGAGCAGTTAATGAACAACACTTGACTTCTGTGTTGCTGAGAGCTGGGCCAGAAGTTTGATTGAAGCCCTTGTTCTTTGCACCAAGGTTCAGTAGCTGGTGGGCTGAAGCATAACAAATCATGAGGCCTTTGAGTTTTGCAAGATTCATTTCCACAAACTGGTGTAAGAGTGCATCCAAGTGCACCAATACTTACATGCTATTGTGACCTTAGAAAGACAAGTGTGCCTTTGTGATGCTGCTCTCATTTTGTCTTAGATCCTTCTGTTTAGGAAAATATCCTTTCTTTGGAATTACAGGGCTTGAGGGGAGGGATCCTGTTAGGCATGCAGGAGGAGGGCTGGCACTTGCACCCCTCCAGCAGAGGAGATTCTTGCTTCCTGTGCTGTCTGCGAGTAATAGAGCCAAATAATTCCTTGTCCGCAAGGCACGGATAATCATAAGAAGCAGAATTCGTCTGTTCCAGTATCTGCCAGCATGAGCTCTCAAACCAATTAGAGTTTGACTGGCTGTGTGGTCTCTCCAGTGCAGTCTCTCCCTCTGGATCCTGCACACCGAGCATCCGTCACAAAGTCGTTTGCGGTAATAAAGGCCTGATCGTTTTCCAGTGGTGCAGAAAGCCTTGTAAAGAAACCCTCTCCCTCTTCACCAAGGGTGTGCTGTGAGTGCATATGGTCTGGTTTAATTGCTGGAAAGCAGTTTGGAAATGCAGCAAGCTGTTCTACAGCTCCTGTCCTGTTACGGAGTAGGCCCCGGAGTTGTTTGCTGCAAAGTCAACAGGAAGTGTGCAAGGCTGATCTTGTGTCTTTGTCTCCTGTCCCTCTGCAGGTAGATGGTTTGTTCATCATTGGGTGGATGTACTTGCCACCTCATGACCCTCATGTTGATGATCCCATGAGATTCAAACCTCTCTTCAGGATTCACCTCATGGAGAGGAAATGTGCAACAGTTGAGTGTATGTATGGTCATAAAGGACCTCACAACGGCCATATCCAGGTGAGCTCCTCTAGTGCTTTCAACATCTGTCCTAGGTGCAGCGTGTGTGTGTGCATTAGCTCTGGAAATGGATTCATCAACAATTTCATCATTTCTCTGTATGAGAATTCTATTCAAGGGGTGTGGCTTTCACCACACCACCGCTTGTGTGTGTGGATGCCAGCTTTACGCTCATTATGTGTCTGACAAGTTGTGTGGGCTGTTCCCTGCTCAGAATTTGTTCCCTGGCAATAGTACAGCAGGGCTGTTACACTGTCTTCTGTTGGATGGAAACAGGGTGGGAGCACCAGAATGTGTATAGCCTGGGGGAAGTGACGCGCAAAATGGCCTTGTGCAGATGGTGAACTCGTCTAAGCAGACACACAGATCTGCTGTGTGTTTTACAGCTCTCTAGGTGAGACCTTGAGAAGGTGATGTAGCATCCATTCAAGGTCCATTGGATGCTTGGAAAAGTTTCCTGAGAGGTTGTTTCCTTTTCTTTGAAGAACAAGCTCAAGTACGGAACCAACTTAAAACCAGTATCTTTCCTTAAAATGCACTGGAGTTTTATGTGTTGCTCTTACTCTTCTCTTCTGTAGCTGATGTACTCTGTATCACTTAATATTTTCTCTGTTGTAGCAAATTCAGTAACGCTTGTTGTGTAAAGCATTTGCTCTAAGCAGTCTTACTTACATCATCTGAGGCATCTCTAATCAGGTCTGTAACCTGCTAAATTCTCCTCCATGGTAACTGCAGATTGTAAAGAAGGATGAGTTCTCCACGAAATGCAACCAGACAGATCACCATCGGATGTCAGGGGGGAGGCAAGAGGTAAGAGTGCTTTGCCAACAGCTTGGATTAAGGCTGGATGTATGTCTCCTTTCTGAAGATAAAGCTTCTAAGCTCTTAGCTAATGTTGGAGCCTGGGAGGTGGTCTTCTGCCTTCTCAATTCTGTATATCTGAACATACATGAAAACCCAGATTGGTAGCGTCTGCCTGATTTACTAAGATTTTTTCAGTGAGTAAAATTGATCTGTGACTTGAAACAAAACTTAAAAGTGGCCACGTTTGAGGAATTGCAGGATCTTGGGGAACCTCCTTCTGTACTTGCCAAGGTGTGGTTTAAGGATCCAGTATGTGGGATCAATTTAGTGTTAGACCTGCAGTATGTCTGGGTGGAGACCCCGTGCCTTACCTCAGTGTATGAGTGTTGGCAGGCTCTTAATGTTCATCCTATTGAGCAAAAAGCTGCTTTAGGCCATTCTCTGTGGCAAGGTGCTCTTTGAGCCCCAGCACACTTTTTCTTCCTCTGCTGTGACACCATTCCTGTTTGATAGCAGGGCACCTTTCCTAGAATCACAGAATAGTTTGGGTTGGAGGGGACCGTAAAGATTATTGACTTCCAACCCCCCTGCCATGGGCAGGGACACCTCCCACCAGACCAGGTTGCTCAAACCCCATCCAGCCTGTCCTTGAACACCTCCAGGGGAGGGGCATCCACAGCTTCTCTGGGCAACCTGTTCCAGTGTCTCACCACCCTCACAGGAAAGAATTTCTTTCTAGTACCCAGTCTGAATCTCCCCTCTTCCAATTTAAAACCATTACCCTTCATCCTATTGCTACAATCCCTGACAAAGGGTCCCTCTCCAGCTCTCCTGTGGGCTCCCTTTGGATACTGGAAGGCTGCCATAAGGTCTCCCTGGAGCCTTGTCTTTTCCAGGCTGAACAACCCCAGCACTCTCAGCCTGTCCTCGTAAGAGAGGTGCTCCAGCCATCTGATGGTTTTTGTGGCCCTCCACTGGACCCATTCCAACAGGTCCATGTCATCCCTGTGTTGAGGACTCCAAAGCTGGGCACGGTACTCCAGGTGGGGTCTCACGAGAGCAGAGGGGTAGAATCACCTCCCACCTTTCACAACCACCTTTCTACTGCTTGTGACCCTGGTCGAGGGGTTAAAAGCTTCATTTGGTTGTTTATCCCATGTCTGTGTCAGCTGTACCCAGATTCCTGACTCAAACTACATCTTTTAAAGTGCAGGTATAAGTGTCAGGATGAAAACCTTCAGCTAATACCTGCTCCAGGTAGTTTGCTGCCAGCTAGTTAAACGTGACAAATCTTACACTTCAGTTGCTTCTAACAAATGCTTCAAAATGTCTGCCCTACTACTGGGAAACAGCTGGGTGAAAGGTTTAGTTAAGTGTTTTCTGGTTCTGCAGCAGATGAGAAATGCTTTAATACTTTCAAAGCACCGCGTTAAGTGTGCGTGGCATTATGGTAATTGGAGGATCTGGCTTTAGAAGATAAAGTGAGCAGGTTTGGAATATCACTTGGTAGGCTGCTATCTTAGTGTAAGCTGTTATCATGCTAACTCATGGTAGGGTATTAACTTGTCAGAGCTGGTGTAGAAGTACTTCAGGAGATGTTTTCAAAGCACTCTTTGGATTTGGATGCATCAGTATTAAATCAGCAGGATTTGACATCCTAAATCTTCAGTGCCTTTCAAAAGCTTTCCCTTGTACATTTAACATGCCAGGATAGGGCACAGGAGTCGGCTTATGGGCACCCAAATGAGTTCCTCTACGGTGGGTCAGGACGTAAAGACGTAGTAGATCAGCAACTTTGTAGTAGGCAGTGATGTTTATGCTTTTATTCTGAGGAGGCATATTGGGAGCCCTCTTTATTGTGTGGCAGGTACAGGGCAGTTATCATTTTAACTGTTAGTACCATTTCCAAGCCAGTTGTGTGGCAGCGTGTGCTTGTTCCCAAATCCAGCCACAGTTCTCTGTCTTTGGCAGAGCGTATGGCGTGGCTCTGCTGGCGAATTGTGCTACAAGGCAAAGTCATGTTGGAGTACATCATTGTCACAAATGAAATGCCTTTTCTTCCCCCCCCCCTTTCTTTTCTTCCCCCCCCCTTTCTTTTCT
>VXBJ01004021.1:118575-163494 GCA_013400055.1 Nycticryphes semicollaris | reverse complement strand
CCCCTTTCTTTTCTTCCCCCCCCCTCTTTCTTTTCTTCCCCCTCCTCTCCCCCAGGAATTTCGGACATGGCTAAGGGAAGAGTGGGGTCGGACTCTGGAAGACATCTTCCATGAACACATGCAAGAGCTCATCTTGATGAAGTTCATCTACACCAGCCAGTATGAGTAAGGGCACCAGCTCCTTCTAAGTATCGAGGCTGCTGCAGCTTCAGGAGCACAGTGGGTTGTTTGGTCTGAAGATGGGGTGCTTGCAAGGGGCTTTGACAGCTGGAGGGATGTTCTGTCTCTGGAGGCTCTGTGCAGAGATAGGGTGAAGCACAGCGCTTTCCAGTTTTGCTGAGCTGTGATGCAATGACAGTGGTAATAATCAGGTTCTGAGTTCTTTACAATAACTGTGCAGTGAGATGCTTTTGAGTCACTTAACTGTGTTTAATTTGAAGACAGAGCCAAATACCCATGATCCCAAGGAGCTCTCTGCTTATTAGTAAGCAATATGCTTTGTAGTGCGCTAGACAGAAGCCACACAGTCCCTGAGAACTTGGGGCTCTTTTTTAACCATCACTCCAGACTTTGAAGAGCAGCCCCCTTGCTGTAGCACGTGTTTAAATATGCTTCAGTCTTAGGTTCTCTGGGAGTCCCAGGGAGTGAGGAGGTTTACTGTGTCCTTGCTGCAGGTGCCTCCTGGTCTGCTAACGAGGACGGGGCGGGGAGAGCAGAGGCAGGAGGGAGCGCTTCTGTAGGTCTAAAATGGAATTTGTTAAACTTGGTGGTGTGGCTGAAAAGACAGATCCCACCTCTTTCTGGGTGACAGCCCAAAGCTGCCTGGAGGAGCAGATTGCAAACACGTTCCCTATATCAAGAGATTCTTTTAACCTCTCTAACCTTTCGGGGGTTTTTTTATTTGCACAGCAACTGCTTGACGTACAGACGCATCTACCTCCCTCCTAGCAGCCCTGACGACCTTATAAAGCCAGGTCTCTTCAAAGGGACATATGGGAGCCATGGGCTGGAGATTGTCATGTTGAGCTTTCATGGAAAGAAAGCGAAGGGGACTAAAATCACTGTGAGTGCATTTTTTGTTTCTCTTGGATGCTTGTTAAAACATTCTCTTCTTGATGTCATGGAAGAATAGGAGCTATCTTTGAGAGGCAGTCAGTTGTTGCCACCCCAAACCCTGTTCCTCGTGGGGATTGGTGGTATCAAGTGAATTTTAACACGTGGAGGGTAGCTCAAACCACCCCTGCGAAGTTTCTCATGATGCCACCTGGTTCCCCCTTCTTTTCCTCTCCCTTCCAGCTGTTTTCTGTGAACAGCTGGTAGCAAGTCACTGGAGATCACATGTGTGTATCTGAGGAGCAGGTACCAAATGTTGGCAGCTCTTCAGTGAAGCCAGGCTAGTGAGTTCCTTCCTCTCTGCAGGCAGGGATTCTGACAAAATGCAGTTGCAGCTTTGGCTTTCTTTCACCTTTGCAAGTACAGCCTGGCTCAGAGCTTTTGATATAAAATTCTGTTTCTGGGAGGGGAAAAGCAGAGGAGATGTAGACAGCTCAGGGAGTGATGAACAGAGTCCAGGGGAGATTTGTAGAATAGGCTGAATTATGTAGAAGTCAGATGATGGATGTGGGGAGGATACAGGTCTGAACTCTGTAGCACGCTGCCTCTGCAGCCATGCTGTTGCTTCCTGTCTCTAGGGAGATCCCAACATCCCAGCTGGGCAGCAGACTGTGGAGATTGACCTGGCACATCCTCTGCAGCTTCCAGACATCGAGAACCTTCGTGATTTCAGTGAGCTCTCTCGCATTGTCCTGGAGGTCCAGGAACAGGTACGTCGGGAGGAGCAGGAGGAGGAGCAGCGGCAGGAGGAAGACGACCGCTCCCAGCAGGCAGCCTCTCAGGCTGCTTCGAAGCCCCTGGGAATAGAAGGTGCCGAGGGGGAAGAGACTGCAGTTGGGGAGGAGGGGACAACCCAGAACAAGGCACCAGCTTCCCAGCCTTTCGTGCTGCCCATGGGAGTCATATCGAGGAATGAAGACTATCCCCGGACCTGCCGAATTTGGTAACGGGGACCAGTGGTTTTGTAGCCTAGTCATGCCAGTCCCTTCTTGAAGCAGAAGGTGGTGGTGGGGGGTGTCTTTGAGGCCTGTTCTCTGCATTTGCTTGCCCTTTACCTGCATGTGGATCTCCCAGCTCCACTTGTGCTCACCTTTTGTGCCACTGCTGCCCTGTCTCCCACTCGGTTGTGTGGATCTCTTTCGTACCACATTGTCATCTGCTTCTTCCTGGCTAGATTTTATCCTGCCACTTCTGAAGCTAGCAACACTCTTCTCCCTTTTTTATTTTTTTTGGTGTGTGTGTATTTTGTTTCCCAGAGCTGCCCAGCACATATATTTGTAGATTTATTCACAGAATCACAGAATCTTAGTGGTTGGAAGGGACCTTTGAGATAATCGAGTCCAACCACATTAAAAAAAAACAAAAACACAACAAAAACCCCCCACACAAAAACAAACAAACAAAAAAGCCACCCACCAACTAAACCCCACACCCACAACCCCACGCACAACACCCCACCACAAACCAATTATCTTGGCCACTAGAGCATGCCCTGAATTCAAGCCATTTCCCTGTGTGTGTCATTTGTGTTCTTTGGGTGTGGGAAAGCAGTGCACTCTCCCACCCTTCCCTGGCCTCTGGTGTCTTGTTGCCACCTCTGGAAGGTGCTGAGCACCCTAAGCACTGGGTGCAAGTATGTAAAGAACCTTGTTGAATGGGACCTGGAGTCAGTGAAGCAGCGTGTACTAAATGAAGTGTGGAAAAAGAGCCTGAAAGCTGAGGCTTAGGAAGGTGACCTTCAGCCAAACATCTGTGCTCACGGAAAAACCTACCAATAGGTGGTTAATCCCAGAAGGCCCCTGCTGTCACAACCCAGTTGTGTTTGAATAAAACCCTGCTCCACCTGCTGCTTGCTTGGAGGTTAAGCTGACCTTTACTCCTCCCCAGCTCCTGTTAGGTTTTTCTTTTTTTTTAGATTTTTCTTTCTTTCCCTTCCCCTGGGTTTTGTCGCAGGGTTTGCCTCTCTGGTCCAGCCTCTCTCAACGTGCCTTTCCTTTTCTGTGAGGATTCCCTGGGCCTGGGTTGATCCTTGAGTTGCAGCAGTAAATCCCAAATGGATTATTGGGCTGAACTAGAGATAAATTAAGCCTTGCTGTGCAGGTGCTAATTAGAATAGCTAAAAGCAGCAACCTCCAAATAGCAATGGAGAGTTTCTTTTCTTAAAGTGGTACCAATGGTGTTTTTTTGCTGTGTGATGAGAACTGACTGAATGTAAAACTCCCCATTCTGTAGCACCTGGCACTGGGTTTGACAACGGTTTGATCACAGTTTCATGTCTGGTTGGTTGTTATTTTTATTTTATTTTATTAAACATTGGGTAGTTATGGCTATTCTCACAGCTGTTCTTCTCTCCCTGCAGTTTTTATGGGACAGGGCTTATTGCTGGCCACGGCTTCACCAGCCCCGAGCGAACACCGGGTGTTTTTGTTCTCTTCGATGACGATCGCTTTGGATTCATCTGGCTGGAGCTGAAGTCCTTCAGTCTCTACAGCCGCATCAAGGTCTCCTTCCAGAACGCCCAAGCGCCTTCCCGTGAGGCTTTTGATGAAATGCTGAAGAACATTCAGTCGCTGGCTACTTGACGGGTGACTTGTGATGGACAGGGCTAGGGGTTGCAAAGGCTGCTGCACTCCCCAGCCAGGGCTGGGATGGGGATTCCTTGCTCTCGGTACCTCTGAATAAAAGCATGCACTTTTAATAAAGCCTTTTTACCCTAAATGTACACATCCCGGTTAAAAGATCCATGACTGCCCTTCCCCTCCCTGCCATCCTACACTGCTCCCTAGCAGTCCTCCTTACCCAGTCTGTAACATAGCTTTGTATAGCTGAAGGGATCCTGCAGAGGAGGAAATAGACATTTCTTATTGCAAAAAGAATGTGTTGGAACAAAAATGACTCAAGGTCAGAGCTGGATCAGAAGAACATGTAATTGACTGGATGGACACAAGCCCTCTGCTCTGACCATTAACAGTCTCCCGTGGAAAAAGCTCTTCTTCGTGGAAGGGACTCATTTAGGCCTTTGCTGTGCTGTAGGTTCATCTGTTCTCCTGAGAGACTTGTCTTACCCTTCTGGAAACCTGTGTGGTTCCCCCCCTGCAGACTGGCTGGCTGCTTAGTGATAAATTGTGTCAGCAGTGACAGAGCACGTCCTCTTCTCCAGAAACCTTTCTCTGGGTGCAGCCTCTTCAGGAGGGGCTGGTGTAATACCTGCATCCTTGGCTTAGTCATCAGAGTGGGTGGTTTCCTTTTGAGAAATCCCCTCAGCTTGGCATCAAGGGGAGGAATCCCCACTGAAAATGACAGTGTGTGTGGTGTTGCCCTGGCTTCTGAAGCTTGGTGGATGTGCTGTCCCTGGGGCTCCGGGTCTGGGTGTCTCCTTGAGCGTAGAGGTCGTTCTTTTTTTTTCTTATAGGAGCTGGATGTAGAACTGGAAATAAGTGTGTAAACTGCAGAAGGTGGTGCATTCAGAACTGATTTTATAGCTGAAAGGTTCACCTTGGATCTTTTGAACTGGGCCTGAAAATGTGAAGGAAGGAGGAAAAAGAAAACTAACTGTGAAATAAACCCAAATGCAGCCTCCTGTCTGTGATGGGCAGCAGAAAGTGCTGTGTGTCACTGGTACTGAGGTGACCCCAGTTATGTGTCATTCTTGTATCGGGTTGCCCTGTGCAGTCTGAAGGAGTGGCCAGGGATTCTCCTAATATTGCTGTGGCTTGTTCTGGCACCTTTTACGGTTGGTGCAGACAGGTGGGTGCTGCTGCTCCTCTCACAGGACCCTTCTGTTCCCTTTCTTGTCACACTTGTTTCATCCCAGATGATTGCTGCTTGCGCAGAAAGCTCCTGGGATTAATTTCTTTCCATCTGAGCTTTACTGGGGTGTTTGGGCTGCAGGCAAGGAAGCAGATTCCCCATGGACTGTCCTATGCAGGAAAATCCTATTCAGTGCTCATCTACAGACCGAGTTGTGCTATAAACCATCAGCATTTGCATCAGCATGTGTTAATCCTGTGTAGGAAGAGATGGTAGGGATCCTTGCGTGGAGAGGAGAGAGCTGTGTGTAAGGAAGCGCGTGGTTACAGGCAAAATGGATCCTTTGTGGCAGTTGCTTCCTGGCCATGATGATAAACTCCAGGTTTCTTCTCCTCCAGCGTCTAACAGAGCTCTGCCTTTCCATCCTCTGCAGGTTGTGGTTTGTAAATGTGTCTGTATGTGTGTTGAGGTGGGAGGACTCGAGACCCTTCAGAGGAAGTGTTTCAGTCGCTGCCTGCTTTTCCTGACTGCGAGCAGCTTTTATTTTCACTCTCAGAAGGGCTTTTTGCCATTTCTGGCTCTCGAGTCTTCTCTCAAGCTGCGAGAACCGAGTCTCCAGCAGAGACTTTGAGCAGAAGGTCACGTCACTCACAGGATTAATTCCAGTCTCTTTGGATATAGTTTCACAAACCTATGGGAATTTGAAGGTGATTTGGGGCACTTTTTTTTTCTTTATTTCCTACTGCTTTGCCAGTAGTGGAAAACCTGCCTCGGTGTTAAGAGGTGAGGATCTGAAGTGCTATTACTGTTCCAGTGAATAAGCTATAAAAAGTAGGTTGTTTCTGAGCAGCCTGTTAGAAGTGTTCCTGACAGCATCAGCAGAGGGAAGAGGTGTGACTCAGATCTCCCCCCCCATCACGCAGGGCTGGGCGAGGGGAAGGGTGGCAGCTCTCTGAGCTGTGGTGTGTGGGCAGAGGGGTGAGCTGAAGCTAAAATTGGCCATCTCGGCCTCTTGCTGCAGCTGCTGAGCTGTGTGCGGGAGGAGAGCGTGTGCTTGGTCTTGCAGACAGAGGTTTCCAGCTTGGTGATGCAGTTTTCAGGGGTACCTAAAGGCACGAGGAGCCTGTTTGACATCTAGGAGCCTGCTGTTAGGCTGGTGTAGCCACTCAGTTGGCCGCTTTCTGTTCTCCTTAGCAGCCTGAAGGGATGAGAGAAGTCCCTTGGGCAGCTGCTTCAGTAACTTGTCCCTAAAACCAGCTCTGCCTCAGCTGCACAGCTCTGATTGTGGGTTCCTCCTTCCTTCAGTATCCCTGGAAAAAAAGAAGAAAAGAAGAAACCTTGAAGTCTTACATAACTGAGTTTGTTTTTTGCCTTTAAAGTAAGATGGAAAGTCCAGACTGTACTGACTGCACTGCGAGTGCTTGGCTTGAGACCCAAGTCACCATCTCCCAAGTACAGATGCTGACTCTGTAGCCTGTCTCCCCCCTGGAACCTGCTGTCTTGGGTTGGCAGAGTGTGCACAGGTGGCGTAGGCACGTTCCCCTGGGGCCTAAAATGCTTTTAGGATTTGTTACCTGCAGCTTAAATTCCTCTTGAGATCAGGAGTCTGCCGGGGAGTGCCAACCCACGGGTAGCAGTTGGCAGGAGTGTTTTGCTTGGTGTTCAACACGGGTCTGCTCCGTCACTTGGACGAGGACCTGTTGGTTGGCTGTTGACACAGGTTGTGCAGCTGCTTAAGGTGGTTCTTCTGCTTGTAGCTTGTCCCTTCTGAACCTTTTCAGTGGCAGTGTTTAAGGGCCTCCCTCCCGAAGGCAAGACCGGCTTGGCTGCCTGGTGAGAAGGGCTTTGCAGAGGCTCGATGCCCTGCAGGAGCTTTTGACATCTCAGCTTTGCCCCCTGTAGTAGCATCTCTTTATTTATGGTGCACCTGATTGGCCTCAAAATGTCAGAATGTGCTAGTCCTGATTAAAGGGAAAACGTGCTGATACACCGTGGCTTTATTCTGTCGAGAGCAAGAGGCAACGAAAATAGCAAATTTTGTATTAAACCTTCTCCCCTGCCTTCTCTTCTCACCTTCTGCTCCTCAAAGCCTGGCAGGCTTTTGTGGCATTTCAGAAGAGAAATTCCTTCTTGATTTGGCTACGGGAGAGGGAAGCTGTCAAGTTGGTGAATTTGGAGAGACTGGCACGAATGCTCTGGGTGCTCCTGTGCTTTTGCTGGTTCCTTTGTGCCGGGCTCCATCAGAGAAAAGCGGGAGAACGTGACAAGGAGTTAGAAGGTGCAGCTCTGAAAGCTTTGGGAGAGGGGAACCAAGAGGGAGTGCAGCTGGACTTAGAGGCTGGTGGTTTGGATCTGAGCATCATCTGTGGCTGGGGAAGGGGAGATGATGGAGCTGCAGCCCCGGTCCTGCTTTCCCTGGTGGTACAAGGTGGGAAGCCATGGTGTCAGCACAGCCTTCTGCTGTACTGGTTCCAGTTTGGGATGGGTGTTACCACTCCCCTGCACAGTATCCCTTGGTGCTTCTTCCCCGAGCTCTGGTTGTCCAGCTTGTTGGGATGTTGCTGGGGGCTGTTGACAGGGCCAATGTGTGGCCTTGCAGATGGTGGTAAATTTCTGGTGCTGACACATCCTCGTCCTGTTCCCTCTGCAGAAACTCTTGGGGACGGGTGGCTTTGCTGCTTTATCCCAGATGGGTGGAAAGTGCTGGGGAAGGTGGGCACACAACTTGGCGGGGGTAGGAATACTTTCTTGGCAGGAGCCTTTTGGAATAAACAAAGTGCTTGCAGTTGGGTTGCAGATCAGTATTGCCTCCCAGTAGCCACAGCAAGACTTGGGGCTTAATTCTAGGCAAGTTGACTTGGCTTGTGTGCTCGGGCTGTGTTGTGCTCCTCGGTCACGCTTTCAAGTGTTGTCAAAACACCCGGGTTTGGCCAGCTGGAAAACAGAAGCATCAAAAGATCCTCATCCAGCTTGTTTGTTTGTGTTGGGCCTGATTTCATAGCTATAAGTGTGCTGGGATTGGGTGTTGTGGTTGTAGGAGACTCATTGCAGTCTCCACATGGACTTGTCGGGGTTTTTTTATGAAGGAGGAGGAAAAAGAATGGAATTACTTGTGACTTTGGCTGTCAGCTTCCATCTGGAGTGAACAGGAGCCACGGCTGCTCTGGAATGGGACAGCAGAGGTCGGATGGCAGTTATTTAGGAAACTTGTACTGGGAAAGCAGCAAATTCTTGGGCAAGTGTGCTTGGAAGTGTGAGCTCCCAGTAAAAAAACACCCAAACAACCAAAATGCATCTGGCTCAGTGTTTACTTTTAAGCAAGGATGACTTTTTGTTGCTGCTTACTGATTGAAAACTAGTGGAAGTTCATGGGAGTGCCAGGTGGGATGTGGGAATGGGTCGTTCCAGCCTCGAGTTGCTGATTCAGGAAACGATGGAATATTAAGTATTAATTCTGTCTCGTAGCTGGTTGCTCATGTGGCAAATCATCTCCTGGTGCCTTTGGCTGCCAAAGGATTCCCCGCTGGCCGTGGCGCCGGGGGCCATATGGACGGTGTAACTCACCAGTTGGGTGGTGACACGTTTGAGATGCGTGATCAGGCGGTGGAGTAGAAGACAAGTTACCAAACTGTGAGTGCCACTGACTGCTGGGGTTTGGGTTTTTTGGGTTTTGGTTTTTTTTTTTCTCTGCTAAATGAAAATGTATGATTCTGGGTTTGGTTTGGATTGCGGCCTTCTTAATTTTTGTGGAAAAAAGCACTGAGATCACCTGTGTTCATTAGCTTGATTAAAGCAACCTGCACTTTTTTTTTTCCCTCCCATTGATTAATACTTCCTCTAAGCAGGTGTACCCTGTTTCTGTGTGTATTTTGCACTACCCCCTTTAATGTGACACTGATGGATTCATCTGGGCATCTCCTGTAGGCTTTTTTGTGTGTAAATACGTCTCTATAAAATGCCCCGTGGTATTTTATGACAAATGAGGGTGCAACACCAGGACCCTGGTCCGTGCAAAGGGCAGTGCAGAGGGAAGGGGCAAGCTTTTCTTTCTGAAATGCCACTTGACATCAGAACAGTTTGGTTTCGTGCCACAACCATCCACGTGGAATGTGGTAGCTGTAGTTTAAACAACTCGCCTCCCCTGTCTGAGGGATGGGGTTTTCCCTGTCCTTTTGGTTGTGGATTTGGGAGGAATGGGCTGTCTAAAAGCCAGAAGTGACTTTGCAGCACTTGGCCTACTTCATCCCAGGTATCAGAAAGCTGAGCAAAATGTGTGTGTGTTACTTTTACACCTGATCATTGTTACCCAAGGAGCCTTTTCCAATTTCAAATAATAAAAAGGAGAGTTTTGTGATCTTATTTCTGTTTGTTTCTTCTTTTTTTTTGTGTGGTTCCACAGGAAAGCAGTGGGTGAGTTCCACCCTTCTGAACGGGCAGCAGCCTGTCTTCAAGTACTTGTTTGGGTACTTGGTGAGGAGTTCAACAGATACCCTGACGATGGGAGGTGCACACCCCCACACCTCATGCTACAAACTCCCAGCTCTTCCCTTGCCCCTGTTTTCCCTTGTTTTTTCCCCCCTGCATCTTCCTGGCACAGCTTCTGCCCTGGGGTAGATGCTGGGGCCGGCACAAGTAATGACCTGAGCCCCGACCGAGTCTCTCTGCCCTCCCAGCTTCAGCTTTCCCTTTCTGAAAGGAAGCGTGTGGTTTTTAAATTCAATTTTATTTTATTCTTCCTTCCCCTTAGTTTTGTGCCAGATGATCTCTTGCAGACTAACGCAAGGGATGAGAAGGGGGAGGCGGCGTGACCGCGTGAGCCCCCTTCTTTATGGAATCAGCCTGAGTGTTATCCGTATTTCTTACACCTTTTTTTTTTCATGTTTCCCCTCCCACCTTCAAATTCGCACCCACCTCAGATCTGAGCTGCTCTCACTGCTTTCCCAAAAGAGTGATTATTCTGAAATGGGAGATTTTTTTTTGCCTGAGCTTGGCTGCCACCGAGGACTTGTTTGTCCCTGTGCTGAGGCAGGGCGTACGGTGGAGTCCCCAGTCGGGTGTGAACGGCCCGAGCCCTGCCTCTGCTGGAGAGGGTGTTGTGGTTCTGGTGATGCAGCCCAATTCTGTCAGTACGTTTCTTGGCAGATCGTTGTTTTTGAGAACAAACCCTTGGCGGTGGAGCACTAAACTATCAAAGCTCACACACAAACTTTTTAATCTGGAAATAACCTCGGCCTTAGTGCCGGTAGTTAATCAAGGCCAGAGTGCGGTTACAGCTCCTGGAGTGCAGTCCTCTGGGAGTGTGTGACCTNTGCATTAATTTCCTGGTGCTAAAGGCACATCTGACCCTGCTGCTTTACATGGAGCGTTCTGTGTACGATCACACAGTCGTTTGAGACTTAGCAAGGGAGGGACGGTAAAGCACGGCTGACAAAGCATGCTGTAACTCCTGCCATGTGGTTAGCCTTTGAGGAGCACAAATGTGGTTTCTCAAGTGGCAGCATTTCTGGATACCAACCACACACCCCTCCCCTCTCCTTCCAAAGAACCTCAGAGATGTGAAGGTTGGGTGCTGGGCAGTTTAACACCTCCTGTTGAGGAGCAGGGCTGAGCCTCCTTCACCTCCTGTGGGGAGGTATCTGTGGCCTGGGAGAGATGTTCCTCCTCCTGGCTTTGTGATGGATGAACTGCTTTTTCCATCTGCAAGGGGTAAGGTCTCCAGTGCCACGGACGATTATGGGCTGTTAACTGTGGAGCAGGCAGAGGGTTGTCCCCGTAGCTGTCAGCTTAGAAACCCAGCCTGTGCCAAGGGTAAGTTTTCTCCTTCTCTGGAAAGACACTCATTGAACAGGCACGTCCCACACTGGCTCGGGGACTGCATTTGCAGCTGGGTCAGTCTCCTCTCAGGGCTCCTGCTCCACCGCTGCCATTTGTGGTGACGCTGCTTCTTTCTTGGCTTGTTTCTAAAAACCACAAGGCTTTGGTGCCTAAATGTGGAGTCAGAGGCCTGTTGGCTCCAGCCAGAAGGAAGGTGGGTCTCCCTCCTCAATGCTGCACGTATGTGCCTGAAAATCAGTTCCCTGTGGGACAGGGGCTTTTATTCCCTCTCGTGCTTGGGGGTGGGGGGCACTGGAATTTTTCACTGTTCTCTGCTTCTCAGTCACCTGTTTCATCCTGAGCTCTTTCCTCCTGCGAGAGGGGAGCATCGTCTGCCTTCCCTCCTGGTGCAGGAGGGGATGGAGAGGGGCAGACCCACAGGGTTAGAGGCTGAGAGTCCCTGTGCTTAGTCTGGGAACCAGGAGAAGAGGGAAGGTGATTCTTGATCCAAGGGATGGCATTTCCCAGTTCTCAAACCTTTGGAGATACCTAAATGGAGAAATGTTGGGCTGTTTCAGGTCTGCCCTCTCCTCTCACCATCCCTCCCCGGTGCCTGGGCTAGGAGGAGGATGAATAATTCAGTGTGTGGTTTGCTCACCCTGCTTCCCAGCAGGTCTTTGTTTCTTCCTCCTCTTCCCAGTGGAAAAGGTTAATTAGAGGCAAGCTCTACAAGGCTAATTAAGGACGCCTGATCTCGCTCTTTGGTTCCTTGGAGTTGTCACCCTTCGGCTTGAAGGCTGCCCTTCCCGCTGACGCCTTCTTGCAGTAATTAATGTGTGTGATGCTCCCTGTGCCTGGCTCCCGAGGCGTCTGGCTGTGCCCTGGGGACCCGGCTTTACTGTCACAAAGTCCTTCGTAGACCCCGCCTCGGGAGTCCCCCCTCTCCGGGGCGAGGGTCCCCCGGTAGGCGCCGAGGCAGCCGCTGCCGGGCGGGGTCGCTGCGGGGCGGTGCAGTGTCGCGGCGTGACCGCCAGGGGGCGCCCGGAGACCGGACACGGGCATTCGTGGGGCAACGGACACTCGTGGGACCGGTATCCCTGTGGGAATGGGCACTTGCGGGACTGGCACCCCCGCAAGAACGTGCGCTTGTAGGACAATGGACACTCGCGGGACCGACACTCCCACGGGCATGGGCACTTGTGGGACTGCCACTCCTCAGGAACAGCCACTCATGGGACCACAGGTACCCGTGGGAGCGACACCCCTGTGGGCACAGACACTCATGGGACCATACACACCCACGGGCATGGGCACAGACACTCATGGGACTGGCACCTCAGCAACCTGAGACTCGGGACCAAATGCCTACCAGGACTCAAGACCGCTGGAACATCCCTAGGATGAGGTGGGGACCCTTGGGGGACATCTGTGGGACCTGGGCATCCCAGGGGACTGAGTACGCCCAGGGGACTGGGTGGCAGCACCCCCAGGATTCTCTTCCGCTTCCCTTAGTGTCCACCCCAGCCTGCTGACCCACAGCCTTGTGTACCCTCCTTGTGGCAGTGCCACGGTGCATGGGGGGCTAGACGGGGGCCCTGGTGTGCGAGTTCACCAGCAGCCACAGCTGGTGGGTGGGTGGGTGGCCCAGGGAAATGTGGGGATGGTGCTTTCTCCCACCAAAATCGGGTGGGAAGGGGTAAGGTGGGTAAGGAAGTGCTGATCTCCCTGGGAACACAGCACGAGGTGACACAAAACACCCATCCGAAGGGCAGGGAGGGCAACGGGAGCCTGTGGCCACTAGCCATCAGTTCCCTCTGAATTATTCAATAAGCAGCTCATTAGCTGACGTGTGACGCACTTCCTCCCCTGCTTCCTGCTCCGTCACCACCTGCTCTGTCCTGCTGTCCGTCAGTCCAGACTGTTGCACCCCCTTGGTGTAGGCCAGGTCCAGGCTGGAGGGACAGTATTGTTCCTGCTGGGACTGGCTCTCTCACCGGGGCTCGTGGGTTTCTCCAGGCTCACACCGGGAGAGGTCCAAGCTGCAGCATCTTTCCTGCTCGACCACCAACGACAACGTGCTGTCACACCACGCACCCTTCTCTAAAGGGTCCCAAGCGAGCTGGTTCTTATCTGCTCTTTCAGTCTGTCACTCCTACCCAGGGGACAACCCAAAGCCACCTTAGCCACTGTGGACATTTCCTGCCCCCCCTGAGCCATGGAAGATGGAACTGCTTTAAATTTATATGTAAATTCACTCCTCTCCCTTCTCAGCGCTGTTTTTCTCCTGGCTGCCTTCTCCCTGGGGCTTTTCCCTCACCTTCTCATCCTTCGCTTCATCTCTGGCGACCCAAATTAGCCACCGGCTTGGACAGGTCTTGCAGCTCACCCTGGTTGGTGCCCTCACAGAGCCCCGTGTGACCCTGTGTCCCTCAACCCTCGTTACTGTGATACCTGAGACACCGAGCGAGTGTCCGTTTGGGGGTGACCTCGTTACCCGCTCCAGTGCCTTTATCCCACCCTTGCTCCCAGCGTATTAAGGGGGTGATTTGCAGCCAACCGCCTGGTGTCCCCTGATCCCAGCTGGAGGAGGCAAGCTCCGTTATCTGCCACTGTATCAGCAGCGCTAGGGCTGCCTGGCTCAGCCCTCTGCGTGTTGCTGCTAATTAAAAACAAACGAGGAGGGGACGGCTGGCAAGCGACGCGCTCCATGGCTGCCACTGATCCCGCTCCGTTCAGGAGTTCCCCGAGTTGCTCGGATAAATAATGTGGGAATTGAATTTTCTGCCACTCTGGAAGGGAGAGAGCTGGGATGTTGTTTGGTGCTGCTTTCTGAGCATCTTGCTTGCTGGAAAGGGGGAACCTGCCCTCGCTGGGACCCTTCCCAAAGGCTCCCGCACGCCCAGAACCGCATTTGTTTCATCCACGACCACATCTTGGGCTTGTGCTGGTTTGTGAGGGAGAAGGTGCCAAATTGGCCCTCTACGGTGGCACGGTGCCTGACAGGAGGGCAGCTGGAGGCAATCACCCTTCTCAGGTGTTTGGGGGGAGCGGGGGGAGCCTGCTCCTCTCCAAAACAAGCAGATACGGCAGTGATGGGGAAAAATACAGCTAAGAGCTGACAGCCAGCTGGGAGCCAGGCGGCGGCGGAGGAGGAGGAGGAGGCTGTACCCCAGCCCTCCCTGTGCTGTACGGACAATTCCCATCTCCCTCTTTGTTTTCTCTAATTGCAGAGCGAGGCCTCCCCGAGCACAGCCTGTTTCTCACCCGTACAAAGCCCCACGGAATGGAGCTGGGACGTGCTGACCCAGGGAACGGGGAATACGACCTTGGAAGAGGGATATAAACCGGTTTGGGCTTTAGCCGGGGAGCGATGCTTGGCCGCTCGGCGAGCCATGGCTGTGATGGTAATTCTCCTCTTGAGTCATTAGCCCCGGGAGGGCGTGAGCAGGGCAGGATGGGTCACCCCCACCCCAGCTACCCCCACTGGGGGCATCCCTAACCCTCCTGGGGTGGATGGAGGTGTTGGGGCAACACTGCAAGCAGCTGGAGCAGGGTCCCTGCTGGGGTCTCAGCAGATTTCACTCTTTTCTTTAAGCCTCTTGGGCAGGCTCTCAGTTTCTCCCACTGGACATGGGTGCAAGTCCTCTGCAATCTCCTTTTGCAACCTCTTCCTTGCCTGCAGCGGGGCTGTTTCTCACAGGAGAAGGCCCGGGGCGGCAAGGTGGAATTACAGCTTTACAGACAAAGCCTTAATATAATCTTCTCTGCACGAACGGCGTTGCAGGGGGAAAGATGCAGAGAAGGTTCTGCAGAGCGGGCTTCAAATGAGGCAAGCTGCAGTTGAGGATGTACGCTGAATTGCTTCATCACCGCTCCTAATGGCTTAACCAACAAAATCCATATTCATAAATCAAAACAGGAGCGTGAGCGACCTCTGTTCAGCTCCACTGCCGAGCTGTGGTGCATTCAGAAGTAAGGGCAGGTTATATATTGCAGGCAGCAACTCTGTATATATCTTCTGCAGCTGCCACGACTTGGCCTTGGTATTTACTGAGCCCAAGGAGAGATGATACAATCAAATCTGTCTGTTGGCATCTGAAGGATTAGCTGAGTCAACCAGGAAAAAGCTGAGCTAATTTATCATGTTATTTTCAGTACTGAAATGCACCCTGGACATAATTTCACCCTCAATTACAGATCCCACAGTTCTATCTACAGAAGGTAATTACCAAAAATGTTCCTTTTCAATGTATTTAGTGTTTGGATTTGGGCATTGCAGTGGCCTGGTGGCAGTTCTGTGACCAAAGCTAGCTGATGAGATCTGGAAAGTGGAACCAGTGGAGAGATAAAATGAATGTATTTGTTCTCTCTGGCCAAGGAAAACGTGGTGCAGGGAGGACAGCACCACAGATGTGTTGGCAGAGGGGCCTGGCAGTCTCTTGCCCACCATGCAGGGCTGCCACCAGTGCTGGGTAAGATCATCTGTGGATTTTTTCTGTTCCCACAAGGACTGAGAATCCACAGTTTTTCACCCTGAACAACCCCCAAAGTGTCATTCAAACTCCAGCACTGAGTCTGGCTCTGCCCTTTTGCAGCTGCCCTTTGGGCATCTCCCCCCTGAGCCAGGTGAGCATCCCCTAGGGTGCCAGTTCCAGCCCCAAACCCTCTGGCAGCCCTGGTTGGACCCTCCCCAGCATAAAAAACATCCCCAAACTGGTGCCTGCTCTCCCGGGACAGCCTCCCCAGCAGCATGGTGAGGGCACAGCAGCCTCTCTGTCACAGCCAGGCCAGGCTTCCCGTGTCCCCCCTGGCCTATACCCTTTGGCATCTGCAGGCAGATGCTTTTTACCCACTTACCCACCCCGATTTAACTCCCTTGGCAAATTAGGGCTGTAGGTGGCAATGCCACAGAGTGCCTGCTGCAGCCTACTGTGTTGGGTCTCCCCTGGGGACATCTCTACAAGAAATCAGCTATTTCAAGGGAAAAAACTCCAAACCCCTAAACCTAAACCAAGCTGAACTGCAAGGAATCTGCAGCTTTAACCAAAACTGTCTTGGTTTTGCTGAAAGTTTAGCCATTTGCTGGTGGGTTTGGCATCCGTGGAGGAAACGGGCTTCAGAGGGATCCCCTCGGGGCTGCGGGGCTGGCTGGTGTCCCAGCCCCGTGCGGGTGAAGGAAGTGCCTCGGTGTGACAGAGGGGCCAAAAATAGAAACTTTACTGCGAGCTGAGAGAAATAATACTTTTCCTGAAGCTGTGCAATAGCCTTGAGGCTGCTAGCGTGGTGATAAGCTGTTGTTTGCCTGTGCTCTGGAGCAAGCGTGTTTTATCTCTTCCTTGTTCCAGCCCTGGAGGAAAAAAACCCAGCCCAGAGATTTTGCTGTCGTGGGACCACCAGGTCTGTATTTGGTTTTTTTAATTTTTCTATTGCAGCAGCACCCTGGAGGACCTGTCTTGAATTATGTAGGGTGATGCCACTGCTGGCCCGGCCGTGCTCTCGGGTTAAAAACCAGGAGCAGAAGGTGCGGGGGAGCTCTGTGGCATTTTGATTTTTGGGGGGGGTGGAAGGTGGGAGGTGGGCTGAGCAGATCTGGTGCTTTAGTTAATGCTGGTTTGTGAGTCTGGGGAGTGGTGGGTACCCATAACTGGCCAGGCTGCTCCCCCAGAGCAGCTCCGAGGGGTGAGGGCGTCCCTTTCCCGGCAGCGGGAGGAGGAAACGTTGGCAGCCGCCTGCGCAAACACCGGGCTCTGGGGAGGAAACGCCACGAACCGGGGCTGGGGAAAATCCCAACCTCCTTGTGCGGATCCTGGGGTTCGAGGAGAGGATTAAATCCCAGAGAAAACTGGGATTCTCCCATCCCTCTTCTGCCCCGGAAACCCGTGCTTTCAGGGGAGGTGATGCTGCTGGTTTGTACGGCGATGCCGGGGGAGTTTTAGTTTGGTGGGTGGGAGAAACCTTACTGACACCCGCCTTAAAACACTTAAGTTGAACGTTGAGCTAATTAGCTATTTTAGTGGCAAGCAGCTCTGGGTGATAATAACAGTTTAGTGGCCAATTGCCTCTTGCAGCACCAACACCACACAGGTTTAGATGATTATTATATTTTTCTTTCCCCCCCTACTTTATGTAAGTCTCTGCAAATCCCTTCCTTTGCCTTGTATCTGCCCCGAAGCGTGGCTGATAAAACCAGAGACTTTTCCTACCTTCAGCCCATCTCCGGGAAGGAGGGTGACATAAAACTTGAAACAAATTACATTGTGCATTCGAGTGAGGATGCTCCAATGCGTTTTCTTTTCCTAATGACAGAGGCAGTGGGGATTGCAGCACCATTAATTTCTCCTTTCGCCTCCTGCGAGTTGTCAGTGTCTCCCCCCCTCGCCTAATGACTATCGCAAGCTGATGGGTCGGATGCTCTGCTGCGGCCCCAGCACCTTTTGTAGGAGCTCAGCGCCAAAAATCAGCCAGAGCAGCCCGAGAAATGCCACGGGGTGAAGGCTGGAGCCGTGGGAGGCAGTAGGGATGGAAGGTTTGCAATGAGTTCCAGAGGAACCAGCCTGGACCCGGTGTTCAGGGCTGCCGCTTCCCATGGCGTTTCCTTCTGGTTTGTGCCTTTTGAACCTTTTGGGGGTTTTTTGCTGTTGGTGGAGGGTGGGGAGATGGGGCGGCTGCCGGGCTTTAAAGTGTTTCCAGCCTGGAGGAAGATCAGCCATGCTGCTGGCTCTTGGGGTGGAAAACTACCACTCAGATGACAATAAAGGTTATTAAATGTCAGGGAGAAATAAAGCTGTTTTTTTGGGTTTTTTGTTTGGTTTTTTTTTTTTTTCTCCTTTCTTTCTTTTTTCTTCCCCCCCTGGCTGAGCTGGTTTGCAGGTACTTTGTACCGCAGTGAGAGATGGGGACAAGGGCACAGGAGCAGCTGCCCTCAGGACATCTCATCAACTCTGGATTTGGGATGGGGGAGTTACTCCTTGAGCATTTGGGGGTCCCAGCCACGGGTCAGGGACCTGCTGACCCAGCTTTACACAAGGGCAAAATTAAAAAGATATATTCCCTTCACAGCCTCACCGGGGGTCACATGGGCTGTGGGGTGCATCCGTTCACCTCCATCACCGGCTGCTAATGTTGTTCCCGGTGGTGGTGCGGGTGGTGGTGACACCGGCTTCTCTGGCCTCCGCCACACCTCTCCTCTCAGCCTCATGCCCTCCTGACTCCAGCAGCGTAAGCAGCAACAGGTCTTTCCAGTCTTGCCCCAGTACTGCCCAGGGAGGCGTTTCGGCAAGCAGCCCCTTTGGGAGCTCCCATTCCAGCTCCCAGGGTGGTACCTGGGGAGAGGGAAAAGCACTGGGTGTGTCACTAGCTCGCCCTGTTTATCTTTTATTTTGACAGTCGTAGCTTTAATTCATCGTTGTGCACCGGTGTGTGTGCTTACGAAACTGTCCCCATAACTGTTCCCCGCTGGAAGGAGCAGCCCCAGGGAGCCGGCAGCCACGTGTTGGTGATTTGGGGTTCCCCGGGGAGCGTGGTGGGGCTGGACCGGCCCCTTGGGACTCCAGGGAGGGTGGGCATGGCTGATCCTGCCTGGCAAAGCTGCTGGAATCTGTTGGGAGAAAATATTGGGTGCTGGCCTGCGCCCTACGTGGCAGAAAGAAGGTGTGGAATGGCAAAAGTTGGCAAATTTGAGGTAGTTTGGAAATCAGGCATTTTTTTTCTGACTGTGAGCCAGATGGATCAATGGCCAACGATCAAAATGCAGCTCCCCTGGGATCCCAAATCATGGCATCTCCCCTGCTTCCCCTCAGAGGCTCATCCTCAGCACCGCTCCGACGCCTTCCCCTGTATTTTTACCTCTGCCGTGCTGCTGCCTCGCTCTTTTCATTTTAACAGATGGCTGGAGTGACAATTACTGCCTCAAAAGACTGTATTTATAAATTCCTTGTTGGGCTGTTATCCGGCATGTGATAGAGCTTTACACAAACAGAGAGCTGAGAGTCACGGCTGGCTGTTGTAACTGGAAAGGAAATTATATTGCACAAAGCCTTTCACGAGAGCGTGACGGGTTTTGCTGGGGAAGTGGCTTTGGTGGCTGTGTGCAAAATGAGTTTTGTTCTCATAGATTTGGTACATGTAAAGAAATAATCACCTGGGGGTGATGCTGGCTGGCGTGGCATCCCATCCCATCCCATCCTATCCCATCCCATCCCATCGGGAGGACCACACTGTGTTATGGAAGGCTGCAGGACCTCCTGAGGGAGAGCTGCCTTTCATGGCTCCTGGAGTTAATTAATTGCTTTTCTCCTCTTCTTGGTTATCATGCTCATGAATTTGGAGGCTCTTAATGACAAATAATTAGGGGTGGGATTCCCTGGTGATGGAGTGATTTCCTGTCTGGAAATGGAACGGGTCTTTCATCCTCTTTGTCCCTGCCCGCTCGCTGCTGGACACCATGTGCTGCTGATGGGGAAGGTTGGTGGTGATGCCCGACATGCCAGGCTGCACATCAAGGGCTGCAAAGGGTGCTGACCCTTGGGAAAGAAGATTAGGAGACTAGGGAGGTTTGTGGTGAGGTCACACCCAGGTAGGGTGCTCAGGAGAGAATGGGTGAGGTGGCCTGCTCGGGAACTCATATCTTCATTAGGATTTGGAAATAAAAGCAGGAAAATAGCACTTGGTCCTCTGCCAGCCTGTGGTGCCCTTAGCGTCCGCATTGCTGAGCTCGGGTTATCTGCACCATCTCGCTGGTGACCTTCCCTTTGGTGCTGAGGCCACCAGCACCTCCCAAGCATCCTCTGCTCATGTCCGAACAGGGACCGCAGGGCTTCCATGGGCTTCTCGCTCCCATGTATGGGCAGCCATGGAGGACCACGCTCTGCCAGGGTGGGACAGAACAGTTGGAGATGATAGTTGGAGTTGAGTAATGGCTTTAAGTTAGAAGAGGGGAGATTTAGATTAGATACTAGAAAGAAATTCTTTGCTATGAGGGTGGAGAGACACTGGAACAGGTTGCCCACAGAAGCTGTGGCTGCCCCATCCCTGGAAGTGTTCAAGGCCAGGCTGGATGGGGCTTTGAGCAACCTGGTCTGGTGGAAGGTGTCCCTGGAATGTGTCCCTGCCCAGGGTAGGGGGGATGGAACTTGATCCTTAAGGTCCCTTCCAACCCAAACCATTCTATGATTCTATGATAACCGTGGCTTGTCACGCTTTCTAGCAACTGAGCCAGAAAAGGAAGGGGGAACATAAATGTGAGAGCTGTTCTCATGGAAGCATCATGTTTTGGGGAGGCTGGTGGAGGCACCGTGGGGGTTTTGCCCAGCGTTGAGCTGGGGTCCTGGGCTGCCCACGCCACTTTTCCCCAGGACACCCAGTGGTTTGCACAAGGTGAGCCGTATCCTGCCATACTGGGGCTCCTTCTGCTGCTTCGGGAGCCACCCAGAGAGGTCCTTGCCACCGCCCCGTCCCTGTGCCATTACCAGAGCAGAAAGCTGAGCTGTCGCTCACTGATGCAACCTTTGCACTCCCAGCAGCCCTGTGTTTGCTCCTGGCCTGTCCCAGCTGCCTCGTAGGGACGGGAGGGATCAAAACCACCTTCATTTTTCCCAGCTCCACCGCTGCCAGCGCTCCCGGGGTGGTTTGCTGGGAAGGGAGAGGACGAAGAGCGGTGCTCAGGGGAATTATTTAAATCGTGGGTGCAGCAGGAGCTCTTCCCTGGGGTTGTCCCATCACGCAGACAGCAACGGTGGGTACGGAACACCCTCTCAGGCCCTGGCTATTCCTGTACGAAGCGTTTGATGGAGCTGAACGTGACGCAGGTGTCTTTGCAGGGAAAGGGCAGGGAGAGGATCCCCGCTCCTCTTGCTGGAACTCGTGTCAGCCTGGCCATCTGTGGCTCCCCGGGAAGGCGTTATAAATAGGTTCAGCTGCTTTTCTCTTCCATGGCAGAACTTTTCGGTGCTCTGCAGATTACAGGGAGGCTGAGGTAATTATAACACCTTCGTCCTGACTTGCTGACGCCTGCCTCCCTCGCCGAGCTCTTCTAACTCACGTGTTGTGGCAGATGTTTGCTAATGGAGAGGACCCCAGGGAGACACGAGGAGGCTTTTTCCTCCCCAAAGAAGTTAACATCAAGGAGGAGTGTATCTTTGACAGCCCGTGGCAGGCTCCGCTTTGCTCAGCGGAGAGGTAAGCGGCAGCTGGTGGTGCAGTCGTGTCCCCCTGATGTGGGATCCAGCTGTGGGGTAGCCCCAGGGAGGGCAGAGCATCACCCAAACCAAGCTGCTGTGAGGTATGTGTGCTCTGGTGTCTTCTGCTCAGTGTGAGTAATGCACCAAACTGCTGTGTTTTCGGGCTTGTTTCGTAACCTGGGTGCCAGCTGTGATTTACTGGGGCAAGCTGGAGGTCAGCACAGAGCTCATCCCCTCCAGCTTTTCCATTGTGTCTGGCTAAGGTAGAGAAAATCCTGTGTTTTAAACCACATAAACACCTGGCAAAGGAGAAGCTGCTTGGCAACACCTGGCTGGGTTTGGCTGGGTTACAGCCAGCCACGGGGGTGCTGGTTTCCAGTGCCAGGACTGGTGATGTGCCACTTGTGGGAAGTGCCAAGGGATGCGAAGCTAAGGATGAGGCAGATCCTCATCCTTAGATGCTTCCATAAGTGAGAAGAAGGAAGCTCTGACGATCTCTGCCTTAGAGAGCCAACATGGAATGAGGAAACGAGAGGATTTCCCCAACTGTTGTGCAAATAGGGGCGTTCAGTGCGGGAGGGTCCAACTTAATGCCATGAAGCAGATTGGATTAGGAAGGATTTGCAGAGGGCCAGTCTGGAAGAGCAGCTTATTTAGATTTTTTGAGCAGCCATGTCACAACCATACGTGGTGTTGCAACACGCTGTTGCGTTGTATGTTCGTGTCGGGGTGTTGGGGTTGAAGGGTTCAGCGAGCAGCTGGGAGCTCCTGGGCTGGGCACAGGGGAGGTGGTGTGGGGTGGCCACGGTGCAGGGTGGCCACGGGAGGGTAGGTTGGGCTGTGAGAAGGCATGGGAGGACACGGCTAGATAAGAACCAGGGACCCGGCGTCTTCCTTGTCCTGCGAGTCAGAACCAAATCCCTTAAACCATGAGACTGTGGAGGGTGAGTATCCTTTGGGGCTTGGATGGTTTCGTACTGGGGTGCGTCCTTTAAATGAGAATTAATTGCTCGTTATGCAAATGACTCTGTGATGTTGAAGTGTCTTGTTGCCCCTGTCCCACTCCATCTGCTTTTGCCATGCTCTGGGTGACCTCATGGGCATTATCCTGCCCAGGGGGCAGCAGGAGCTGCCTTTATTTTATGGGGCTCAGCTCACACCATGGGGTCAGCCTGGCCCTGTGGTGTTTGCCTGTGGGACCTGGGCTTTGGGGCTTTTATCAGAGCTTTTTTCTCTTTTCTGCCTGCTCTTGCTCTGCCCCTATTCCTTACAGAGGGATTTTGCATCACATCCTTCTTGTCTTCGAAACCCTGGCTCCTTTCTGGAGCTGTCAGCTCCTTCCCCGGTGCCTTGTGCCCAGCTCCTCTCCGGGGCTGCTTTGTGCTCAAGGGCGTGAAGCGAAAAAATTGCCCAATACTTTAGTAACTTCCACAACAGAGGTGCTTCCCCTTGCAGCTGCCCGAGTAGGTGGGTAGGTGGGGATGTCACCCACTGCTTGGTGCTGGTTCCTCCTCTCTGCCTCCCTCCTGGTGCAGGAGAAGTGTCCCCAGCAGATGTGAGCTTGGCGCCCGCCCACTGCTGGAGTCGTGCCGTGTTGTGATCGGGGAAAGAAAATAGGCCACTTATCGTCTGTGACAGACACAGTCACCCACAGTGCCTTTGTCTGCACAAAAAAAAGGGGGGGTGATGAATATCCACGTCAATCCAGGGACAGGGCTGCAGCTGGAGCTCTAGCACCGGTGGGTCTGTGGGTGCCCATGGGTTCCCTGCAAACCGCAATGGGGAGGGAAGTGGGAGATGGGTCTCAGCTGGGGATAGAGTTGGAGTCTGGTGTCCCTCCATCTCGCCAAGCAGTGGCTCTCCCAGGTGGGTGTTTTTTGAGGGGTACCACCATGGAGAGGTTTCTACAAGCTGCCTGGAAAATCTCAGGCATCTCACGTGGATGCCAGTGGGTTAATAACCCAGCCTGAACCTTAGTGGAGATGGGTTGCCCTGCTCCTTGGCCACTTCCAGCCGAGGCGGTGGGTTACGGCACAGTCACGGAGCAGATGCTCTCCCGGCACCCTGGGACCTCTCCTTTCCTTGTTCAGGTGAATCATTCTTGAGGAGGGCTGTGAGTTATCAAAGCAGGTGGAGCAGGCACAAAACCGCCCATCTCCCCTCCCGGTGCCAGAGGCTGGGTTGGGTTTGGTGCCAGGAGCATGCGTGCCGGCACATCGCCGGGGTTTCCATCTCCCCTGCTCCGGTGCAAACCCAAGGTCAGCAGTGGTAGTGACAGATGGAAAACACGACTTGCAGGTCGTGCTTTAAAGATGGGGCGTCCACGTGAAAACCCAACCAGCAGGAGCCGGCAAGGGGAAGGCAGTTAAACCCTTGCCTTGTATAAAAATTGGGGATCTGGGATGTGTTTTTACTTGTCACTTGCAATTTCTGCAGTCTGACTTAATTATAATAATCACCCTCAGCAGACAGTCAATTAGTAATGCTCTTGGATTTCTGCTGAGCTCAAACTTTGTGTCACAAATGCGTTGTTTCCTCCGTGGGCTGCCGCTGATGTGGGCAGGGGGCAGGCAGCATCCCCTCTGCGCGGGGACGGACAGCAATTTCACACTAATTGGCTCCGTCTGAGCTCTCCCGGTGAGGATGCTCCGCAGCAGGAGTGACTCACCCATCTCTCTCTCTCCCCTGCATGGCTCTTCCAAGAGTGCCTTTGTGCAGCAGCATCTGGGCTTGGCTGGGCTGCCGTTGGGGATGCTGCAGTCCCCGCAGCACCAGTCCCAGCAATATTCCCCTGGGTTCACATGATGTGCTGCTCCTCTTTGGGGGAGAAGATGCTGATGTTGCAGCCAAGGCTGGTTTTCATTCTCCTTGGGTAGCAGAGCAGGACTGGCTATTGCTGCTGGTCCTCCGGGGCACGCTGGGTCAATGACGGTCATCTCCCTGCCCACGGGGGATGCTCTGACAGAGAAGAACAGAAAAGTGTTCTGCTCTGGGTTGGGGTGATGCTGGAGCAGGAAAGATAAGCAGGACTGGGGATGCCACACTGACACAGCGGGTTTCCAGCATCCCCTCGCTGTCATGGGGTGCGTGCCACTATCTGGGCCATGCTGTAATGCAGGGGGGGGTGACATAGCTCCCCAAAGGCTTTGGGAGAGAGCCCAAATGCAGGCAGTGGCTGTCCAAGTGACAGGGTCCTTTTGGGAGGGCTGCGATGCTCTGGCAGAGGCTGGCAAGGCTGGAGGTGGAGGGGTTGGTGGCCTCCTCTACATGGTCATTTGCTTTTCTTTGTATCAGAGACTCCCTGTCGTAAGCACCCCAAAATTGCCACCTGCACATGTAACACCCTTTCTGGGACATCCCTCCCAGGGGTCTCACCCTTTCCCTCTCTCCCACCTCTTGCTACAAAATCCCTGGAACTTTTTTCTGCAATTGTGCCAAGGGAGAAGCTGGACTTCCCTGGTGCTGCCCTCCAAGCAAGCCATAATTCCCCTGAGCTGTGCCCTCATCCCGCCGCACACTGGCCCCGCTGCTGTCACCCAGTTTCTCCTCCCCACTGGGGCTTTTCTCCCTCTAATCTCAAGTTATATTTATTTTTTTTTTGCCCTGAAGTGTCTCATCTGGGGAGGAGCAGAGCAGGTAACCCACAACCCTCAGGGATCTGAGTACTGGGGAGGCTTAAAAACCAGCTGAAGGTGATGGAAAGAGCTGGAGAATCCCCCTTCGATGAGGAGAATTCCCCTTCGATGAGGACCTCCCTAATTTTATTTAATATTTCATATGTTTGTTTGCGCAGGGGCTTGGAGAGGCTGGTTTAGGGGAGGGGGGGTGGTGGTGGTGATGAGAATCCCGCCGCAAGGCAAGCGCTCTCGCAGAAGGGCATGGCTCTCGGGAGACATCCGCGCTCGGCCGGCCGTGAAAAAAACCGTGGCCAAATGACACAATGAGCTTTTTCCTTCCCGTTCCTCCCAGCCGGCGCCGCCACAGCCGGCCGGGCTCTGCGCGCAGCCGTGCGTGCCTGCGTGGGCACCCAAAGGGGGAAAACGGGATGCGCCTGAGCTCTGGAAGGAGGGATCGCATCGTCCCCGAGTCGCCTGCATCGCCTGCTCCCCGGCGTGCTGGCCACGCTGGACCCAGCCTCGCCGGATGCCGCTGACCCGCCGGCGAGCGAAGGTGTGCGCCGAGGCTCCTGGGGGCAGGTAAAAACTGGGGGAGGGAGGGATAATGGCAGCGACTGGGGGAGGCCAGCCCCGCTGTGACCCTGCACAAGGACAGGCCTCTCTGCACGGCAGCAGGGTTTCCCTCCCCCAGCTGAGGTTTAATCCGTCTTCTTTCACCGTCTCACGCTGGGAGGGGATAACCCGCTCTCTCTTGGCCCAGCCGCCGAGGCATCGCCATCCTCTTGCTGAGCTCAGCCCGATGGCCGGATGCGTTCATCCTCCCCGGGTAGGATGGGGGACAGTTCCTGGGCACCCCGTGTGTCCCTGGGCTTCGTCAGCAAAAGGCTTCAGCCGCACTGCCGTGTGTTGGCTGTATCTTTAACCATGAACCTGGAGGCAGCGTCTCCCGTGGGAGTGGGGGGGGAGGCTGAGCATGTTCAGGGCAGGGGAAACCCTCCCGTGCCTTTCAGGGGGCTTGTTTCCAAAATACAGCCCGGCCCCGGGGGTTTCCCCTGGGTGAAATTTTGCTCGGTGAAAGTGGGAATTGCAGAATAAGTAGCTGTGTTTCAGGCCCCCCCTGGGGATGTGTGTGCATGGCGGGATGTGTGTGTGTGTGTGTGTGTGTGTGAAAGCTGTGCTGCTGGCGAGTGTTAAAGGAGAAGCTGCT
This sequence comes from Nycticryphes semicollaris, assembly GCA_013400055.1. NCBI lineage: Eukaryota > Metazoa > Chordata > Aves > Charadriiformes > Rostratulidae > Nycticryphes > Nycticryphes semicollaris. The sequence goes on along the minus strand of VXBJ01004021.1, from coordinate 137,815 downwards.
GCTCGGCACAAAAGCCGGTGTTTCGCAGCGCAGGTCTATTCAAGGGACATTTAATTCTCTTCTGAAGTCCAGGCGAATGGGGAGCTGCCATCTGGTGTCTGATGGCAGCAGGAAGAAAGGGGCCAGTTAGGAGCTCGCTGGGCTTCAGATGGCCTTGAAATGGCTCCCTTGTTAAGGCTGAGCGAGCTGGCTTTGTAGAGTGACCCGTGTGGGTTAATGCTGGCTTTGAGAAGCNGGGTCTTTTCTCCCTCTAATCTCAAGTTATATTTATTTTTTTTTTGCCCTGAAGTGTCTCATCTGGGGAGGAGCAGAGCAGGTAACCCACAACCCTCAGGGATCTGAGTACTGGGGAGGCTTAAAAACCAGCTGAAGGTGATGGAAAGAGCTGGAGAATCCCCCTTCGATGAGGAGAATTCCCCTTCGATGAGGACCTCCCTAATTTTATTTAATATTTCATATGTTTGTTTGCGCAGGGGCTTGGAGAGGCTGGTTTAGGGGAGGGGGGGTGGTGGTGGTGATGAGAATCCCGCCGCAAGGCAAGCGCTCTCGCAGAAGGGCATGGCTCTCGGGAGACATCCGCGCTCGGCCGGCCGTGAAAAAAACCGTGGCCAAATGACACAATGAGCTTTTTCCTTCCCGTTCCTCCCAGCCGGCGCCGCCACAGCCGGCCGGGCTCTGCGCGCAGCCGTGCGTGCCTGCGTGGGCACCCAAAGGGGGAAAACGGGATGCGCCTGAGCTCCGGAAGGAGGGATCGCATCGTCCCCGAGTCGCCTGCATCGCCTGCTCCCCGGCGTGCTGGCCACGCTGGACCCAGCCTCGCCGGATGCCGCTGACCCGCCGGCGAGCGAAGGTGTGCGCCGAGGCTCCTGGGGGCAGGTAAAAACTGGGGGAGGGAGGGATAATGGCAGCGACTGGGGGAGGCCAGCCCCGCTGTGACCCTGCACAAGGACAGGCCTCTCTGCACGGCAGCAGGGTTTCCCTCCCCCAGCTGAGGTTTAATCCGTCTTCTTTCACCGTCTCACGCTGGGAGGGGATAACCCGCTCTCTCTTGGCCCAGCCGCCGAGGCATCGCCATCCTCTTGCTGAGCTCAGCCCGATGGCCGGATGCGTTCATCCTCCCCGGGTAGGATGGGGGACAGTTCCTGGGCACCCCGTGTGTCCCTGGGCTTCGTCAGCAAAAGGCTTCAGCCGCACTGCCGTGTGTTGGCTGTATCTTTAACCATGAACCTGGAGGCAGCGTCTCCCGTGGGAGTGGGGGGGGAGGCTGAGCATGTTCAGGGCAGGGGAAACCCTCCCGTGCCTTTCAGGGGGCTTGTTTCCAAAATACAGCCCGGCCCCGGGGGTTTCCCCTGGGTGAAATTTTGCTCGGTGAAAGTGGGAATTGCAGAATAAGTAGCTGTGTTTCAGGCCCCCCCTGGGGATGTGTGTGCATGGCGGGATGTGTGTGTGTGTGTGTGTGTGTGTGAAAGCTGTGCTGCTGGCGAGTGTTAAAGGAGAAGCTGCTGCTCGGCACAAAAGCCGGTGTTTCGCAGCGCAGGTCTATTCAAGGGACATTTAATTCTCTTCTGAAGTCCAGGCGAATGGGGAGCTGCCATCTGGTGTCTGATGGCAGCAGGAAGAAAGGGGCCAGTTAGGAGCTCGCTGGGCTTCAGATGGCCTTGAAATGGCTCCCTTGTTAAGGCTGAGCGAGCTGGCTTTGTAGAGTGACCCGTGTGGGTTAATGCTGGCTTTGAGAAGCCGAAGGGTCCCGCCTGTGGCTTTTCGACCCCGCAGGCAGTGGAGACCCACAGAGCGGATGCTGGGTCCAGGAGAAGAGGCGCAGCTGGGGAGGAGATCCAGGGGACCAACGGTGGCCGCATCACCTGCCAAAAATCCTGCCTCAGGGCATGGGACCCTGGATGCAGGCTCTCGCCCTGCTCTCTGGTTCTCCCTGTCTCAGTGCAGCACTGGGTGCTGATTCTGGCGTGCACTGAGTGCGCACGGTCTCTGCTCTGCTTGCACAAGCACAGCTGAGCGCAGGTCTCGGCTCACAGCCTCCCTGGTATTCAAGGAATCATTTGTATGAAGTTGCAGAGGCTGTTAACTTCTCATCCTGCAAAGTGACTGGGCAGCCTCTGCGGTCGGGGCAGGACGGCTGTGCCTTGGCGAGGACGCAACATAAGCCCTGGTAAAAACGGGGAGAGTGTCCCCCTGCCAGCACAGGGAGCAGAGCGGAGCCACAACGGGGACAAAGCAAACTCAGCGTGGGGGAGTTGCAGCTTCTCTAAGTGCCAGGGCTTGTTTAAGGGAGGAGGTTTAGGGGAGGAGGAGGTTTGTGTATTTAAATGTTCCCGGGGCACTTTGGGAGGAGGGATAAGTGCTCTACCTCCAGCTTTAGGGTGGTTTGAGGGATCCCGCGCTCCGTGGGTGCGTGTCCCCCAGCTGTGACCCTGCTGCAGGGGTGTTCGCACAGCGGGAGAGGTGCAGGGGAACAAGACTGACCAGTTCCCCTGGAGGAAACAGGCTGTTCCCTTACGGCACAGGGAGTTTTCCTTGGCAGAAACAAAGCTTTGCCCACGGTGCCATTGCAGAGCTCTGCCAGGCTGGCTCAGTGCCCGCCATAGCACTTCTCACCGGTGCAGAGGTGCTTTGCCAGGAGGGACCCACGGGTGCAATGGAGGAGGGGGGGACTGATTGCATGGTCTCCCCAGGGAGTGCTGGTACCCGGAGCAGCGTGCCCACCTTGGTTCCCTGGGTCTGGGCGATGTGAGCCCGGGTCTGTGGGGATCTGGATGTGTTCGTGGGTGTGTTGCGCATGGGGTGGATGAGACAAGTGTGGATCTCCTTGGTGGGCTGCCATGTAGAAAAGTGCCAGCGCTGAGAAATAACACTTTGCCCTGTTCCTCTGGCAGCAATGACTCCCCATGTTTCCCCCCACATTGGGGCTGTGGCCTCTTTGGGGCAGCAGGACATTCAGTGGGAGGAGGTCTTCCCGCTTCCCGCAGGTTAGGGAGGACACTGTCCCCTGACACGGCTGGGAAACAGAGACATGGGACGTGTTTAAACCTCCTCTGCTGCAGAGCCAGACCAAGCCCAGCTGCTGCCAGAGCACGATGCTGTGGGAGCATTGCTCTTGCCCTGGCACAGCTCCTCTGGCTCTGAACAGCAGTGGGACAGACGTAGCCCTTGGCAGGGCATGGACATGCTGCTGGAGACCCTGATGGAGCTCGTGGCTGTGTCAGTGTGTGGCAGCTGAAGGAGCAGAGTTGTCCCCTCGGGGCTGCCAAGTCGAGTCTTGCAAGAATATTTAATTGTGTAATTTCCCTTTTCCCCCAGAGCAGCATCTCTAGTGGGGGATGCCAATGGGCTGAGCATCCCCCAGGGTCTTTCAGAGCCCCCGCACTACGTGTTTGGGTGCCATCCCAGCTGCCAGGGAGCAGAGGGATGGGAGGGAGGTACTCTCATAGCTACGAGGAGACAGCCAGAGGTTTATTCATTTTAATTACAGTTTTTAATCACCCCTGACGGCTCCAGGCTGGAGCAACCATCTCCCTGTAGGATGCAGGTGTGAGTGTGGGTTTGAGAGCTGTCGTTAGGCAGGATGCCACCCACGGCCTGAGCTGATAACCAGGATTAGATGAGTCTGTCAACTTGCTCTGGGTTGTGGTGGGCAGGGTCTCGCCAGGAGTCAAGCTGTGAGGCCATGGGCGGGTGAGGAGAGCTGGGCCACAGACTGACTGAGTCCCACTGCCCACTGGGATTTCCTTTGCAGCAAACTGGGGTTGTGTCCCTCCTCCTGGGACTGAATTGCTGCGGTCCTAGAGGATACCTGAGCTCAGGACCCAGCACACCTGTACAAAGCTCCAAAAGGGAACCTTGTCCAGGCTTTAGGGATGCTGGGAGAAAGCATGTCACCCTGAAATCCCTGGAAAACACAGCCTTGCTTTGCCAGGACACCCTGTGGCATGGCTGGACAGCAAGCTGGCACAGGGACGAGCTGCTCCAGGGGTCTGAGCAGCTGCTGGGTTAGGTGGGACAGTGGGGTCCGTGGTGCTGGTGGATGGGGGAATTTCAGGTTTACTCTCTCACCTTGGCCAGGCAACTCATCTCTCAGGGTAGTAGCAGTCCCCAGGGTGGACCAAAGGCTCTCACCCACGGTCGAGCATCACTCCCTTGGTGCATTGCTTGCACCAGCGCTGGCAGCAGGATGAGAGCATGAGGATCCCCGAAGGCTGTGCTTGAAGCCAGGCTGTGTCCTGTCCTTCATCATTGCTGTTCTCCCGGTCTCGGTCCAGTGAGTGCCAGTTCAGCATCGCTCAGTGAGGCTTTGAGGGTGGTATTTATCTTTCTGTGTGTGTCATTTCCCCAGGCTTTGCAAAGGAAAGAAGGAATTCAGCTGCAAACCTAGGCTGGGTGGTCCTGTCCCTTGGAAAGTATGGGCTGGGACCAAGGTGGGAGGAGGATGGCAAAGCCGTGGCACTCCTTTGAAGTAGGGCAGAAGAAAGTTCTGCCCTCATCCCCAGCTCCATTGATTTTCATCCCAACTCCTTGCTCCTCCTTTCCTTTTCCAGCACTGGGTTTACACACCCCATGGGTCCCTTCTGGGCTTGCACCCGCCTGTCTCAGGGCAGAGCCCCTTGGCATCTCCTGTCCCTCCGTGCCTGATTCCTGAAGCTCATGATGATGGTGAAGCTTGTGATGTTATAGTAAGGCTCTCAAGCAGTCAAAAAGCTCCTTTTTAGTCCAGAGCCCTTATTCACTCTCAGATTTGATCCAGCAGTGGGATCGCCTGGGCTGTGCCAGGCTGGGGGTGAGACGTGCCGCTGGGCTGATGTCCACGTGCAGATGGAGCTGGGCGCTCAGGCTGTGGCAGCTGGAGCTCTTGGTTTATATTTTGGCTATTCCTTTCCTGGCTTTGTTTCGCTGGAGCAAGGACTGGGTTGTGGAGTGGGTATGGGGCTGAGTTTGAGGCTTGTTTTATTTTGAAGCTCTTCTGGGCTCTGTGCTGAGAACCCAGCAGCCTCGGAGGTGGCAGGTATGCCTGGGAAGCCTGGTCACCCACAGCAGCTGCCAGCACCTTAAAATACCTTTTGTGGCCTTTGTTCAAGGGCAGGGCTTTATCGTGAGCTGGTCAGCAAGAGGTTAAACCCTTTAAGGCCCTCTGTGAGCAGAAGGCACTTACTAATGCTGCTGGCAGTCCTGGCCAGGCTTCTGCTGAGCTTTCAATGCTGCCCAACTCCTTTCTCCCAGGGGGTCTGCAGAACGCATGTGTGTGTGGAAGGATGTGAGGGATACCGGGAAAACATGGGTCAATGTGTTGTTTTAGAGGAGTTGTTGGCGTGGTGGGGTTTGCCGAGGGCTGCGTGTGAGCTCCTACAAACCGCTGTGTGAGGGGGGGCAGCCCCTGACCTGCTGCCCAGGGGGAACAAGCAGAAGCTGGCCAGGTGGCAATGCCATCTGCCTCCTGTACACACCTGGCAGAGAGCTCCAGGATGCCTCTCTGTCCCTCCTGGGCACAGACATGGGCTGAAGTAGAGACAGGGGCCATCATTGCCCCAGCACTGTCCAGTTTCTGGTGATGTCTGAAGAAACACGTTGTCCTGGATGTGGCTGGCTCTTCCCTGTGCCGCTGGTCTGTAGCAAAAAGGGCAAAGCAGGGGCTGGTGCTTGGTTTCTGAGCCTGGACAGACCTGCCCAGAGCCAGAGCTGATGGCTGAGCAATCCATCTTCATTTATATTTGTTTCCTAGAGCTGGAACTCCCTAATCTTGTCTGAACTTCGCTCCTAAGCAGTGTGTCACTTGGGGCAGGATGGCTGTGCGCAGGATGGGCATAGGAGGGGGCTGATCAGTGGCTCTCGGATGGGCTGTGTCCCCCCAGTTTGCAAAACACTAGCGTAGAAATGCTGCTGTCTCCCCAAGTTATTTAGTAGGAGCAATTCTGGTTGGGATGGGTACTTCTAAGGAGAAATTTCTGCAATTTCTTTACAGGCTGCATGTGAGAGGGGACATCTGGAACTCCCACATGCCAAGGAGAGCCCAGCTCACAGGGTACCTGCACAAAGTCTTTTGGATGGGACTTTTTTGGGTGTCACATCCCTGCAGTGCTCGTTATTTGGGCCAGGGGGTTCGTTGTCCCCACCGATTCCCTTCCACTAAGTGTAGAACTGAGGAAATAGTCTCCAAAAGTCCCGACAGCTCTGCAGATCTGCCGCCTTCTGCTTCCAGGCACGATCCCAGATGCTGTGCACGAGGAGAAAAGGAAGTTCCAATTTAGGGAGGGAGGCACATGCTGCAAAACACCACTGTGTGAAGGTCCATCATGTGCACCCTTCCCTGCCTCCTGTTAAAATACAGCCTGGGATGGTTGGAAATGAGCTGCCAACGTTGTAAGGAGGCAGCTCTGAGCCCAGACCTGCAGGTGCTGGAGGGGCTGGTGGAGGAGGAGGAGGAGGAGGAGGTCCCCCTCCATCCCTGCAAAAAGGGACACTGCAGCTGCCTTGGGAGTGGGAAAGGCGGATGGATGAAGCACAGCGTGGTCCCTGCAGCTGGAGGGGCTGGTCAGAGGGGGTCGGGCTGCCTGGAAGGGGGGCAGCCTGAGCTGGGCTGCAGCTGGCTGGCTCCCCATGGGCACACTGCCAGTCCCTCCTGTGCCGCAGCCTCTCGCTGCACCTCGCCACACCACGGCCGATGCTCTTGGTGGCTCCCTGACTGCAGCAGTGTCCTTTCAGCTCTCCCAGGACCCGGGATTAGGTGCGTGTGGGGTGAGAGATGGGGGGGAGGTTCAGTGAGAGGGGTGCTAGCAGCAGGGACGGGGATGGCTTGGTGTGGGGTGCATGTTGGTGCATGAGTTTCTACCACCCTACGTGACTTTCCTTTCTGTCCCTGCCATCTCTCAGCCCTGGGGACCCTGGTGACAAGGGCTTTTCCCAGCCAGGGTGCTGTCTGATGCTCAGGGAGGGTGCTGAGCTGTGCCTCCCTCTCTGCCCTGTGGGTCCCAGCACCTCCAGCACCCCACCGATGCACAAGGGCTCTGGGGAGGAGGAAGACACTGCTGGGAGAGCTGCTCCCTCTGCAGCTGATGGGATATTTTCCCAGCCCTTGGGCTGGGACAGTGTGCTCTGTTTGATGAAATGCTTCAGATTTGGTTTCATTTCAAACTACTTTTTGTCTGATGAACTGGACATTGGTCCTTTAGCCAGTCTCTGAGCCGAAAAAAACCTGGAAATGGGTTTGTTTGGTTTTTTATTTTTTTTTCTTTTTTTGCTCTGGGGGTGGTTGTCTGTGTCCTGGGATCAGTTCCCTTGAAGGCAGCAGGGGGCTGTGGCAGTGCTACCATCGTGCTTGCCCTGAGGTTGTCACTGCTCTACCTCTGCTGCTGTCCCTGCTCCCATGCTGTGCTGCCTTGCCCTGTGCTGGCCCCGTGCCCGGCTGCTGCAGTGGGGCCACTCGTACCGGGCTCGCTTCTCAGAAGGCATCACTTGCCATCTCCTGAGGCAGAAACTTGCTTGTCGAGGACAGGACTGGCTCTCTGACGAAGAGACAGCTTCAGGGCAGCCCCTGCTTTGCCCTTTTTGCTACAGAGCAGCTGCTGTGATACCACCTGGGACGTCCATGTGCCAGACCATCGTGGTCCATTACTGGCCAGTGCTCCCAGAGCTCCCTGGAGAGCAGAGCTGCCTTTGGCCACTGTATCTGCTTTGCAGGGCTTTTGCCATCTGAGTTAGGTAATGAAATTAATGAATCTAATTGTAGTCTAGAACCCTACATCCACATCCCATTACAGTTTTTGTTCCATTTATCATCCTCTTTCCATTCCCAAGTCAGTGCATGTTTGATACTGGGATGCTCCTCCCTGGAGGTGGTCCCATTTCCAAAGGGGGTCAGACAGCCCCGTGAGCCGGGAGGAGAGAAGGGGAGAGGAGGATGCTTCTCCAGGGATGCTTGGAAAATCACCAGTGTGTTTGCTGGCTGCTGGTTCATGCCGGCCCAGTTTTGCCTGCCAGGGTGAGAGATGTCATGTCCCAAATGTGGCACATGGAGGCTGGGTTTAATTTGTCTCTTTTGTGGGCTAAAGGATGAAAAACCCACTTGAACAGTGCAGAAAGCACATGAACACCATGTGGGTTTGCTTATTCACGGGTCTGGTGGAAATCAGCCAGGTCTGTCCTGTGTGTCCCTGTTCTGTGCCTCCCTGCTGCTGGTGGGCATCCTGGGGACATCACAGGTGGCGATCTGTGGTCTCCTTGCCCAAGGTCCATGGTGGCAGTTCCCCTGGGCTCTGTCCTTACTCTTGTCTTTCCCCTGTCTTTCAGATGTCCTGCAGTAACCTGTCCCCCCACAGAAGGACCTGCTTGTCTTAGCCAGCCCGTCCTCCCAGCCATCCTGCCAGCGATGGCCTTGACACCCCAGTGAGGGGTGAAAGGACAAGGAGTGAGTCCCCCCAACACCGCCACATCCTCCAGGAGAGCCATGGAAGCCCCCCTGGATGTACCTGTAGGGAACCTCATCGACTTTGATGCCGAAACACCAGTCTGCATCCCCTCAGAGCCCTCCCCTCCCGCTGCCCCCAGTGGCAATGGGCACCTGGGGGACACAGAGGAGGTGGCCGGGGAAGAGAGCGATGCCACTGAGTCAGCGGACAGTGAGAATGACATGGGTGACTCTCCCAGGCATTGGGGTGGCTACCGCCGCTCCTCTTCCAACGAGTCCTTCTCCTCCAGCCAGAGCACCGAGTCGGCCCGGGACGAGGTGATGGCCGAGCGCCGCGAGTTCATGCGGCACTACGTGGAGAAAATCTTCACGGGGGGGTGAGTGAGTGGGGCCAGCCAGCGCTGCTGATCCCACTGCCAGGGGAGATCCCACAGGATGGGATCTGGCTGCTTTACCACTCTGGGAACACTGGTTTGTGTCCTTCTCCATGCTTGGCTAACGCAGCTCATGGCTCCTGGTCTTAATGCAGCATTGGAGTTAAGGGGGGTGTATGTGTGAGATCTGATTTCCACCCCTCTCTCAGGCATGTTTCACCCCCAACCCCTCTTCTTTCTCCCCTTTTCCATGCTGGGGTCTTGCCATGGAGGGGGTCTCCAGCTCCTCTCCCTCGTTGGGCATCTCTGCTGCTGCTTGTACAAGTGTCAGCAGCTCATGCATGCCCCAGGACCCCATGGCAGCCCCCGGCTTCTCCCCCAGCCCTTCATCCCCCTGGCTCCCATCACTGTGGTCTCCATAACTCCGTGGCTTGGCATGTCAAGCAGGATTGAGCAAACCGAGTGTGACGAGCAGCAACAGGGGTTGTTTTAGCTCCGGGGCAGAGTGCCTGTCTCTGGAGCTCAGCTTCTGCTCAGGCTGTCCTTGGTTCTTCCCTTCTCCCTCTGCCTCTGCTTTTCCTCCTGCCAGGGAGGAACAAAAGAGCAGCGTAAGCCGAGGGGTGGTGGAATGGATGCTTCTTTTCTCCTCTTCCTCTGCCTTCCTCCCAGTACTGCAGCACCAGGGTGCTGCTACCAAGAGGGATGACATTGGGGACCTGAGCCATGATGGCTGGATGGGGGATGCTGGCCACATCCTCAGCTTTAATGATGTTTTTTTGTTTGTTTGTTTGTTTGTTTGTTTGTTTTTTTCTTGTTCCCCATTCCAGAGAGGATTTGGACCAAGAAGAGAAGGCCAGGTTTGGTGAGCTCTGCAGTGGCGAGAATGGGAAAGGCAGGGAATGGTTCGCGAGATATGTGAGCGCCCAGGTAAGGGAAGAGATGGGAGAAGTGGCAATCCCATACTGGGGCTTTGGAGCAGCCTGGGCAGGAGGCTCAGGCCAGGGGAATTCAGCAGTAGCCCAAAGCAATGTTTCTGGGGAGCAGAAACTTGGGGAAAGGGAGGAATCTCAATATACTTGCCATACTATCTCACTATAGTGAGATGCAGAAGGGAATAATTGCATCTCGAGGCAGTTAAATACCTGCTGGCTGCAATGTGGGAGAGAAGTCACCTGTTTTATTTAGAATGAAATCCCATCAGCACTAGGAAGCATCCCATTCTCTGTAAAAAACAATTCGGAGAGGCAAAATGCTGTCTCCAAGAGGGAGACCCGACTGCCTGTGCTCTCTGCCCGCCTCCCTGCGGTGGGGGGAGGTCCCCAGGGGCCTGAGGATGCCCTTGCTGCTTGTGGCAGGCAGCTGCCTTCCTGGGCTGTGCTAAACCCTGGGCTTTGTGCCTGCAGCGCTGCAACTCCAAGTGCGTCTCGGAGCAGACCTTCTACCGCCTGATGCAGTCATTTGCCCTCGTGCTCTTTGAGTAAGTCGGGGGGATTTGGGGCTTCATTGCAACCCCCTGAGATCAGAGCCATGGCTCAAGGAGGAGCAGCAGTCATGATGCTGCTTGGGTTGCCATCGCTGGGTGTCTTCACCAAATCCTCCCCTCTTGTCAGGTGTCACCAGATGGATGACTTCAGCCCTGCCAAGAACCTCATGACCATGTGTTTCACCTACTACTACATGGGTAAGAGGTGTCTTCACCCTTGGGCTTGCTTGTGCTGGAAACCAATGGCAAAGTGTGCCCTGTGCATGGGAATGGTGATGAAGGAGTACCCAAATTTAGTCTGATATCAAGCAGAAAAGAGCCTCCATAGCCCAGAAGCTGTGCAAACCCACTGGAGACTCTTGCTGGGGTGGCAGCTCACGCTGATGCTGGTTTGCTGTTGCCTCTAGACAGGGAAATTTGTATGTGGTGATCCCAAGATGTTCCCCAGCCCTGAGGATGTGAAGTGAAACTCCCAGACCAGAAGCACCTTGTCTCATTGCTTGGTGTGTGATGGTGACCCCTCCATGGGACTGGAGTTTCTATCCAAAATGGGAGGAGGATAAAGACCTACAGGAATTGGGATGGGTTGGGGTCTGCAGTGTCTCCATCTGGCTCCAGGTCTCTGTGGTGCATCTTGTAGCTGGGAGCAGGTCCCCCAAGTGCTGGCAGCACCCAGGACTATGAGACCAACTGAGCTCCTGCCTCTTTGTCTGCAGGCAAGACCCATGCACTGCCCTTGGAGGCCAAGGAGAAGCCCATGGGCAGCATTGACTCGTACCTAAAGTCAGCCAACAGCTGGCTAGCAGAGAAGAAGGATATTGCAGAGCGACTGCTGAAGAACACGTCGGCCAAGACCGAGAATGTCAAGGGCTTCTTCGGTGGCCTGGAGACCAAACTGAAGGGTCCTACCACCAAAAAGAGCGAGTGGGTACCACTCTGTTGGGAGGGCAGGGTGGGCTGAGGCATGCAGTCATAAGGTGACCAAGCCAAAAACCCCTGGGGTGTAGGGCCACCATGAGCCATGGGTTATCATGGCCATGGGAAGAGGGTCTCTAGCCTGGTCCTGTGCTTCATAACTTGGTCATGGGGCATCTTATGGTCTGGGAGTCCTATGTCCCTTGGGCATGGAGATACATGGTTCCAGGAGTTGGTGCTCCTGCTTTGTGGTTTTCTGCATCATCTCAGCTAAGTCCAACTGGGAGGGACATTACATTTTCTTAGCCACCTTTCTGGCCCCAGGGACAGTGTCATGGGAGCAGGGGGGTTTAAAGGAAGGTGCTTTTCTTGCCAAGCAGAACAGGGTTTTTCAATGTGGGCTGTCAGGGGGACAGACTTCTTAGGAGCTGACACTGATTTCTGTGCCACAGCGAAGGTGAGGACAAGCCAAAGGAGAAGCTGAAGAAGACGGGTGAGTGGAGCCAGCATTGCTGAAGTGGGCATTGTCAAGACATCCCTGTGATAGGAGCAAGGCTTGGAAGTGATACGAGATGGCCAGCATTGCCAGAGCTGTGGGGTGGGGACAAGGACAGGTAGTACTGTCTCCTGTGAGCTCCTATAGAAGTGTTCCACAGGTTGCTTTGGAGCAACCACAGCTCTTGTCCAGCAATGAAATCTTGTGGCATCTTGTCCTCAGTGGCACAGGTTTGGGCATCCACTGCCTCTGAACTTTCATGCTGCTCCAGTCTCCTTGGTAGCCATGTGTGCTACCAAAACGGTAGTCCAGTCTCTTGAGAATCCTCCTGGGACATTCATACGTTGATCAGAGCTAATATCTGCCCAGAAAGGGCAGTCAAAGCTCCTCTTCATGTTGATGAGGATGTGTTGGAAATAAGTATTTGGTTTGCCAACCTTGCCCTTGTGGCTGCTTGAATGCCAGGCTGGCAGGGGAGCACAAAATCTGTGCAGGGGTGGGAAGATGGGAGTCATCCAGACCTCAGGATGTAACTGTGTGTCCCCACAGTTTCCGTGCAGAGCCCAGAGGAGGAGAAGAAAGGAGAGAAGATCTACCTGTACATGCACCTCAAGCAGCAGCCGATCTGGTAAAACCCACCTAGGGCAAGCTGGCTCCCACCTGGTGTTGGCCTCCCTGAGGAGGCAATTTGTCCCCTTGCCCCTACATTCTCCAGATATTTATGAGTGCTTTTAAGTTGCTGCCACCCCTAAAAGAGGTGGCCATGGCTTTTGCACATCCCTTGTCCTAGTGAGAGTGTGTTTGAAGCCACACAAGGAGCCGGCCCAAAACTAGACCAAATCTGCCAGATTTGCATTGTCTCCTGGCCCCTGGGAAGTGGGTGAACTTGACCCTGGGAGGACTTGGGGCCGGGCTGGGGGATATGGGGGGTGGCTGTCCCAAACATCTCCCTCCCTCCCTTCAGGCACAACCTTCGATTTTGGAATGCTGCCTTCTTCGACGCTGTGCACTGCGAGCGCAGGAAGCGGTCCCCCACCACCAGGTAGGGCATGTCCCCATGGCAAAAGGAGGTGCCGTGTCCCCTTCAGCCCCACCCCAGCATTCCCCTCTGCTCCTGATGGCCCTACAGACCACGGAGAACCACTCTGTTTTCCAGCCCTGATTGCAAAGCTGCTGCGGCCACCAGGCTGTGGGGTGGGCAAGTGAGATCTGCGTCCTCTTAAGGATTTGGGAGCTTGAAGGTTTTCTTACTCATTTTACAATCATGGGGTTTTTTGTGAAAGCAAAACCCTAGAGGTGTGTCCAGAAAACCCAGCCAGGATTGGTGCTTAGTTTGCAAGCAGGTCTGGGAGAAGATGCTCGGTACAGCCCTTTGGGGAAGGTACAGTGGACGGGGAGGGGATGCATTGGGTCCTGGCAGTCCCCAGGAGGGCCACGGCAGTGCTGCCAGCTCAGCGTGGGGACTGACCCCTGGGTAGCAAGGATGAGAGCTGGAGATGGCAGCGTGGTCAGCCCTGAGGGCCAGGGGGATAGAGATAAACTCTGCACAGGGAAGGGGCTGCCCATTTCAGAGGGTGCAGGAAGTATCTGAGTGCCTGGACATGGGGACCCCACAGGGTGCAAGGGTGGGTGAGATGCTCGCCGGGCTCATGCCCATCTCTTGCCCCACCTGCCATGAGGCCTTGAGCAATTCACTCCTCTCTCAACCGTAGTTTCACCCCTCCCTGAAGCCGGGCTGTCCTGCTGCGTGTCTGTACAGCACCTTGAGGCTTTGAGCTCTCGAGACTGAGAGTCGTGAAGCTCACAGCATTTGAGCAGCCCCTTTCTGAGCAGTGGTGGCACTTCTTCAAGCAGCCGGTCCTCCTGCATCCTCTCCACCACTGGAGCTGAGCCACGGCAGCCCTGGCTCACACCATGGGATGCTCTGCCAGCCTCGCCGCACTGATCAATCTCTGCTTTCTCCTTTATTGCGTTTCTCTTTTTCCAAGCAAGCCATTGAAAGAAGCTATTGAACAGTAATGTAACCATAACTGCATTTGCTTTGATTAAGCCCCAAATTAGCAGCAGCTAATGTCTCACAAGGACATACTGCCACCGGCAGCTGCTCTCTGCTCCTAGTGCCTTTCTCAATTAATCTGATGGCTGAGTCTGCCTCTGCTGCAGAAACGAGCCTGACTAACGAATGAGCTTCAGGAGCTGCAGCCTGGAGTACTCTGAGTACCTCAGGGGGGTTGGAAGGTGGTGGTGACCCCCCCTCAGTCCTCTGGAGAGGATAACATGAGCCTACTGGGTGAACTGGGATGCTGCTTGTTAGACACGAGGAGTTTGTTGATGAAGGCTGGGGTTCCATGGGCTGGATTTGAAATGCCAGGGATGGTGCTTGACCTTGGCAGGCATCTGCAGGGTCCATGGTGACTGGTTTATGATGGTGCCCATCTCTGTTGGTTGGCCAGGACATTGCTGGGGTGGTCAGGCTGCATCCTCCCAGGGCTGCAACGAGAGCTGGGAAGGTTTTATTTTCTCTTCTTGGTGGGGAGGGCAGGGGACGGGGGGAAGGAAGCAGAACTAAACTCCTCTTTTTCTCTCTCTTTCCTCTCTCTGCCTCTAACAACCTTCTTCCGTCTCTTCTTCTCTCCTTTCCCCTTCATCCCTCTGTCTTGCATGATCTTTCACGCACCACTTTTGTCGGCCCCGTTTCTGCTGCCGCTCCAGAGGGAACGCTGGGGAGGAAGAGGAGAAGAGGTGTGTCTGTCCCCGTACTTCGGTGCATTAGTGTCCAGAGGCCGATGCTCACTTCAGGTCCAAATCCTGCTCTGGGGAAGGGGGGTAACGCATTTCAGGGAGGCTCTGAAAGGCCCTTTCTCCACCCAGGAGGAACGGCCGCTTGGAGGTTCAACTTCAGGGGCATCACCCTCTCAAAAGGGCTGAAAAGGGTGAGATTGGCTCCTATGTAATACAGCTTTCTAAAAAGAAGCCTGACTGGTTTCAAGCTGTGATATTTCACTGTGGGAATCCGATGCCCAGCTGCTGGGGAAGCTGAGGGCTTGTGCCAGGAACAGTTCCCCGGGCAGGTTTTGGACATGAACTGAGTCTCTTTGTGGAGAAAGCATAAAGCATCCCTCCCTCCTGTCCTTCCCGCTTGCTCCCAGCTGCTGCTGCCACGTAGAGGTGCTGAGGAACCTTTGCCAGCTCGAAAAAAGCTGGTACTTTTTTGTTGTTGTTGTTGTTGTTGTTGTTGTTGTTAAATGCACTTTTGTGCTGCCGTTCCTAGATTAGAAGAAAAAGGAAACTGGGGGCTGCATGTTGCAGTCGCGAGCGTGTCCTCCTGATTGCAAAGCCCAAAAGCAGCCACATCCATCCATGCTCTGGGCTGGGATTAGGGATGAGGAAGAGTCATTGCTGTCTTGCCGGAGCTGGGAGAGGGGGGGATATTTGATTTCGGAGCAAATCACTCCAAGAGATGCCATTAACAAGAGGATGAGGGTTCTTTGAAGCTTGGCAGTAAATCTTCCATGTGGTTAAGGCATGCACCAGCAAATGGGTATCTTAAATATTACTCAGATAGAACGTTGCTCAGGTTGGCTGAAATGCTGCTGCTGATGAAAGATGAGCGATGCTGAGTGATCCGAGTCAATCTCACCACCGGCGTGGCTCCCGCCAGTCCCCGGCCGCAGCGAGGCCTTCCTGGGTATGCCAAAAGACAGGCAAAGTGTTAGCAGAGCCCATGGGGTTACACACCCCTGCGCTGGTGTGAAGATCAAAGGGTTTGAGTAGAGCCACATGTGGGGTTTCCCCCTTCTCAAGCATTTTACTCCTGAATAACAAGCCAAAAGCACGGTGATTTTTTTTTTTGGGGGGGGTCACTTTGTTATTATTTTTTTCTCCCCTTCCTCCTTCAAAAACATAAAAAGGCAGGAAAAAGAAATAGTTACAAACATGCTTCTTCTGAAAGTGGGCCAGTGAGATCTGTGAAGTTTTTCTTCCAGATTTCAAAGCTCCTTAATTTAATTCTTCTCCTTTCTTTTCAGCCTCCAGATTTAGATGTGGGTTTTATTTGCTATCGTAAGCTTTATCTGGGAGAACTTACACCCTCTTTTTTTTTTTTTTTTTAAAATCCCTTTAAATGTATCATATAAATTTCCAGAGCCCTATAAATATAAGCAGCTCACCCCTGGAGACTGCAGCCTCAGCTCCCCAGCTTTTACCCAGGCTGGGCTGGCTTGAATCAGGACAGGCTCCCCTCCGTGGGGTCAGCCTCACTGAGCACTAATCCTTTTCCAGTTTCAGCATCACAAAAGTGCTCTGGGGCTGAGCTGACTTCACTGAATTTACTGGGAGACACCCTTCTTCCCAGCCACCGTTTCCACCCAGCAGAGCTCCTCCTGTCCTGCTTGGCGTGCTAGAGCTGCGAGCGTGTGGTCCGCTTCTGTTGTTCTCCTCTTCCTTCTCCTCCATAGAGCTGGTTTTCTTCTACCTATCCCTGTTTTTCCTTGCTTTTCCTCCTCTTATCCTTGGCTGTAACCACACCAGAGTTCTGGGGAGGGGGCTGGCTTCACCCTGGAGCTGTAGTTACCCCAGCGTGCATGCACTGAGCCCCCCTGCCACCACCTGAGTGTTGCACCACTGCAGTGATATTTCCATGACACAGGCTTTATTCCCAAGTGGGACACTTGGATGGGACTCCTGCCACTGCCTCGAGTTGGCTGCAAGCATCTAGAGCTTAAAAAACTCTTTCCTTTAAGGTGATGCTGCAGTTATATTTGTGAGGGACACGGAGTGGAGCTGAAGCATCCTCTGAGCAGTGCTGGTGGGATTTGGGACTTCAACCCATGTGGGGCTGTGGGAAGGGGTGTAGGAGCCCCCTGCACTGTCAGAGGTGGGGGGAGATATATTTTGGGGAGAGCTTGCTTGGTGCTTGAGGCGTTGGAGCCCTGCTAGAGATGGGGGAGAGATGCCTGGTACCCTCCTGGTACATGCACAACCACCATGGCTGGGGGCTTCAGTGTTGCCCTGCTGGGATGGCCATCCCCAAGAGCTGCAAACCCCCCTGCTTTCTTGCTCGTCCCCCTTGCCAAAGTGATGCCACCAAAGGTGAGAAACACAAGCTCTGTGCTGGAGAGGCTGATGCTAGTTCCTAGCTCTTAATCAGTGCCTTCAGGAGAAAGCCAAAGTTGAAGAAGACTTTTTCCTGGGGCATCTAAAGATCTGTGGATGGATGCATGTGCAGGAGCTCATCCAGGACCACAGGAGTGCTGGCAACCAAGGGGCTCCTGATGCCCTGCTGTCCTCAGGCAGCATGGCCCGGGGAGGGCAGGGGGGATGCAGACAGGGGCTCCCAGGGTGACAGCGGTGCCAGACAGGCTTGTGCCTTGCAGGGAGAAGTGGTGCCACATGACGCAGGAGGAGCGTGACGACAGCCTCCGCTTCAATGAGAACATCACCTTCGGGCAGCTGGGGTGAGCAGGGTGTGGGGATCATCCCTCTTGCTGACCGGGCTCTGTGGTGTGTCCTCGCCAGCTGTGTGTGGGACACCCTAGAGATGTTCCCACACTGGGGACATCCCTTGTGGTGCAGAGGATGCTTGATGCTTCTTGCTGGGACCTGCTCCTGCTCCTTACATTGCAAGTCTAGGCACCACAGGGTCCTAGCATGTTCTCCCAGAGCTGAGCACCATCCCAGTGCCCAGTACAAGGGGCTGTGGAGAGGAAGAGGAAGGTTGCAGGGAAGGAAGAGCAGCCTGTCCCTTCCCTTACCAAGAGCATCTCTGTCCTTCCTCAGCACCTTTATTCACAACATGCTGGCATTCGGCCTGAACAAGAAGCTCTGCAGTGACTTCCTGAAGAAGCAGGCAACCATTGGCAATTTGGATGAAGGTAAGGGCAAGCCCAGGGGATGTGCACCTCCTTTATGGGGTCCTGGAGTGACGGAGGAGCTGATCTACCCAACCAGGATGCTTCGTCACCCTTCCAGCACCCTTTTCTCTCTCCTCCACAGAGCAATACAAGCTGCTCAGCGATCACATTGAGCAGATGGCCACTGAATAGCCACCTGGCCAGCACGCTGCAGTGGAGAGATGGTGGCCAGAGCGGGTCAGAGGAGAGAGAAAGCCACGTCCAGGGCTACCTGAAACTGAAGCTGGGCTACTTAAAAAAATATCGTACACACAAGCTGCAATAAAACCTGCATGATCGTCCACCAAACCTTAGAGCTGCACCAGGGCAGCCTGTAGAAACAGGAGCCAAACAGCTCCTCCTCCATTGCCAGACCCTCCTGCATCTATTTTCAGAGTAGACAGTCCCAAAAGTGTATTTTGTCAGTTAAAAAACCCAACAAAACACAAGAGAAAAGCAAAAAGAGAGTGACTGCTGCAGCCCCAGGGTGTGTTTATGAGAGTTGGATTGCTGTGTCTCCAGCCTCCCCCTCCCTCCGAGCGAAACACTGCCTGAGGTCTTTGGTGTTTCATGGCATGATGGCAGCGGGTGCAGAGCTGTCACACGTTTGCTGCTCAGTGCCTTGTTGAAGCTGCCATGGATGGTGGTAAATCCAGAGGAACCCAAGGCTGTGAGCCTCCCGCTACCTTTCCCAGCCAGCATCTGCTGGGCAAGAGGCTGGAGCTGGACCAGGGATGCAGGAGATGATGGCAGAGACCTCATCCAGCCACTAAGGGAAACCCCTGATGCAGGAGAACAGCCAACTCTGCCTCCAGTTTGACCCATCTCCCTCCATAGTGAGGCACTGGGTGTTTGCAGCTCGTGGGTTTTTCCTGGCATTGCAGGAATTGGCTGCTGAGGATGGCGATGGGATGCAGCAGCCGATGGGAGGCTCTGAATCAGTCTGTCAGCAGGTTGTGTTGTGTGTCCAGGGATGTCACCACCAGCCGGGCATGTGGGCCGTGCGGGGGCTTGCTGGGAGCAGAGATGGGGCTGGCAAAGTGCTGCTTCCTTCCTTGGTATAAAGCTCCTTTGGAGCTGGAGCGAAATCCTGCCCTTGGGAAACCGTCCCTGCCCGGCCTGTGTGGTTTTGTACCTCTGGGCAGAGACAAAACACAGTGTGCTCCATATCACTAGCCTGGGTCAGCAGGAAAAAAGCCATAGCCTTGAGTGGGATTGCTGGGAGAGGAGGCAGAGGAGAACAACGAGAAAACAGCTTGGGAGGAGGCAGCAAAGTAGCAGCGAGTCAGATTCCCCCTGTGCCCACTCCCTGCTGCATCATCAGTGTCGGGGCTGCTGTGGGTTTGTGGCTTTTCCTGAAGCCTCCTGGTTTCCCACAGCAGCTGTGGAATTAGATTAATTATTGCCCTCCTTCCCCAGGGTTGCACCTCACTGCCCTCTCCTTCCCCAGCCCCTTTGCTCCAGCTGATCATCAATCAAACCTGATATTAGCCCTGTCTTAAGTACATCTCCTGTTCTGCTTAATGATGGCAGCTGCCCTGACTGCAGCATACCTGGCTTTTCCCCGCAGACCTTGGCACAGGATTTGCAGAGAGGCTGGGGACATGGGGACATCGCTGCTCCCCTCCACCCCTGCTCTGATGGGAACCCCCCTCGGCTCTGCCCACGGGG
>VXBJ01004021.1:86510-118150 GCA_013400055.1 Nycticryphes semicollaris | reverse complement strand
CCCATGAAACCAAGGGTCCATCCCTCCTTCTCCCCCCCCCCCCAAAAATACATTGTCCAGGTTTCAAGGGACCATCAGACCCTTTTCCCTCATGCTGTCAGCTGTATCCCATAATATAAATAGCATAACAGCGTTGGTTTTCTTTCCCCCCTACGTAGCTCTGAGGTTCTGGTGTCATTTCCCAGCATCAAAATGATGCTTTTACTTAAGCTGGGCTTCTCTTGCTGCTGGGGCTGGGACTCTGCTCCACGTTGGATCTCGTAGGAAGGATGGATTCTNTTATTATTATTATTATTCTTTTCCGACATGGGGAAAAAAAAGAAAAAGTTGAGCGTTAAAATATATATTATTTGCATGTGTATTTTTCTAAAAAAAAATATAAAAATATGAAAATAAAATTAAAAAATGTCCATAAAACCTTCCCAGTTGGGACTGTGTGAAGGATGGGGCGAGAGAGGGAGACTGGAATAAATTGTCTTAAAAATTACTTTCTTCCTCAGCCATTGTCATACGTTTTAATCAGATGGAGCTTCTCTCCACTGCCTGCTCGGCCTCAACGGTCCCTGGTGCCTTCCCCAGCTCAGCTCCCCTTTTGATGACCTACTTTTTAAATAAGGAAAAATTGATGCACCTTTTAAAGAAACGTTAGCGTTTGCCCCGCAGCCAGCCAGGCACACGAAGGAGATGTAATTTTTATTTTCTTTTTCCCCTGTGTGCTCAATCTCTGCCAGTCACTGCTGATCTGACAGCGGAGCCGGGATCCTGCTCTGGCCTCGGGACATTTGATTTCAGTGTATTTAAAAATCAATTACTCACTATTATCTTATTAAAAAAAAAAAAAAAAGAGATGTTCCCTTAGATTAATGGGCTGTGAGTGTCATCCTCCACCCGAGCTTCAGAGACAATGTCCCCTCAGGTCTCCAGATGGCCAAGCTGAGCCTGTTCCCTGCCATGCAGTGCTGGTTTCTCTCTCCACGTAGCCCAGGGGCAGGGTTTCACAACCACATTTCTCTTAGGAAGGAGCTGCCCTGCTCCTTCATTTTTCTAGTTACCCTCCTTGGAGCATCCACAGGTTCATCGTTAGAGGAAGGAACCCCACCAGCCCTGTAGCCCGTGCTTGGATGTCTTCTCTGGGCTTTCACATGGGTGTGGGCTGACCAGCTATGGAAAACCAGATGCCACATACCCTCTGAGTGCTTTTGCTCCCTCCATCCCACGAACTACTTATCACCTCGCTGTGCCTGATAAGCTTGTGTGTATAAGAAAGGAGGTGCTTATTGCTCAGGAATTTGTTCAGCACCAAGTGCCCTTTGCACCCCCAGCTGCTGATTTTGGTGGCCGGGTGCAGCCTGCACTTGCAGAATGGTATAGAGAGGCTACAGGGGCAGCACAGATAGCAAAAAGATATGAGATCCACACAATCCCAAGCCAGGAGGCCTGGTATCCCTGTCCTGCTCTTTGGGCAGTGGTCATTAAGCCCGTTTAGCTTTTAATGTGTGAGAAATGTGGTGCATCAAGTGAGGCGAGGGGCAGCTGAGGGACAGCACCCGACCCAGGAGGGTCTTTGCTCAAGCTAAAATCACCCTAATTTTAGATCCCCCAAGATAGGTTAGAACAGCTGTGATTTGGGTAGCTGCAGCCTCAGCTCCTGGAGGAGACCCTGGCAAAGGTAGGAGCAGCACTGGAGGAGGAAGGGGCTGTACATGTTGGGCACAGCCTGTCTCCCCATCCCTCCCTCCTTGTGGGGTATTAATTACACCCTTCATGCTACAGCTTTAGGAAAGCCGATATAGTTCTTGGATGATGGCACCCATCCATTAAACCCAGGGGTTAGTGGTGGCCTGGTGGCTGCTTCAGCTCTGATCCTTCAAGCTTGAGTGCAGCCAGCGGCTCTCAGCCCCCCTCCCTCCCTTGAGGGATAAAAAGGACATTTGCTTGCTGGGTTCTGGGGGTTTTATTGCGTCTCTATTAAAGCTGTTAAAAATCTTTCCATTGTAGTAGTGTCGGGGAGTGATAAGTATTCATAACAGAAGGGATTCAAGATGGGTTTGGTTGTAAAAACACCTCTAAGCTGGCTGGATTTATGGCTGTTAAATCATCCCTTTTCTCATCTGTCACAGCCTTTTCAGATGTTCATCACTGAACAACAGCGAAGTCGGGGACATAATTTGTGTCGCAGTGTGTGGAGCAAGAGGGAGGGGAGTCCTCTCCATCAGTAACTAGCTCATGATTTATGGGGACCGTTTCTTATTCTTTTTTTTCCTTTTTTTTTCTTTTTTGTCTTCAGTAGGAGAGGCTTTGACTCTCATTAGCTGCTCTTGTCCACACACTGCTGCCAGCTTGTTTGGCCAGCTGGAGCCAGGCAAGGGCTGGTGGATTTAGGGCTGTGCTGGAAAGTTTGAGAGCAGTGTTTGGGGAGTTTGGGGCTTGGTTCTTACCTGCAGTGGGCTCCGCAGTCCAGGGCTGCACCTCTCTCCCACCATCAGAGGGCTCGGGCTCTGCTTCAGGACTTTGTCTCCCCATCCTCCCCTTGCTTTGGGGTGGAATATGGGAAAATCCCCTCCCCCCATGCCCACCCCAGCAGCATGCAAAGAGCCTGGGTTTAGGCAGTGGTGTCTCAGGAGGCATCAAGATTGCCTCCTCTTGCAGCAGCAGCATAAAACTCAATCAGCGCTTTGCACAGCAGCGCTGCTGGAGACGCTGGCTGCTTTGCTGCCAGAGCTCCTTCGCCTTCCCTTTCCACTGCTTCTCAAAACGGATAGCTGAAAATCTTTTGGGGGTAAAGCCTCTGGCTTTCTGCAGGTGCTGACAATCCTTGCTCAGTCACACCGTGTCCATCCAGGCTGTGACCCAAGGCCAAAGGGAAGCTGCCAAGAGCCGGGTGTTGCTTCACCGGGGCCAGCATCCCTCAGGGGTGCTGGCAGCAATGGCAATGCCAGCCTGGTATCCGCAAAGAGGGACCCCAAAACATCTGGCAGAGGCTAGTTTTGTCCCCCACGCCGTCCCGCGATGTCCCGTTTTTGCCAGGTGCGCCGGTAATCGGTTTCGTAGCCCCATCAAGTGTCTGCCAAGTGAACTGCATTGCTGGCTCCCAGCTTGCTGGCCCCTAGGTCAGGCAGGGCTTGGCCCCACATCACACCCGGTGAGAAATAGGAGGCTGTTGGTGCTTTCAAAGCCAGGATGTGGCCGGGAAAAATTCCCGGCAGATGTGGCCCCATCCGCTCTCCCATTGGGAAAACCCCTGGTGTGAAAGGGTGTGTGTGTGTGTGGGTGTGTGGGTTCTGGGCAGGCCAGAGCAGGGGTGGATTTGCTGCTAGGGGACCCTGGCCATCACCACGCAGTGTCCCTCGGTACCCGGTGGTGTTGCCGCAGGGTATGTGGGCAGTGACAGATGAATAGTGAAGAGGAGGATGAAAAAGGCTACTTGCAGGGATACTGGGGGGGGACACGACACTGCCCAAGGTGGGCGTCCGGGTTTTGCAGGAGACATAGAAAAGCAATGCACTATGCTTAGCTGCTGCAGCATTCCCCTCTTTAGATTCTCTGGTGTCTAATATAGGGCAGCTCAGCCCTATCTCAGTGCTTTGGGGCTTTCGCCACTAAATGCTGCTGAATTTCATAGGGACTGTAGGAAGGAGACCTGCTGAAGTCCCCTTATTGCTCCCTCCAGACACAAAGCATCTCCAAGACAAGTTTCCTCTTATCCTATGGTAAACAACTAAGAAACTCCAGGGGACTCCTTCATGTCCTTCCACTGGAATTGGGGGGGGTGGTAGTGTTTAGCTTTTAAGTCTTTAAACTTACAGAGATGGATTCCCTGTTAAAGCGTTTGGTTTTATACTTCTGAATGATTTATAATTCAAAATGGAAGATTCCCATGGAGAAACATGACTTTGATTTTTACTTCCCCTCCCCTCCCCTCCAGCCCCCCTTCCCTCCTTGCAGGAGCTTGAACTTCCCAAAACTGTTTTACTGCAGCACAAGGATGCTGCTGGGAAGAGATGTGCTGTAGCTCCTTTTTCGGAAGGGCTCGAAGGCACAGCTGAGTCACTGCCTGCACAGACAGAGCTGCAGATAGGGCTCTGGACAGTAACAAAACACATCTGTCCTCTGCGGCCACATCCCAGATGTGAGTCACATCCTCTTGCTCTGCACTTTCAACCTGAGACACTGTGCTTGGGCAAGGTCACTGCAGCTCCTTGGCCGGCTGAGGAGGCAAATTATTCTCTGGGCTTCCACCTGAGCACTGATTTTTTTCACTGCTGGTTCCCTGACGGTCATTGAGCTCAGCTGTGAGTGGTGTTTGCTGTGGGCTCAAGCCTAACTTGCCCCTCCAGAAGCAGAGCCGGATGAGCAGCTCTGTAAAGGCTAGATAAACTGAAAAATTCCAGTCCCTTCCTGCCAGCATGTTTTCTCACCCCAGCAGATCCCTCTGGAGCTGGCTGAGACAATGCTTGAGGATGCAGTGCTAACAGGGGGGCGAACCCAAGAGAGAGTTCCCCTCTCTCTCCCCACCAGCAGCCTGGCTGGTGCAGCAAATCTCTGCTATTCACTGGAGAACTTGCTGTACCAAGTATTAGCCCAGTGGGTCCTTCTGGGGCTCGTTTGTGAGTCCACAGGTGCCACCAAGACTAAAGATGGCATTGGATGGCTGCTGAGCATTGGTGGTGCACATTCTCCTGGGCAAAACAGAGCATCAGCTATGGCATCGCTGCTCCTGGTGCTATTTCTGACAGAGCTGCCAAAGCTGTTTGCAGGTTTATTCCAGCCCTGGGGCTTTTCCATGCCTTGTGGCTTCCTGCAAGTCCCGGGGAGGAGGATGCACCCCAAGCCTAGCTGAGCAGCTTGATCTGGAGGGGAGCGGGCTCCAGAGCCCCCACCAACAAGAAATCCCAGCCCTGATCCTGGGAAGCTCTTGCAAAGGCCTAAAGCATGTGTCCGGGCTGGGAAAGCAAGTGGAGATTGAAAGGTGATTTTTCCTCTTACAAAGAGGGTGGAGGCATGTGTTTTTTCCCTGCAGCACACTGTGTTCAGCTGACAATGTGCTGTGCGGGTGGCCGATCTGCTCGGCTGCAGCCACAAGATTGTGTTTCATGAGCCGTTTTTGCATTTCCCCTGATGAAACAGGATGTTTTTGGCTGCTACCATGGGACAGAAACCACAGGAGGGCCAGGTAGGACCAGAGCGTCTTGTGTCACCTCTGCACAAGGGCACCTTCCCCAGCCTTTAGCAATTAGTCACAGATAAACACTTCCCCCTCCTCCCCAGGGACCGGGCGTTCAGGGCGTGAGAAGCCCTACAAATAAGAAATCGAGGGATGTGGCACAATAAAAAAAGAAAAGCTTGAGGTCCCTGTGGGAATACTGTGGGGCTGGCAGCCAGCAAAGCTGCTGCCTCGCTGAAAGGAGGCAAAATTGAGCAGTTTTCCTTGGCTGGCCTCTCCGGCCGCTGCGTGTGCCACTTCCAGGCAGGGTACTTCGACGGGGCAGGGGATATGAGGGACAAGCAGGGCCACTGCTCACTGCCTGCAGGCTTCTGGCTTTGCTGTCACTCAGACAGGGCTGGAAATGGGTTCTGAAATGACTTTTCCCCATTGCAGCCCCCTAGGGTGGTTGCTTTTGCCTGTGGGTTGTAGCATCCAGCCCCTCTTGGTCCCCGCAGAGAGGGCGCTTAGGGAGGAGACGGTCCCTGAAGCAGGCAAGGAAAAGGACACTCGAACTTGCTTAGCTGGGAGGCAGAGTTTCCCAAGATGGCACTGTGGTGTTTTTTTTATAAGCTGTCACTGCCAGCAGAAGGGGAAAAAAAAAACCAAACCAAAACCCAAAAAGCTCCTGAATAATATGTGCCTGGTGCAACTGTGCAGGGCAAATATTTGACGTGCTGAATAAATGAGCAGGAGGGAGACAGGGAGACGTCAGGCTCTTGCACTGGGGAGC
The DNA here is from genome assembly GCA_013400055.1 of Nycticryphes semicollaris. NCBI lineage: Eukaryota > Metazoa > Chordata > Aves > Charadriiformes > Rostratulidae > Nycticryphes > Nycticryphes semicollaris. Next base: position 112,214 of record VXBJ01004021.1, on the reverse strand, counting down.
TCTGACTCATGTTCCCAGAGTGAGCAGCACTTCAGACACTGTCCCTGCAGGCAGCTGCCAAATGTCCCTGTCCCCAGAGTGTGGCACGCAGAGGCAAGCGTGCCCACACCTCCGCTCCCAGCCAGGCATCCTTGCACAACCCTGCTACCCAGGGGGTGCAATTAATACCACGGGGTGGGCTGGGGCAGCATCATGGGTGACAGAGAGACAGCAGCAAGAGGGGTATCTGGGAGGGCCTTCCTGGGTTTGGCCCCCACCTCCTCTCTGTTTCTTAGGGATGCTGAGCTCAGACCCCTTCATCTCCCAGCCTTAGTTACGCTCAGGATGCTCTTAGTGAACCAACATCCCAGAGATGCTGCAGCCTCCTTGCTGTCTGCATGGTGGGCTTCACCCCCTTTCACTGTTTTGGATGAAAATATTCCGCGATTCCCCGCCTCCCAATATGCATTTTAAGCCTGTGCTCAAGCAGCAGCACTTTTCTGGCCGGTTACTCGTGACTGCTCAGGTGGAAAGCTCGTTCGTGCAGCAAGAGCCAGCGTTTAAGCAGAGCGCTGTGGGTTTTTCTGCCCGTTCAATTGCAGCTGCGGGGGGAAAAGCAGAAGATCTAGGCTGAGCTCTCCTTTCCCATCAGAGCAGCGTTTGTGCACGGGAGGGGATGACCTGCAATTCAATCTCCAGCACGAAAGCCTCCACTTTGGGTACAATGCTGCCTGTGTCATCCTGCTGCGGATGAGCCATCCCGGGTGGCTGCGGCAGGGACAGGCTGTCCCAGCCTCGTGCTCATGCTGGTGGCACTGCCTGCCTGGAGGGACAGCTTGTGCCTCTGAGGACAGAAAGTATTTTGCGATGTGCTTTGGTTTTGCAGCGTGCGTGCGACTGTGAAATATTCTCCCCCGCCGACTGCATCCTGAGGTTTGCGGATATGAAAAGTCCACATGTCTCTTTCTTCTTTTTAATTGCTATAATTTGTCCGTCTCTTACCCGTGGTCAGGAGCAAGGCTTGGCTTTGAGCTGCCTCGGTGGATTTATTTTGGTTTTGATGCTGTGGAAAAAAAAAAAAAACAAAACCAAAAAAAACAAAACCAAAACCACCCTCTTGTGTTGTGCCCTGTACGTGCATCCCGCGCACGGGTAATTTTGCTCGCTGGAGTAATTTCCTTGCCCTCAGTGGGACTTCTCTTGTGAATAAAGCTATTTGGGATCAGAGTCTAAAAACCACAGCCTGGGAAATTTATGCAGAGGAGGGAAGGAGGGAGATTGTTCCTAGCAGGCGAGCAGCGGGGCTGATTGCTGTTCTCATTGCAGGCAGAGGGCTGGGCTGGTGCTAATTAGCAGGCGGCTGGATGGAGGGCAGATTGTGATAGCTCACAAATTGCCTGGGAGCAGAGGTTGATGCCTCTTGCCCTGGATGTCGGGATGGCGGGTGCCCAGTGGGGCTGGCAGCTCTTCCAGTGCATGGGATGCTCAGTCAGGGCTGGATCTGCGCTCTTACTCCAGTCTTCCAGCATCCTGGAGCTTGTGATGCTTTTTCCTCTCTCGGGTAGGAAGAGGAGCCCAGCCATGAGCTGGCTGCTCCACTTGCCCTATGTCTGGGATGGGGGGAGGGAGTCAGGGTGCTGTGAAGAGAAGGGCTTGAGCAAAAGGTGCAAGATCAGAGGAGGGGATAGTTGAGGAGAGCAGCTCTCTCTCCTTGGAAGAGTCTGGAATCTAGACTATCCAGGGCAGGAGAAAGTAAAGGCTGATGGTTTTGCCTGGGCTGAGCCCTGAGCTGAGAGCAGAGGGTACAAAGCAGCATGGACCTGGGGAAGGGACCAGGCTGTGGTGGGACACGTCCCTCGGTCCTGCTCCCACAGCCACAGGCGATGCCCTCCATCATGGGGAAAATTCCCAGGAGCTGTTCCCACCCTCCATGGCAGCACCCATCCCTGGGGATGGGGGTCCTGCAGCCCCCTTGGCACTGGGGAGCAGCGCGATGCCCCTCCACACCCTGCTGGCACTCGCTGTCTTCAATCAAATGAGCTCTGTGTCCCCATGCAGGGCCTGGCAGCAGCCCCGGGGGACCGCCCTGCCGGCATCGCCGCCCCAGGTGGCCTTGTTTTGCTCAGCGAAGGCGGATGGGAGCCACCATCTTCCGAGCGAAGAGCATTTTTAATCTCCTGCTCCCGCTCCGTGCAATTAACTTGATTCCCTCCCCTCGTTTCCTGCAGAGGTTTAATTAAAATGCATTGTTCGCCTCGCCAATTATTTGCTCTGTCCCCCGGATAACCTCTGTGCAGCGGCTGGGTTGTTGGGGCTTTTTTCTTTTTTATCTGCCTTCCCCCCCCCCCCTTTCTTTTTTCCCTTCGCCTTGTTGCTATTGAGGTTTGTCTCTGCTCCCCCCTCAGCATCTCCTGCAGCGTTTACCTGCCCAGGGGAGTGGGATTGAGGAGGGGGGGATTATGTGAAGCACGGCAGCCCTGCAAGCACACAGGCGAGCGAGGGGCCGCAGCATCCCCATGGCACCAGAGCTGGGGCCGGGGGGGGAGCGGGGTGTGTGGAATAGGCACATGGAGCTCCATGCCCCCGAGCAGCTGAAACAACAAGACCTTGTTGACTTGCCTTTGAGTTCCCCAGCACTCGGCAGCTGCTGCTCCAGCAGGTGATAATTGAAACCGGGAGCCAACCTGGATGGCGTCAGGGGTTGAGATGTAGTTCAGGCTTCATCCCCCCTCCCCGCAATCCCCGCCCCTGCGGTGCAGTGATGCTGTTATCACCGGGGCTTTGCAGGGGACCCCAAGGGTTAGATGGGTGGGTGGCAGCGGGTTCCGGTCCCCCAGGGAGAGGGGCGGTGGGAGCGGGAACTGAGTGGCGGCAGCAGCACAAGGTCATACCTCGAGGAGCAATTTCGGAGAAGGGGTGCTCAGCGCTTTCTAAAAATAGCCCCGTGGCAGGACTGAAATAACAAGCTGCTCTCCACCAGCGCTGTGCTTGAACCCAGGCCAAGGCAGCTGCCGCTGGGCCGGCGGCGGCCCCTCGGTGTGCAGCGCAGCTGGCCGTGGCGGGGAGCCCGCCAGTAGTCCCCCCCGCCAGCGAGGGCTGGGGAAAAGCCAGTGTGGGGGCCAGTATTGGATGCGGGATGGCTTTGAGAGGTGCTGGTGGTCAGCCCTAAAATGCAATATGGGAGCCTGGAGGAAGGGCAGGCTCTTGCAAAGGTCCCTTGGGAGGTGGGGGGTTGTCCTGTTGTGTCCCCCCCCCAGCCAGGGCCAGGCTTTTGAGAGTGAGGCATGGCTACGTGGTTCCCACTTTCCAAATGGGTCTGGTTTGGAGAGCAGGACCCATGCCTTGTTGGAAGTCATCAACCTTGTGGGGGCATCTGTGGGTCGTTAATGTCATCTCCTCCTGCAAGGTCTCACTAATGCATCCCCAAAGGCTCCTCTGCTCCTCTCCCAGCACTGTTTCCCCTCTCACCTTTCACAGATCCTGCTCCAGTTCTTGGTTTTACTTGTGGGGGGCTCTGGCAAATGTCGTCCTCGTGGTGGTCTCATGAACTGGGATTTACTGGCTCATTGGTTTCAAGGTACGGAGCTGGGCTCAGGGTATGTTTCATTAGGATCTGTGCAGTTCCAGGCTTCAAATTCTGTCCCAGTTCCCCTGGGGGTTCCCTGTGCTGGCAGCTTGGGGGTGTATTTGGGGTATTCATGTATTTAATCCCCAGGATATTTGAGGTTTCAGGTATTAAATCCTAGGGGGTGGCATTTGCTGTGTCCTGGTCTCTGACGAGGAGCTGGGAGGCCCATCCCATGGGAACTGGTGGAGGAGGTGGTTTTGCCCCTCTGGAGCAGTCGGAGAGGAGCCCAGAGTCTCTGTCCTGTAGCCCTGGGGCAACCTGTCTCCAAACCCCCAGCTCCTGTGCCTCCCCTACTTGTCCTCAGGAGCAGGAGGAGATGAGGAAAAGCAGAGGATGATCCTAGGTCTGTCCCTGCTATGAAGCACACCATCATCCCCAGCCTGGTTGCAGCTGGGTACCGCAGGTGATGGGCAAAACCCCTGCCTGCTTTGATTTCAGGCTCAGGACCTGCTGCACATCACCATCACCCAGTCCACAGCCTCTGTTTTTCCAACAGGCTGGGAGAAGCTTGAATGATGTGGGTGAGCGATCCCGTCGCCTCCTGAGCACCTTGTGAGACCCCCCTAGCATACTATTGCCACGGTCCTATAAATACACACACTTAGCAGAAGGCAGAGGAGCTGTTTCCCTGCGGAGGACAGGATTGTAACCTCTGCTCGAGGTCGTGTGGCGGCTGCTGGAGCTAATTACTGCTCGGAGACGAGTCTCGGCCCCAGGGTAGTTCTGGGAAATCAGCGCCGGTTCGGTGCTTCATCCTGAGACTGAGAGATTAACTTCAGCTTCGCACTCTGCTGATGGCCAGTGCCATGCTCAAGGATGGAGCAAATTGAACCCAGCGTGGCGTTTCCCCCACAGGAAACCTTCCTCTGGCAGTGCCTGAGCACCAGTGAGCAGGGCCAAATCCGGACTCGCTGGAGACTGGCTCTGCTGCCGCAGCAGCTTGTGGTCCTGCTGCTCCTGGAGGTGATGGGGAGCTGTGGCTTAATGCTTATTAATCAATACGCATCTCCTGTGGCCAGCTGGAAGGCTTTTCTTTGCACTGGCAATTGCCTCCTCCAAAGCGCTGTGCTCCCACGCTGTGCTTGCCCTGCGGCGCCGAGCCCTGGCGTGAATGAAAATTTGGGGCAGGTGAACCCTGACCCATGGGTTGGGGATGCACAGCAGGGCGTATGGGAGGAAGAAACCAGGAATAAACCCCACCACGGTGCTGGGCTGGTGGGGAGAGCAGGCTCAGTGAGGATGCTGAGTGGTGAGATAAGGAGGAGGGAGGAAGGCCAGGCTGTGTTTTCATGCTCCTTGGGGCAATTTTGGGAGCTAACGCTGCTGTTCCTGTGGGCAGTGGGGTTTGTTGGCATCTAGAAGGGGTTGGTGGGAGATAAGATTCAGCCATTCGTTGACCTCCGCTCCTTGAGATTTCAGTGTAGTGACCTGGTTGAATCTGAAAGAGCTGTCCCTGATGGATGTGGGTTGAAATTACTCTTACTTGGCGCAGGTATGAGCTGCTCTTGGGGCTCCAGAGTGAGCAGGCATCTTTCCTGGGGCGTTTGCTTGTCACTGCGTTTGAGCCTAGTTCTCCTCTTCTCCCACCCACTGTGGGAGACCTGCAGTGGACTTCTAAGTCCACTGATGAAACCTGGAGCAACTTCCAGTCTAATTGCAGCCCCAGAGTGGGGATCCCCAGCCCTGCAAGGAGGTGAAATCCTTTTCATGTCCCTGGAAGAGGGTGCAACAATAGCTTGGGGACCACAGCCCCAGTCCACACATCCTCTTGTCATCCTTTGAGGGAAGGGTCCAAACCTGCCCCACACTCCAGCTTAAACCCTGGCCTTGAGTTAAAACTTGGCACCTCCTCAGCCGGACCTACATGGCTGATTTTTGGGGAGCAAAAGTCCAAGCTTCATGTCACAAGCTGTTGGCATTGAAGTCGGACCAAGCATGATTGTGGTCCTTGTGGTCCTCAGTGGTCTGGTGGGGACATGGCTGGCCCTGCTCCACCCAGCCAAGTAGGAAGCAGTCTCTCCTGGGACAGTGGGTGCTTCCGAGTGCCCCCTGTTTTGTTTTGTTGTTGTTAAAATCCATGTGTCTGGCTGTTACTACATTTATATGTATGTGCTTTATAATTGAAAACTCTCAGTTGTGTGCTTCTCCCATGCAAAGCAAAAGCTTCAAAGCAGCAGGTGGAAATTGAGCCGATATCTCTGCTGCTGAAGTGAAAATTTGAATGAAAATTTAATTTTTCCTCTGCAAAGCAGGGAACTGTGTTCCCAGGGCCCCAGTCAAAAGCCTGCCATGACCTTGTCTTGCAGGCGTTGCAAGGCCATGGAAGCAAGCCCTGGCTCTGCCCCAGGCCTACAGAGATACGGGCAATGGGGAAGGAGAAGGTCTTTCTTGAGCATGGAGTTTCAGACACTGTGTAATGGCAATGCTGTTTCCTGATGGGTTTCTGAGTTGGGAAGAGAGGACTGAGCATTGGCCAGGCTTTGATAATGGCCAGCAAGGCTTGGTCCCCTCCTGCTCGGGGCAAGGTTGATGGTGTTGAGTGGTGCTCCATGCTCATCAAGGTCTTGGTGCTTCCAGATACCCAGGAGTACTTCAGCTAGGTGCTTTTCTATGGCATCGAGCTGACTTTGACTCTCCTCAGCACATTGTTCTTCTCATTGCCATCAACCTGGTGGCACAGCACGTCATGATGATGGCATTGGCATTGTGCAGAAGGTAAAACGTTACCATGAGCATCTGCTTCTGGGCTCAGGGCTTTTGGGTACCCAAAAGCTCCCAGGAGTTGCAAAGGGTTGGATCCACCACTGAGGGCACAGGTCAGGAGAAACCTGTCCCCTGCCCACGCTCGGGGACCCCTTGCTGAGGCAGCAGGGAGGAGTGGCAGGCACGGAGGGAAGCAAGGAGAAGAAACCTGGCTGTGAAACCACTGGTGAGGTGGAGAGATGCTGTCTCAGCTAGAGCTCTGCCGCTGCCGGCTGTGCGAAGGAGGAGCGCTCTCCCCCCAGAGGGGTTGAGGGTTTTTGGGGGGACGCCTGGCCCCGCGGGAGCATTTTCTCGCATCCCACGTGGATTTGATTTTGCAGCCCGCGGATTCCTTTCTGCTGAGCAAAGCCCGCGGAGCCGGAGCTGCCTGCGTGAAGGAGCCGCGCAGCCACAGCAGGCGGGTTCCTCTTGTTATTTTTGTTTATTTTTAATTGAAAGACAAAAGGCCTCGTGCTGGAGGGAGCCTGCCTTTCCCAGAGAGGCTTTGTCTTACGTCTTCATGGGAAGAGGGGAAAGATGTGAAGGCAGCAAGGCAATGCCCGGGGCCACCGACCACCACCCATCCTTGGGGCCGCTGTCCCCTCCACCCCCGTTCCCATGGGAGGACCAGACCCCACCGAGCACCAGCTGCCCCTTTCCTGGGGAACCGGCTTGAGAGACGGGGGCGAAGGGGGAGCAGCTGCGGGGCGCGGGGTTACGCTGCAGGCAGGTGTGCCTATCACTTGTGCTCTCCTGAGCTTTTTTTTCCCCTTTCTTTTCTTCTTCTTTTAATCCCCTCGAAACAAAGGAAACGGGGCAGCTGCACCCGGCGGAGCATCCCACAGCAGCCGCCCGGGGAAGGGTTGGGGCTTCGCTCACGCTCTGGGTTTCGGCTTTGCAGGTGATTCCTGCACCATCCCTTTGCCAAAGCAAACCCTCTCACTGGCTCGAGGGGTGTGGGGGGTGTGGGGGTGGTGTTCCAAGCAGGTCGGGGCATTTGCTGGAGCAGGGATGTTTTTGGGAGCAGGCGCCAAGCCGAGGAAAGCAACCCACCCCGTGGCGCCTGGGGCCGCCCTGCAAAGGGGTGGCTATTTATGGGCTGAAAACGGAAAATTGTCCAACTGCCGAAATTGGCAGTGAATCCCATGACTATAATAAACAGCTTCCCGGCCAAGGTCCCTGGCTATTTTATCTCTGTTTTGGCTCAGAGAGGAAGATTTATTTTGTTTGCCGCTTGGAATTTTNTTTTTTAATTTATTTTTCTCTTTTCCTTGGGGGCTTTTAAAGACAAGAAACCCCACCCCCTCCAGAGCCCAGGCTGGGTTCGTTGCTCCCATGGGTGTCTCTGGGTCCATGGAAGTGTCAGTGCCGCCCATGGCACTTGATACGCCTTTTGGGGTGAATTCAAAGCTCATCCCTTACAGACCTGCAGGGCATTTGTACCCTCCAGATGAGCCTTGATATTAAAAAACAAATAAATGAAAATACCCAAACAAGCAGAAAAGAACCCCCCAGGCCTCCAGAAAGAGTTTTCCTGGCTGTAGGACTGACTGGGGAGCAGGAGATTGGATTCTCTGTGCAGCCCTTTTCTTCCCCATTTTCCCTGGGGGTGAATGGGCTGCCGAAACCTGGTTTGGGAGCCCCCATGTTTCTGTACTGTCTCTGGGTGCCCCTCTCCCCCTTCCGCAGAAACCCCCCCAGCTCCTGCATCTCATTCCCATGGGATGCAAAGGCCACTAAGCCAGAGAAACTGAGCATAAGTGGTGGGGTGACAGCTCCTGCAGTGCAAGGGGGACACACAGCATCCTCATCTCTGGGCTTGCAGGAGGCTGGAGCAGCAGGGGTGAGTTATGAGGGGTTAAGACCCACATTTTGGGACAGTCCTTGCTCTGCACACACAATGCAGCAGCCCATGGTGAGGGACCACCAGCACCCAAAGCTGGTGGGACTGAGGCAGCTCCCGGCACGGGGCTCTCCTTGCAGCCGGAGTGGGAGGACACAGTTCGCAGCTTGTCATGGAGGGGATTTGGCAGAGGCTGCTCCCCTCTGTTTATTGATGTTTAAGCTCAGTTTACTCTCTTGGAATGACTTTTTCCCCCCCAGCTAATGGTTCCTGTCGGTTTTCCTGCAGCACTACATGGTTTGCTCTCCAGCTTGGGGAGCGGGATAAAGTCCAGCTGTGTTTTACCTTACACCAAGCCCTCGAGGCGCTCCCAAGGACAGATTCCCACCAGGCAAACGTGAGGGGTGGTCACACAGGCCAAAAGCGCTGGTGAAAGCCTGTGAAACGAACAGCCTATTTAATTGCAGCCTGCAGCTTTACTGCCTGAATATTAGCGGCGCATGACTTCAAAGCAGCCCTGGCCTGCTCCCTGGGAAACCTTGCACCCCTGCGGGGCTTTAAACCCTCTTGTGCATGACCAGAAGCGAAGCAAACATGGTTCAGGGGCAGCTGCACCGTGGGGCAAGGAGGTTTTGGGCAAGGTGGGACATTGCAGGGTGAGATGCTGCAGTTGGCCCTGGTCCCACAAAGCTACTTGGGCAGAGGAGAACCCCAGGAGGTATCCCTTAGGGTTTTATGTGGTATTTCTTTCTTTTCCTGCAGGAGCCAAGCTCAATGGCTGCCTGTTGTCTCGCCAAGCCTGGGCACCTCCAGGTTCTCTTCCTGATGGAGGAGCAGTGTTTGCCCATCGATCCCCTGCCTCAAGGGTCGTGCCTAAGAGCAGGTATGTCTCAGCTGGTGCATCCTTGATTTAATAGGGGTCAGTCCCAGTTGGAGGTGGAGGACAGGGCAAGATGGGGCAGCCAGGGTCAGCAGCATTCCTGCTGAGGTAGCAACTCCCTGCGGAGAGCCCCGGAGGGTACAATGTGCTGTATGTGGAAGGATGCACAGGCACAACCCTCATCTGGCCAGAGTTTCTGCAAAGCTCTGACAGCCCAGCTGGGAGACATGGAGTCTCCCAGCCCCAGCAAGCAGCTGTGCTCCCCGTGCTGGGAACGGGGCTGGGCTGAAGCTGTGCAAAGCACGTGCAACGAGGAGGCCAGGTCTCAGCGCAACGGTGGGAAAGGCTTGCCCTGTGCTGGCGTTTTGCTGAGCTGGTTGTACTCAGACCTCTGTTTTCTTCACCTCTGCTGCAAGTGGATACGGTGCATTTATATGGGCAGCTCATCCCTCGGCACCCCAAAGGTGAAACTGCAGCCCCTCCAGCTGCCTGCATCAAGAAGCGGATGGGATCTCTGAGGGACAGCAAATGAGGAACCCCTCCATGAAGGCAGTAGGAAGAAACCTGGGGCTTGGATAAGTCCTTGCTGCATTTTCCTAATGAAAGGGGGTGTGCAGTCCCATCCTGACTACTGCCCCCCACCCACCCCCCACCCCTTGGATCCATCTGACACAGGGAGCAGGAGGCTTTTGTGTGGTGCACCCCAGCCTTCGCTGCAGGATCAGCCCTTCCTTGGATGTCCCCCTCCCCGGAGCCATGCCCCAGCCCTGCAGGCTTTGCAACACCTCTTCGGTGAGCCGCAGCCCCCAGGGAGCCGGTGCTGACATGAGCCAGATTTCAGAGCACAAGCACAGGAGGCTGGCGAGGGCTTGCTTTGGCAGAACAGCAAGGGGAACAGCTTGCGGCAGCCTCTCTCCCCCTCTGAGCGCCTGCTGGGGTGCGTTCCCTAACCTTTCCTGCCTCCGTTCCACTCCTGCGTTTCTCTCTCTCTCCTCCTTTTTTTTTTTTTCCTTTTCCCCTAACTGTAAATGCGCCATAAAAATGGATCAAATTGCTTAAATCACTGTCATTAAATCAGTGTGAGTCCCCCCTCCGCCCCTGTGCTCGAAGCCTGGCAGAGAACATTTGTTCCAAAGGCTGAACAGCCGTCTTATTGCTCTGAAAGCATATTTGCTGCTTGATGGAAGGAGGAGAGGGGGAGAAAAACAGCCTGCAAGGGAAGGAGGAGGGGGGTGAAACCACCGGGAGCTGTTTCTCCTTGGACACGGCGGGGAGGGAGAGGGGGCTGTATCCTGCAGGCTGAGTCCTCCCTGCTCAGCCGTCTGTCACCTACAGGTGATGGGGTGACAGGGCTCAGGGGATGGGGGACATGCCCAGGAGCTGGGGTTGTGCTGCAGGGGATGCGGGAGTGGGGTTTTGGGGACTGTGGAGGGCAGTGCCAACACAGATGCGATGACTGAGGGGGAGTTTGCCAGGGCTGGAGACACCATCCTATAGCTCAGGCTGGTGCGTGCATGGGAGAGAAATATATTCCTGGTAAACAAGGCAGGTCAAGCTGGTGAACCTTTCTGAGCCCCTGGGCTGATTAATCCCTGCCAGTCCTGGCTAAAGAGCAGCTTTAGACCTGCTGGTGTTTGCACATCTGAATAAAAAGCTTTTGCAAACCCTCACCATGGGCCCCGCTGGAGCCAGCAGCTTGGAAGAGCTGGGGAAAAGTGACTGGTCTGGAAATTCAGCTTATTTTAGGGGCCTGGTTTGGCATGGGAGAGCAAGTAAGTGATGGAGGCAGAGACAAGGCTGACTTCAGGAGCTGCTGCGTGTTCCCACGCCGGCACTGGGCCGCACAGGGGAAATGCAGAAATGCTTCTACCCAGGTGGTCTGGAAAATCCCTACAGAGAGAAATCTGGGCAGCAAAGGCAGAAGAGAGCCGGGAGCTGGAGGCGGATCAAAGGCTGGGGCTGGGGAAGGGGCTGCCGCAGGTGGCAGGAGCCGGCAGGGTGAGCACGTCTTGAAGGCATCACTGAGCATATCTCAAAGGCACCATTACACTAAGCCCTCCTGTTTTTTTAGAGACATCCAGGCTGTTGCGTTTGCTACTGACTTTCTGGACCAGAGCTTTGGGAGCTTTGTCCCCAGGAAGTTTTCCTGGATGCATGTTCCCTCTCCATCCATAGTCTTCCACCCCGCTGGACTGGGCTGACACCTCCTGCCCTGGGAGCTGCCTCTGGAGCTTTGCCTGAGCATTAAGGATGGGACAAGACCAAATATGACCCTGGGGATGCTATTTAATGGGGAGCTGCCCATGGACCATGGAGCAGAGTGGCCATGGGTCATAGTCTCCCAATGCTGCTCAAAAGCCCTGAGAAAAGCTGGAAGATTAGATGGGCTGGCACAGAGCCCCACGCATGGGGCAGAGCCAGTGGGGACAGGGCAGCCTTGCTCCTGCCCCTGCCCTGGATGCAGTAGCTAAAAGCCAACCAAGCCTAAATGCAAAACAGCTCAGGGGGCTGGAGAGCTGCCCGAATTTCTACAGCTCCAGATTAAAAACTCACCAGCTTGCAAAGGCTGCCTGGAGGCTGGGGGCTGGGGGGGAGCTCAGCCTTCCCCAGGCACAGCACACTCCGAGAGGGCTGGCGTAGGGCTCGGCTCGCCTGCGGCTGCTGCTTCTGGGGAGCCAAGATAGTCCTCCCCATAACCTTGAAGACCACATATGTGGCAAGTGGGGAGCCCCCCGTCACGAGATAGGAGCTTGCTTTCAAGGGTCTGCCTTGGAAATGGGAGTGTGGAGAGGGCAACGCAGCCGTTCCCTCCTCGAGGGCTTTGCAGATTAATTATTCCCAGGGTAAGGAGCTGCGTAATGACCCTCCCCCTCCTCCCCTCTTCCCATGGGAAACTGCAGGGACAACTTCTCCTTGTCCCTTGGGGGTGACGCATGTCAGTCTTAATCCCTGAGCATCCTGCTGGTTGCCAGGGACACTCGGAGCAGATCCTTGGCCCTGGTGCAAATCAGGAATAACTCCCTTAGAGGCAGTGGCTGTGACTTAGTGTCTCCCAATGCTGTGACACATGAATGCTCCATGTGGGACCATGCAAGAAAGCAGGTCTGATAGGAATAATGAGGTTTTATTTAACTGTATTGAACTTTGGGGAGAGGGGCAAGTTCCTGGCTTTTGGTCTACTTCTTTGGTTTCTGAATGCCTGTGGGCAGCAGATCTGTCTTGCCAAAAGCCCTAATGGAAAAAAAAGAGAAAGGATATTAATTCAGGGAAAGCATTTTCAGACAGGGACTCATCTGTGTAACCACGATCAAGGTACTGCAGCCATTCAGCTCAAAGCAAGAGCAGCGATTTTCCCTCTGGCTGCATCGTGGACCACAAGGATGCTGAGGAAGCACAAAGCCCATTTCAGGCCTCTCCCCTCTGTTCTGGTCTCATTCATGCTCTTCCCAGACCACCTTTCCACTGTGTGGAGCTGTGTCCTGGGCAGGGCTGGGCAGAGCAACCTTGCCAGGTTTTGCCTGGGTCTGCTTCAGACTGATTCTGTAGAGCTTCAGGGGCTCAATGACCTTCACGTCCAGCCTCTTCATCTACAAGGAAAGGGGATGTTGGCCTGCCAGGTAGAAAGGCAGAGCAAGCATGAACAGGAGCAGGCCAACAGCCAGCATAGTTGGACCAGGTCCAGGCATGGAGGTTTCCCAGCTGCTGATGCCAACCAGAACATCTAAAAGACCCGTTTACCTCCAGGTACCACACACCACAAGGAGGTAGAGAGGAGAGGATGTGATTTCCCCTTTTTCTACCCCAAAATGCTCTGAGAAGCACAAGTGGGTCATCATCGCAGGCAAGGTCCGACCCTTGGCTTGATTTCTCCCCAGTGGGGTGAAGGACACAGCCGGGCATCACACAACTGGACATTTCTGCCCATGGATGGTGAGGGCAGGAGCGAGCACATCCCTCCCCAGTGAAGGCAGTCACTAACTACGCTGCAGAGAACTCGCAGCTCACTTTATTGCGGGTGTGTGTTTATTGCTTCCTGATGGGAAGGCCCACATCTGGGACCTATTTGCTTAGGACCTTGTTAGGGGGTTGTGGTCTCGACCGCTCTTTACCTCGGCCTGCCTGTAATCCTGCACTTTGGCTAACTCCCCAGCAAAGCCCTTCGCAGCACGAGGCTCTTCGTGTCAGCGTAGTCTGCAAGCTGCTTCACCAGCAGGTCCGCCACCTCGTTGTGGAGGTTGGCCACCTTCTGCTTGTAGGAAGCTGTCAGGGTGCAGAACTGACCAAGGACCTCTCTGCACTGGCAAGTGTCCTCTCAATGACCTTCACCCACCTGTTCCTGGGGGACACACGTGGCTGGGGTGGCAACACTAGGCTGGGCTGGGAATTTGAACCATGATGTTCCTCAGTGCAGGCAAGGAACCCTCTTTTGCTCAACCTCAATGGCTGAGCTGCCATTGTCCTTGACCTCTTGCTTCCCAAACAGTGATGACCATCTGCACGATGGACCACTGAAGCTGTAAAGCCAAGTACAGCTAGCCCACGCTTGCCTGAGGCTGGTAGGAGCTGCACTTATTCCTTAAGGCTCCCCATTACTCCTGCTCTTCCCCAGTGCACAGTGCTGGTAGGCTGTGGGTTGATGACTAGGAGGACCTTAAATTTCTCAGGTTCTGGAGCTCCAGTGAACTTCTGCTCCCCCCTCCTCACTTTCAGTGACTCTCTGCCAAAAATAAAGCATTTGCAAGCCATACCAGTGTTCTGGTGGGCTGTAGAGCAGTGTGGGGTCATGCCCACTTGCCTGGACGAGCTGAGAACCAGTGAGAGGAAGAAACTGGAATCATAAGGGAGAAATGGGAAGAGCTGAAATGTAAGTGAAGGGTGAGGGAAAGTCGCGGCAGGGGAGGGGGGCACGTTGAGTTCAGGCCTGGGAGATGCTCTCAACTCTGGGGATGAGGGATGTTCTTGCAAAAGCAAGAAGATGCTGAGTGGCTTGGGTGCTGGTGGGAGGCACTGTTTGAAGCCATGATCTCCTAGAAACACCACCACAGCCAGACCCAACAACTCTCCCCACAACGGCTACCTGCCCTGGTAGCAGGGTGATGGGGATAAAAAGGTCCCCTCTGCCGGGAGGAAGATCTGCGGAAGGAAGGAGGCTGCAGCCTGGATTGTAGCTGCCTGGGAACCTCTTGAGCTCTGCTGCTTTTTTCTGATGAGGCCCCACAAATCCCACAGCAAGATCTTGGCTCCAGTCACACAGCATAACGTATGGATCCAATATAGCACAAGTCATCTTTGTCAGAGCAGCCTCCGAGCTCTAGCAGATGCAAAGTTTCTAGGAAATTGTGGTTTTCACATGTGTCTTTAAATGCTGAATCCAAACAGGGTCTTTCTCCTCCACCTCTTGCTCTCGCTGGGAGGTAGCAGGACAGCAGGCTGCTTCTCTCTCTGCTTCCTTCCCTTGAAAGGGATGCAGGAGGGGCTGTGTTTCCAAACACATGGCTTTCCTCAGGAGGCTGTGCTGCCACTTATGCCAGTGGCAGAAAAAAAATAATAATAATCTGGTGTATTTGGGGAGCTAAGCCCTAGGACAGCTGTCACAGCAGCCAGCTCCCAGCATCATCACGCAGGTAACCACGGACGGGTGTGATTGCTCTGCTCGTTTCCAATTAAAAGCTGATTTGCTACAGACCTCTCCTGACCTTCAGCCTGGCAGACTGCTGTTTTGCAGGGGAAAACAGCCCTCTCTCTCCACCTCCCTCCCTCCAAGCTCTTGTTTCCTTCCACTGTGCCCAAGATAACACCCTGTCTTGCTCTGTCATCATGTCTTTATCTTAACCCTACAGATTTTTCCCTCCCCTAGTGAGCTGGATGCTTTCTTAATGCTTATTGACAGGGTTTTACAAGCACAATATAGGATCTGGGTGTAGGACATGCAGGAACCCAGGTCCATGATCCTTCCTCAGGGAAGGGAAAGCTATTTTGGGCATCTCCCTATAGGGCTGGGCCTGGGGGGTTCCCAGAACTCAGCACAGCCCCGTGCACTGGTGCTGGGAGGGACTGTGCATGCACAAGACCCTCAGCTTGTCTAACTGGGACCCAGAGATGTGCCCATCCTCAACTCCTATAGCTGCTGCCAATGTAGCTGCCACATAACCCAGGTCCCAAGGGATTCCCCTTCCCCGGGGGTCCTGTAGCATCTCCCATCCCCACTGCTCTCTTCTCCCCTTGTGCTTTGGAGATTTTAAGGCTGTCACATGTCCACAAGTCAGGAATTGCCGGGCAAGGTCTGGCTCCGTGTTCCCGGAGCTAAGCCTGGGGACCTGCAGGCAGGGAAGCTTTGGCTGGGCCCTCTGCCAGCACCGTGACTGCAACGACAGCTTTGAATTTAGCAAGCTGTGGACTTCGCCTTCTGGTCACCAGCCTCTGAGTACCTCCTATTGATTTGTTTACGAGAGGGAAAAATGTTGAGCTTAGAGCACGGGATGGAGGAGAGAGTTAGCTGTTGGGATGGAGAGCTACTGCCTGGGAGGGGAGGTGGAGATGGGGGTTGGAGGCAGGGTGACCCCAGGGACCCTGAGGCTGAGGAGGTAGGTTGCAATTCCCTGGGGATGGAGATCTGACTTATTTCCTGGAGATTTTTATTTCCTATATGGGACCTGTACCCCGGCTCAGCTCAGTGTCTCTGAAAGCTCAGCCCACAGTGTCGGTCATAGGAAAAAGCCTTACGTGAGAGACAACAGAGACCTGGGACCAGAAAGACTCTTTGCTGACAAGGGGGATCAAACAACACCAGCTTGCTGAGGCAGTGGCAGCCTGGCTGAGCACGGGTGCATTCAGTGCATGGGTGATGGCAAGGGGCAGCAGGGTCCCCGCCAGCTGGGGTACCAGGCACGGAGGTGGGAGCTGGGCTGTGCCCGCTCTCCCTGTCCCTGGACCAGCAGAGGGCAACAGTGACCTTTGCAACCAGCTGTCCCCAAAAAATCACCCTCCTTGCAAAGGGGCTGCTTGGCTGATGCACCCCAGTTGCAGGGGACAGTACGGTCCTGGTGGTTCCCACTGCAGCAGGTGAGTGTGCTGGTTCTCCCCTGTGAAACATGGGCTTTTCTCATCACCTGCTGTGCAAAGCGATGGGGTTCATGCTTGACCTGGCATGGTAACCCCATCCTTGGGGTGACAATTCCCACCTTGGAGCCCATTGATGATCATCACCCTGCTGATGAGGTGGATCAAGGTGAGGATCGTTACCCCATCATCAGGCTCCCAGGTGGGCTATATAGCAGGGAGAGCTGCTCTGTGCCTAAACCCTGGTCCTGAGCAGGGCTCTTCTGCTCCTGGTGCTGCCCTAGAGGGTGATGGTGCTACTGGTAGAAGAGCTGCTGCGCTTCTTACACCCTGTGTCCTCTAAATGGATGTGATTTCAGTTAAGTGCTGCTATAATATTCCTAAGAGATGGTTAGATGCTGTCTGGAAGCCCAAGCTGCAGCTGTGCTGCCTTGTGAGGTTTGTGGGTGCCCGCATTGGTAGGGATGGGCAGTGGAGGTGGTGGGTTGTGGAACAGCTCCAGTATGGATGCTGGAGGAGGGTTGGGCAGTGGGAGATGGTCACAGCTAGTCCCATCTCAGGTGTGTCTTAGAGGTTTGAAGCAGGATGAGTGCCAAGGAACCCAAAACCCAGAGCAGCTGTGAACCAGCAGCCCCAACTCTCAGTTGCCAACCCCTCTGCAATTAGCCTCCTGAACCAGTCAGCAGGCTGGAGTTGCAATTTTCCTAACGAAATAGCTCCGTACCTCAGCCAGCAAGAAGGTCAAACCCAGAGCGGTCGTTAGCCATCGCATCGACTTCCCATTAACGCCCCTGAGCTGCTGGGAGGGAGAGTCTGGCAGCCGTCATATTGCCACCCCTGGCCAGCCAGAGGGGTGGGCAGGCGGAGGCGGGGGGGGACCCTTCGATCTTCCCGCAGACGTGGGAGTCCAATCCATTTGCTGAAATGAATGGGAAATGGTTGAAAAGCTAAACCTCAAATTAGGTATTGACTATCTGCCGAGCCGGGCAGCGCTACCTGCTGTAAACTGAGTCGTGCTTCCCATCGCTGCGCACACGTGTGTGTGTGTGTGCATGCATGTGGTGGCTGGACCCCCTGGCTGTGCCAAGAGGCTGCTGGCATCTCATCCCAAAGGGATGCTGGAGCCGCCTGGGCTGGGTATCAGGTTTTACCCTGCCTGCTGGACCCGCTTGCTGGGGAGCAGGAGCCCTCGGTGAGACCGTGTGCTCCACGGCGAGACAGTTGGGCTGAAATCCTGCTGTCACGCTTCGGTTAATATTAAACCATTAAATGTGCTCAGCCCTCAATAGAGGGGCTGGTTGGAGCCTTAACCCTGCATTTGCCAGTCGTCTGCAGGGGTGGCAGCCCCAGCCCTGGTTTATACATCCTTATTGCTGGGGTATGTTTGCTCTGCAGGCAATTTTTATCTCTTTTTTTTTTTTTTTTTTTATTTATTTCTTTTTTTATTCCCTTCTCTCCCCTTCAGATATTCTCCTGCCTCCTTCCCCAGTCACAAATTCAAGGCCACCCCACAAAATATGTTTTTAAAAGTCTATTCATTTGAAATCCTGTGATACTCGGCAAAAAAATGGTGTTTGAACGAACTCTAAGTTGTACTTTAAAGAAAACACAGCTGTTTAATTACAGCCTGAATGCAAAGCAGCCTCCATCATGTGAGTGGTAGGAGCTGGGTGCTGACTGTGTGTTTGGCCTCTGATCCCCTTTAATCTCTGCAGTCAAAGGATTTTGGTTTGATTTCCTTTTATTTCCCCACCCAGCTTGGAATCTGCAACCAATTTGTTGTTGTTGTTTGGGAAATAAACCCCAGGGAAAAGGTCTGGATCCGGCGCAGCCGGGCTCACACCGGCTCTGCCGTGCCGCCTCCTGGTTACCCCAGTGCCAAAAAAAAAATAAAAAATCTGTTTTCCCTTTGCCCATCCTGCTCTGCTTTTTTTGGCTTGTCTCTCCCCCGCCCTGAAGGAGCCGATGACTTTTGCATCTGCTGCTGCATCTGTTTTACCCATCGGGTCCGAGCGTGGCGATAACTTCAGCTGGGAATGGGAGCCCACAGGCGAGCCAGGGCTGGGGAGGGGAGGGGGGACTTCCTTCAAGAGTCCCTCACTCCAGGAGGAATTAAGTGTGAAGAAACGTAGAGATATAGGAGAAGCTGGGCATCATGCTGGGGCTCAGACCCCTTCAGAGGTGGTAAATCCAACATGGGGTTTTAGGCATTGAGAAGAGGATGAGGATACTGGTTGCCCTGAGCCAGGCTCCTTCCAGAGCATCAATTTTTGGGAGGGATGGGGAGCACCTGGTGAGACTGTCAGGCTCCTTGGCTCACAAGGGTGCAGTGATGTTGTTGCAGCCTGTGGCTCCAAGTTCATCCCTGGTACAAATCCATCGCTTCCAGGCTCAAACTCTGCCTCTGCTGTGGCTCTTGCCCGAGGGGAATCCGATAGCAGGTAGCAAAAAGGCAAATAAACCCCTGGCCCTGGATTAAAGTGCAAAGCTCCCAGGCAAGTCTTGGGTTTGCATTGCTGGCAGGGTGACCAGGGGTTGTCCCGGAGCTGTGGTGGCAGAGGTTGGTGTCCCAGAGGGTTGCTGGCTGTGGACCAGAACCCCCAAGGCAGCAGGATGAGCTCCTGCTCAACCACCAGCCAGTTGCTCACCCTAAAAAGAGATGGTCAAGGTGTGAGGGCTGAGGCTCTCTGTGATGTTTGGGCACACCACCCACTGAGGACAGTGAGTGATGTTCCTTCTGGCTACCTTGGCTCCCCAGAGTGACTTTTTGCTGCTGCATTTGGCTGGGGACTCTTGTGGCACAACTCTTCGAGACACGCAAACCTTTCCCCGCACCTCTCCTAGTCCTGCCAAGCTTTACCCTCTGCCTCCAGGGTAGCTCTGCCCAGACCCCCTGCACCCCTCCATGGGCTCCAAGCTGTGCTCAGCTCCACTCGTCACCTTTGATTTCCCCTTGGAGGCTGCACCAGCCTTTCATTTCACTCTCCATCGCAGTGCGTGGTGCCTGTGCCATAAGCCTTTTCAGGCAAACATTACAGCCTTTGTCTGGTTGGGAGTGCGGAGCAGACCATTTAGGAGGAATTAGTGGTTACATTGAAAGGGGAAAATAAGGGCTCCTGGGTTAAATGCGCTTTAAATGTCTTAATAATTGCAATTGGCCAACTTGTTCCTCCCCGGAGCCAAAAGCCTGTAATATGGGAAGCTTTTCTCTAATCAAGAGCAGCACTGATACCTTATGTAGGAAGCCACATAGGATGGAGAGATTTCTCAGAGCTCATCAAGCAGAGCTGCCTGTCTGTCATCCCCCAGTCACCGGCTGGTCCCTCTGAACCCACTGGTCACCAGCGCAGCTGGGATGGGGCTCGGGGTGGCTGTGTGCCACCTTCGTCCCAGGTGATGTGTCCCCATGGGACTCTGACCCAGCCCTTTGCTCCGGGTGAGGGTAGCCCTTCCCTTCCTGATGCAAACCCTCCCCAGGAACTTAGGGTTGTCCCCCTGCCTGGGAAGCACCGTGGAGCCTCGGCAGCCTCCGCGTTGCTGGCGGGGAGCCCCATGAGTGCCATCCAGGTGGCTGGCTGAGCCCCCGCGCAGACACATCCTGGCTCCCTGGCTCCAGCCACTACATGGCCACGTCATCCATCAGCGATGACAAGCTCCTTTTGCAAGGAGCCTTTGTTGGCACCCTGTGCTGAGCCAGGGCCGAGGGGGGGAGTAGGGGGGGTGCGGAAAGAGCTCGCTGTCTTGCGGCAGACCTCCAAGGCGAGAGCATCGGCCCCGGCAAGGAGCAGCCCCCTTCCTGCCAGCGTCTCAGGGAGGGAGGTTAAAAGGTGCAGCTTGGAGGAGGTTAAAAGCAAAGCAGCTTTTAATTTATAACGTGGCCGAAAGAGAAATTGTAGCCAAAAAAGATAAAGATGCTGGAATAGCTGGAATTCTCCAGCCGCTGTGACTCCGAAGGGTAAAGCCACTGGAATGTGTGTGTGTTAGGGGGGGACAGACAGGCAGTTCTGCTCTGGCCCCCCTGTCTGGGGTCTCCCCTGCATCCCCTCTCCAAGAGTGGGGGGTCTGCCTGGGGGAGCAGCAACAGGCAGGAGGGATGGAGGGAGCGACGCCAAAGGGTGCATACACACCCGTACAGCTGCATTGGGGATGGGATCACTGGGGTGCAAGCCTGCCCTTATCCCCCCCACATCTGCTTTCTGTGCTGAACCAGGACCTGCCGCCACGCTGCCTGGATGAGGGCAGGCTCAGAGGCGCTCGCGGGAGAGGGACGGGGGCCAAAGTGCCTCCGTATTTGGGCTCGGAGCTTGGCCTGGGGTTTCTGCAAAGCGCAGGCGAAATTGAACAACTGCCTGAGGAGGATGGTCTGGGCTGCTCCTGCCCTGGAAAGCAGAGAGAGCAGGAGCTTCTACCCATCCTGCACCCCACTGAGCTGCTGGGGCACCTGCACCAGCAAAGTGGGTGGCAAGAAGTGGGTGCAAGCCGGAGGGGAGGTCTGCTCCTTTACAGGTGGTAAGGGGCTGTAAGGGTGGGTCTGTCCTTTTGCAAGGTCTTTTGCATCTCATATTTCTCTGGTCTGGGTAACCTTCAAGCAAGGCTGGCCTTTAGCACCTGGCTGTATTGCTCAGGCCTTGGGCCACTGGCCCTCGCCAAGAACGATCCTGCTCCCCATCTGCTCCCTTCCCTCTCCCTGATCTGGTTACAATAACCCATTCACAAAACCATCCCAGGCTGCAGAAGAGGGGAGGAGGGAAAGAGCCATCCAACCCCATGCAGATATGGAAAACGCCTGCAAAAGAGGGTGGAAGCACCCTGTCCCCTCACTGCCACCTTTGATGGGGCAAAATACATCCCTGCTCGGGATGGGGGGGGAGGGGGATAAAATGCCTCTGGCAGGGAGATGTTAGGAGGTTTGGGGTGGAACCCGATGCTGGTGCAGTTTCTGCTGCCTCCCTGTGCCATGCCATGTGCTCTGTGCTAGAAAAGCTGGTTGAAGCCTTTGCAGGGGTTTGGGGACCAAAAGAGGGCAGATGCCCCCAGCATACCATGTGTGCATTGGCATGCCCAGGACAGCACTGCCCTGGTGATGCTTGGTGGGAACCATTTGCATCCCAGCTCCATGCTGGAGTACCTGTGGGTCTCCCTGGACCTGGCAGCATCAGCAGATGTAGGTCAGGGGCTGCTGGAGCTGTGCAAAGTGCAGGGCCTGGGTAGGGATTTATCTCCCAGCCCCTGGCAGAAAAAGGAGTCCCTGTCTGCCACTGGCAGTGTGGAACTGGGGTGTGCAGCTCAGCTGGGGACAGCTTGTTTTTCTGTAAGCAGCTCTGACCTCCTCTCCCAGGTGTGAGCTGGGGAGGACGTTCATGCCCCGGCTGGTGGACCAGGGTTTGGGCAGGTCTGAGCCTCCTGCCCCAGCCTGGCTGGCTTTGCCCACACAGATGGATGCTCTGACCCAGTTATTGACTCTGCTTTTGCAAAATCCATCCAGGCATGAAAACCAGAGCTGGGGCTGTCTTGACAGAGACATGGGAGCTTTTGGGTTTTGTTTTCCAGGCAGGGCTGATACAGTGTCAGCTCTGTACCTGGAGGCAGAACCAGTCCTCCCCAGCTCATTCTCCTCCCGGTGTGATACAAGATCACCCAGGACATCCCGGGTGGTGCCGACCTGCCCAGAGCAGATCTGGATTGCTGCCGCTCATTTGAACTCCCTGTTTTCTCTTTTTCATGGTTCATTTCCCTTCCCTCCATCTGGGAGACAGGACAAGAAGCTTCCTTGACTCTTTTCCGTGGTGTTTGTAACAGCAACTCTTGCACCCGTGACCGCTTAATGGGAACAGCGTTAAAGCAATGGGGTTTATTTGTTGCTGTACCTCCAGGCTGCCTGGCATCCCCTCTCCAGTGGGGCTAGAGACAAAATCCAGGGCCAGCACCCAGATTACCCATGCTTTGTGTGTGTGGTGATGGGCAGCAGCCCATGGGGTGGCATGACCCCACTTTTGGGACAGAGAAGCCTGGGACGGCNAAAATATTTTCTGATTTATGCTACAGTGTTTTACTCCCAGTCTGGATAAGGGAAGCAGTGCTGGCAAACTAAGGCAGCCCCTTGCTCCTGTGAGTACTTAGGGAGCAGATGTGCTACTGGGAGCTTTTGGGTCTGGGTGGGAGCCCTCGGAAGTCGCTTTTCTCTCCTAGTCACTCTGACAGCTCAGAGAAGGACTACAGCAGGCATATGGCATCATGGTTGGGTCTGAGTGCAGCTTTGCACAGAGCTCCCAGGGTGGAGGAGATCCAGGTATTTACATTCAGGGAGGAGGGAGTGAGATTATATCCCCCCCTAGGGAGGAAAATTCTCATTTCTCCAGTGCCTACAGGGGAATGTGAAAGAGGGGGTATGTATATTTTCACCCTCCCTACCACATTTGCACAGATGCATTTTCCAGCATCCTCCAGGTCAGTGAGGACTCCTTTCCCCTGCCTCCCCTCCAGATCAAAGCTGAGGTCTGCCCAGGCTGTGTTCTTCCAAGGCCAGGCTTCAATACAAATAAGATCATTACCAGGAGCTAATGGGGCACGTGTGCTGTGATTTTGCTGCTCCACTGCTGCACCTTCCTTATTTNTGAGGGTCAAGCCCTCCCCCGTTGACACTGACATGTAATTAGTGCTACAGCAAAACTGCTAATATCATTCTGGAACAGGAAGCTGCTGGCTTGGGAAACAAAAGGGATAAATTCCCCCTCCCCACCCCCGGCTATGGCTTTATTGTTGTGGGAATACCCAGTGCCCCGGCTCACAAGCCCTGGCAGGCAGATGTCATTGGCCTGCCTAGGTCCCAGCTCTTGAAATCCCATCCCTCTTGCTCCCAGGCTTCCCTAGCCTTCCCTTCCTCTCTCCATGATGGAGGTTTATCCCTGGTTGGCAGGACGAGGATGCATCTCCTTCCCCCTGCAACCAACCCCGGCGGCTGCTGTTCCTCTGTCACCTGAACTGGGGCAGACACCAGGGAAAATCTCTGCAAATAAACTGGGGAAGCGGTGATGGGGAGGTTTGCTTTCCCTGCTAGAGGCTGGTTTTGCTGCTGAAAAAGCTGCATTATTTTACCCGGGGTAAGTTACACCTTAGAGCTTTCCTGCAGCAAAAACTCTGGCTGCGCCAAACCCAGCCCTGGGAGGGTGCCTGTGGCCCAGCGTGGGGAGTTATTTCATGATAAAATTAAAGCGACTCATCTCTGCTCTGTTTTCACCCCACGATGGCTCCCAGGCACTGCTGAGCTTTTCCTGGCTCTTTAAGCTCAAGTCTAAGCTTTGAAATGGCAGCGCTGTCCCTGCGCTGGGACACCGGGTAAAAATAATGCTGGGGAGATGAAAGGGGATTTGCCATTTTTAGTTTAACTGCTGGAAGTTCTGCTTTTTGGCATGTCATCAGGGCATTGTAAGGGGGGGGTTGGGGGGTGGGGAGTGGAATTTCCCATTATTCCCCTCCAGTGTGGGCTGTTTGCTTCGACGTGGTGTAGGCATCGTGTGTGGGGGGCTGCCTTAGCGAAAGAGAGTGGCTTTGCCAGGTGGGAAATGTGTTGATTTGTGGCCTGAGCTAAATAATTTCTGATCTATAATCTGTTAACAAATAAGAGCTCTGTGGTATCGGGTAGGGCGATGCCCCCAGGTGTCACGTCAGGACCTGCCTGGGTGCTGCTCCACTGAGCATTGCTCGTGTGTTGCAGTGTTCCTGTGGGCTGCAAAAACCTGCTCTGGGGCTCCTGTTGTCTGTTCGAATGGAGCAAACCCGTTGTTTTTCCAGTGGCTGGGTATCAGGATGGCAGCAGGGAAAATTTACCTTCAGATCTGACAGGTTCCACATCCTGAGATTTCTTCTTATGTCCGTGCTTTTTACCATAGTTAATGTACCCACAGATGCTGTCTATATAACTGCCTAATTGATATTTATTTATTGAAAAAGGAACTATTCCATTACTTTAATCCCATTGAGCCTCTATCTGTGTCACTGTACAGTGGTGAGGAGTTCCCCAGGTTAGTGCTGAGCTCCGTCTGGGGGACAAAAGGGAAGTAATTTTCTTTCTGTGGGCTGGCTGCCCCCGCTTAGTATTTCCACTGCAGCTCTCTTGGTCCCTCTTCATCCCATTGCTCGGGGGTTTATCCTCCTTTCCCTCCCTGCTCTTTTATTTCTGCACTCAGTTTTGCTGCAGGAAGGGGCAGACAGGCAATGTTGGGCAGCAGAGCTCCCTGTTCTGCCTTCTCCAGCTCCTCCTCCTCCATCACCTTCACTTCCTTTCTGGTTGTGCCTCTCCCCGCTGGTGTGCATCGAGCCGAGTGGTTTGCATTGATCCATCTGCCTCCACGCTTAGATCTCCTTCCCGAGGGATTTCGGCTCATTTCGAGCCCGACAGCGTGCAGGAATCACTTGCTCCCTCTTTCACGTGCCTGCCTTGGTGCTGAAACTCATCTGCTGCTGGCCACCCAAACCCCTTCCCCAAAACCCCACCATGATCAGCACTGGCCCCATCGCCCCCTCTGGCACTTCCCTTCGTGCTTGGCTGGATCAGGACTCAATTCCTTCCCTCTGGAGCTATTTGCAGCCCTCCTGATGCCGCTGACCTCTGTGGTGGCATCTGGCAGCACTCTGGCATCCTTCCTCTGCCTCCCCCATCCTCGCAGCCTCTCACCCTCTGTGCTCCCCCCACCCCCCGCCATGCACTGGCTGCGGCATCTCCCTCCATTCATCCATCCTGCTCATCCCCTGGCGAGCTCCCACACCAGGAGCCGTTAGTGGGAATATCTTGGCTTGGCCAACCTTCTGAATTTGAAGGTTTGTATCCAACACACCCATGTTGGCACCCAACACTGCGTCTGGGCTGCTGTGTGGGTGGTGGGGAGCAGGTTCAGATAGCTTCCCTTTCTGAGGGATAGGGAGAAAAAGGGTTTCTGGGGATTTATTTTTTTTTTTTAGGCATAAAGTTTCTTTTCCATGGATTCTCCAGCACTGACAGAGCCTGGGACATTCTGCTCTGGTACATCAGCAGTGAGTGATGAGGGAGAGTGGGGCTCCCCGAGCATCCCCCTCTCTGCAGCCCCCCAAGCAATCTCTCACAACTGGAGATGATGGCCTGAGGTTCCTAAACAAGGGTAGGGGAACCTGCATCATGAGTATCCAGGCATTTCAGAAACATGGAGCATTTGCCTATGCATCTCAGCCTCTCTTCCTGGGTGTGCTGATGCCTTCTCCTCCTTCTTTGGAAGTCCTGGCCCTGGGAGCATGCTGGTGGTTCCCAGCATGGAGGGCTGGCTTGAGGTCTGGGTGTCCCTGCTGCCCCAGTTGGGGTGAGTGTGGCTGTGGGGATCTGAGCTAATATTTATAGGAACTGGCTGTCTCAGCGTTGATTTGAAAAACCTCACGTAGGGCCGGGCTGGATCTGTGTTCTCCGGGACTTTCCCTCCTGCATTTGTCAGTGTCAGCAGGACTAATTTCATAAATATGCTGGGAGCAGGGGTGGGGACTTCACCCAGACTTTACGTCAATGTAAACAGCCCTAATTGGTGCTGGAGCCTCATAATTCCAGGATTT
>VXBJ01004021.1:72262-86482 GCA_013400055.1 Nycticryphes semicollaris | reverse complement strand
CCCCTCCCCTCCGCTCCTTGCCCGGCGTGCATCGAGGAAATTTGCAGTGCCAAGGCGAAGTGTGTTTTCATTCATAAATCCCGGGGGTAGGGGAGGGAAGCAGGGGCTCACTGGTGCTTCTTGCCTGGGGGCACTTTTTATTTCTCCTCCCTCCCCCACCCCCCAGTCCCTTCTGAATATGACTTATCACTTTATCAAAGCAGTGGTGGAAACGCATGCATGTTTAATAGTGTGAGTGCTGGGAAGAGAATATAGCCATTTACTGCTCAAAGGCCACGCCGGGGGCTGCCTTGCGGC
Organism: Nycticryphes semicollaris; assembly: GCA_013400055.1. NCBI lineage: Eukaryota > Metazoa > Chordata > Aves > Charadriiformes > Rostratulidae > Nycticryphes > Nycticryphes semicollaris. Next base: position 86,185 of record VXBJ01004021.1, on the reverse strand, counting down.
CCCTGGGAGTCCTCGTTGCCTTCTTGCAGTTAGTCATTTGATGGCATACGAGCTGGCTGCATGACTGTAACCACATGGTCTTTGTTGGGAGGCAAACTTGTCCGCCTGCACTCGAACTGGGGGCTGCAGGGCCGGGATTGCTGTGGGTCGGTCCCCTGGGTGGCCCACGAGCCCTGTTTTCTCACTGAGGTGCATCTCCCAGGGGCTGTTTGTATTTCCAGTAGGGGGGTTAATGCTTCCTGGGATGGGATGGGGGAGAAGTTGGGGGCTGGGTTGAGCAGGAGGTCACAGAGCCAGGAGCATCTGCCTCTCATCTGTGTCCCAGTCTCTATGCCCTGGCATGAAGGTGAAGTCACCCAGGGACATCTGCACCCATGCCCGGGCTGGGAAAGTCAGGTCAAGGCTATGGGTGGGTGTTTGCCCTGCAGGGCACTGGCTGGCCATGGCTGACACTTCGTGGGGAGGTGATGGTCTCACCAGCAAGGGCAGAGCTGAGGGTGATGCTGCTATTCCCTGCCAAGCATCTTGTAGCATCTTTGAACTCCTGAGCACCAAAGCAGACAAGCTGGGCAGGTTCTGTCAGGAGCTCAAGAGACATCAACTGCCCACTCCTCCCCTGTGTCGGGCAGGGCATGAGGATGCGATTTGTCTGTGATTCTTGTGGGATCCAGCTTTTTCCATGTGCAGGGTGGGGTTTTTTTCCAAAGGGCTTGGAGGAGGAACTGTTTGGCTGGGCAGTCTCCCCACTTGTGTTCACTGGCCTCCGCTGTGCAGGGTTTGCCACCTGGATGTGTCGGCAGCGGCTGGATGGGGAGCTGAAGCAGAGAAAAAGGGGCTGGTGGCTGGCACGGAGGAGCCCCCTCCTCCTCTTCCTTGGCACCCCTCCAGCCCAGGGTTCCCAGGAGCTGGTTGCCAATCGCTCACTTGCATTAAAGGCTCCTTCCTTCCTATGAAATTAGGCTCATAAAAGCAAAAAAGAAACAAAACCAAAACAAAACCAAACTTGGCAACAGCCAGGACAGGGTTGTGCTCGGCTGCTGTGACACCCAGAGGCTGACACCCTGACCCACAGTGAAGGTCAGCAGCCTCAGGATGTGACTTTGGTGTAATGCCTCCTGGCTGCTCTGGTGACCCGGGGGCTGGGTGTGAGCATGGTTTTGGGGGGATTACATGAATGGCAGTATTGCTCCTGCTTCTTCTTTCAAGGCTGGGAGACTGCCTGCATAGGCAATTGGGATTGTGATCCTTGTTCTGTGCTGCTGTTTCACTTCTGGTGCTCAGAAATAGATTTAAATCCTGCCACTCTGAAGAGCTGGAGTGAAACCCAGAGGAAATCAGCCATCATGGCCACATCTGTGGCCCAGCGCTGGGGGCTGCTGCTGGTCTCTCCATCCCCAGAGCCTGCTCCCATCACAGCTGCCCCTGTATCTGCCAGCACACAGTGAGCAATAGGGATGCAGTGAGGGATGCTGGAGCAGGGGAATACACTCCTAAAATCCCCACAGGGATTTTGCTGCGGATGCATGCCCAGCTCTTGGTATCTCTTGATACTGGGGCAGAGATGGGTTCTGCTCCCTGTCTCCCCTTCATCCTGGGGTTAAGGACCTACCAGCTCATTTTTTGGCTTTTGCAGTCTGACCTTCCCCATGCACTAGATGAGCTCTGGGTCTCATGCAAGACACTGCAGGGTCACCTTTCCCTCTGGGTGCCAAGATGAGAAAGTGGTTGCCCTGGAGCCTGAGGCCTGTCCATCCCACAGCTCCATTGCCGGTGTGAAGCAGTCCCACTTGTCTCCTGCATCGCAGTCCCCAGAGACTGTGATGGATGGTAAAGCCGTGCAATAAAGCTGGGAGACCCTGAGGGGGTGGGTATGGGTCAGACCCCTCTGTTGGCAGCTCCTGCCTAGGGCTGATGCCAGGAAGGGCTGTGTGTGCAGCCAAGATGTTTCTGACCTGCTCTCAACATCTGGGGATGCTGCTGTGGGTGTTGGATTTGGCTGGGGCAGGAGGGCTCAGCAGAGTCGGGGGGCTGCCAGGTACTCACCCACGCTCTGGGCTTGCCAGGGTAAATCCAGCATTAAACAGAGCTGGGCTCCATCCCCCCACACTGGCTCTGCTGGGAAAGGCAGGCTGTTTATTTAAAGCACGTTTTAGTACCTCTCAGCTCTGCTGCTGGAAGGGAAACCCCCAGGAAGGGCAGCAGGATGTGGGTGTCCTCGAGTGGGACTGGCTGCTCCTCTGCCAGTGGCTCCTGCCCCATCTGCACTGGCGTCGGGAGCAGGAACGTGCTGGGACTCGTGTCGCCCTGCCCTCCGGCACACACGCCTATTTACGCCTTCGTCCCTCTCGCTGACTTTGACGTATTGCAGATGTTTTCTTTTCAGGCTGGTCAGTGGAAGAGGAATGGCTTCGTATACATCGGAAGCGCCGTAAATCACCGCGATGGGTTTCTCAGAAGGGTTTCCAGCCAGGGCCATAAACATATTGCCTTCGGCCAATATGACATCCACGGAGCTCTCGGGCCATCCCCCCGGCCGGCGTGCAGCTCAACGGCTCTCTTGCATCCAGCTAGCACTCAACAGCTGATAAGTATTTTTTTTTTGTTCCTCTCCCCCCTTTTCTTCCAAGAGCTGAGCTGTTTTTTGAACTAAAAAGCTCAAAAGGGCCTCCAGCCAGCAGCTTAAAACCCAAGATGTAGGGTTTGTGAATGGGGTGGCTTAGCAGTTACAGAACACATGCGTTGGTGTTCAGGTTGCTCCAGGATCCCATCATAGGCCAGGTCCCCCCCTCCCATGACCAGGAGCGTGGTCTCTCCCCAGCGAGCAAAGAGTTTGGTAACTCTGGAAAAGGCAATTTATTTCTGCTGGCTGCAGCAGCTCTCACATCTTTGGGGAAAAAGGTAAAAAAAGAGATCTTAGATCACAATTACATTTTTTTAAACCGTAGTCATCCCCCTATGTACTCCACAGTGTTTTCCCACCAGCAGGGTTAGGAAATCATGTTTTATATTGCTTTGGCTGCTGACCCTTCAAGAGATGCTGGATTTCAGACAAAAGAGCTGGAAAGGGGTCTTCTGAGCTTACCTCAGCCCTGGACAGGAGGAGACATTTCATAAAGAGGTTTAGTAGAAAGCTTGGTCTAAAGGCAATGACACGGAAAAACTTCCTGAGCAATGGATACCCTGGTTGTGTTTTGGAATAGGAAGTCTTCTGCTGGGGAGGAGGTGTTCTGCTGCTAGTATTGCTGTTCCATGTTTTGGGGACATTGGATTCTTCAGGGAAGGGTTGTCCTTCCAGAAACTTTGTAGCAGATGCAGTCCAATGGCAAAATGAATAAACTGGGGGATTTTGATTTAAACTTTCTGATGCTTAATCACTATGAACTTGGTGTTTTCATCCACAGGTCACAGAAGCCTCAGCAGGATGGCCAGGGGCTCAGGGGATGTGATGGGGCTGGGACCACCATGGGAGCAGGAGGGTGTTCTAGCCCCTTTTACTGGGGGTCTCTGAGCACCACTGATGTTTGCAGCAGATCCCAGCTGGGGTTTCATCCTGGCTCCCTGGTGGGTCTTTCCATATGTGTGGCTGCTTGGCATAAACCTCTGCGCACAGCGGAGCCACCCACCCTCAGGATGCTTGTGAGAGCCATAGCTTGGCCCCTAGACAGGTATTTACTGCCCTTTAAAGGCAGGATACTACTGGCTTCGATGCTCCATCCCTCTCTCCTGCAGCATCTCTGTGTGTACTGACCCTGTGGGGTTTTGGGGACCCTTCTATGCCCAGGGTGGGTCTGGCTGGTGGGTTTCGTGTGCAGCAGCTTCACTGCTACCACCAGCAGCCTGGACCACCGCTGGGGCAGGTGAGCTGCTGGCAGTGGAACAAGCCGGGAGCTGCTCCCCCCCCTCTCCTGCTCTCTCTCCCTCCCTCCTTCTCTCCCTGCGGAGCGTTTGGACAAATAAAGTTCGGAAAAAATCCGAGCTGGAGCTGCTGACTCCTTGTGCAAGCGGTTTAAAATAGGCCACGCTGTTCCAGCCCGGCAGCAGCCAGCTGGCCCCACGGCCTCCCCGCTGGAAAACAACCGGGAACAATAACACGGGAGCCCCGCACTGAGCTTGTCACCGCAGCACAAGCAGCGCTGGGACGTGACCTGCTGCCACCCTGCCTCCCTGCACAGCCTCCTGCCCCAGTGTGGTTCCTGGTGGGGTACTGCAGGGCTGGCAGGAGCAGAAGGGGCTGTTTGTGGCAGGGAGGGGACAACTTGGTGATATTACCAACAATTTGCCCTTTGCTGTGCAGGTGGGATGTCACCTGGAGGGGGAACAGAGGCATCAGCATTGGAGGTCTGGGGTGTGCAGAGTAGCATCTCCCCCTGTCTTGCACCGGTTGCACCCGTGTCTCTGCCTTCAGTGATGTCCTGGGCAATCAGCCCACTGCTCCTATTGTGTTTCTGTGTTTTTAATACAAAGCGATGCTGCTGGCTGGGAGCCCGGGTGGGAAGTGGGCCCCAGGTGGGCTGGACAGTGAGGTGCCATGGGGTAGGACCGTGTCCCCCCAGGGCCAGCTAGTGCCATCAGCCTGCGGTGCCTTTTCTGTGCTCGGCGGTCCTTTGGGGACAGGAAGAGCTGCATTGTAAGATGGCCTTCCAGGATTTCCTCCAGCAGCCCTTGGAGCAGGATGCGGCCGTGCACCGGCTTCCAGGGGAACCTGCAGCCTGCATGGACGTTGGGGTGGCCTGGGGACCCTCCACTGCTCCTTTCCTAGCCAGCTGCAGGGCAACCCTGGGTGCCTGTGGTCCTGCTAATCCCAAAGGGGACTCTGCAAAGCATGGGCCAATTCCCATGGCATGAGGGAGGGCTGAGAGCCAGCAAAGAGGTGGGAGTCCCATCAGCGCCGACCAGCACAGCCGATATGCTGATTTACCACCCTGACCCAAAGATGTTGTGTGGAGGCAAAGGGGTCCCCAGTGCAGACAGTTTAACTTGTTTCTGCTCCTAAAGATGATCCCCAAGCATCGTTAGCAGTCTTGTGGACCAGTGTGACAGCAAGAGCTCAGTTGCACATGAAGCAAGAAGAGCGTGGTCCCCTGGGGTAGGTCCCAAATTGCAGGTGTTGTGATGTCACTTATGAGGATGTGAGCAATGTGCCAGAGCTCCCAGGGCACCAGGGACATCACCCCATCCCAAGCCTGCATGCAAACATGGGGACCATCCCATCACTGTCCCTGGCCACCACTGCTGGTGTCCACTTTGCTTCCACTTGTGCTTGGACCATTTCTGATTTTCCTCCCAGTGTGGTCTAGGAAAGTGGGAGAGCAAAAGCATCCATTCATGGGGACACAACGACCGGGAGCTGGCTGCTCTGGCAGCACCACATCAGCCCAGAGCTGGGGCATCAACCAAAACCTGTGTGAGGGGTGCTGCATCCTCTCCCTCGCTACCGGCTGCACCGAGAAGGGCGATTCCTCGTTGTGAGGATTAATGGTTGCGTGCAACTCGCCTTGAAGAGCTCTTGGCACTTTGGCTGGGGGGAGGAGGAGGATTTGGCAGCCGGGAGTAGGGGGATTAGCAGAGATTTGTTGGATCTCAAGGAGAGAGGTGCCAAGTTCTATTTGCCGGAGTAGAAGTCCTGCGGCAGGGGACCCTGAAGGATGCTGCATGTCCCTGTCAGCCCACTGTGGTGTCTGGGACCTGGGACTTTCTGCATGAGGGAGCCTGGGTACCGGTGCTGCAGGGAGATGCCGAATGCGACATTCCTTGGGATGCTTAGAAGATTAAAACCAGCTTGAGTTTCAGTCGAACCCATGCGGTGCTGGTGCTAAAATGCCTTTGGGGAGCTCAGTCCATCACTGGTTGGGCAGTGGGGAAGGGGGTGAGCTTGTAGCCCGGGTGGCAGGGTGAGCCTACAACATCTTGTGTAACAAGGAGGGAGCATCAAAGGGAAATGCCTGAGCGAAGCAATAACCCACGCTAACAACAACAACAACAACAAAAAAAACCCCTCTCCCCTTTCATTTCCCTCCCTCTCCTCTTGACCTTGAAGAATGCTGGAAGGTGTCATGTCATCAGCATTTCCCAGCCGCTGGGAGCTGAGAGGGGGGGGATTTTTTCTTCCTTCAGGGCACCCTGCCAAGAATAACAGCCGACTCCAGCAGGTCGGCACAGGAAGGGAACGGCTGGAACCTGATTTGCAGTCAGACGCTCGGAGAGCCAGAACGCGTTTTATTGAAGAGGTCTCCAGGGAGGCATAAACCTTTCCCCAAAAAAAGAAGGAGGAGGAAAAAAAAAAAAAAGCCTTTCTGATGAAGCTGTATTTTTTTTTTTTATATGTATTTTAAAAAGCCTTTAAGATAAACTTGCTTTTAGTTCACGTTGCTGGCTTTAGTGTCCTGCAGGAGTGGGAATGGGGACGAATAAGGTGAGGGTGGGATGGGGACCCCACTCCTGGTGCACCTTGATTTGGGGCTGGGTGTCAGATGATGGTGCGTTTGCCTGGTGGGATCAGGCTTCATCTCCGCTGGCAGGGCGAGTGCATCCCTTGGGATGGATGCATCTAGCAGAGCAGAAGCCAGCGGGAAAAACACAGGCGCAATTCCTCCCAGGAAGGGAATGTTCTTGCCTGGGAGGCAACCTGGGCACAGGTCAAGAAGTTCAGTGTCCCCATAGTAACTGATGCTCCCGAGTCCAATCATGCTGCCTGTTAAACGCCCCACGGCTGGAAGTGTGGGAAGGTCCCCAGGGCAGGGACCACTGGGAGCTGAGAGTATCCATGCAGCTGGAGGGAGCTAATCCCTGTTGGAAACTCACATTTGTTTGGGAAAGCTATTAGTAGGATACAGGGATGCACTTTAACTGGACAGACTGGATGGGAGCTGGCAAAGGAGGAGGTGCACCGCCCATGTGGAAGCTTCAGCAGGATGGAGGGCTTCGTGGCCACTGAGGTAACTGCTAAGCTGGGGGGTGGGCTCTGGGGCTGGTGATGCCTCTTGATGGGCACGGGGGGAGAAGGGCTCAGTACAGGGAAGGGGTGAGCCGGTGGTTTGGGGAATGTGGGAGGTGTGGGCTCACATTCCTGTAGATTTAGCCCCTTGGCCTCAGTTTCTCCAGGCATGACAGCTGCATCCTGTGTCCAAAGGGATGTGTCCGTTGAGGCTGATGGGATCCAGCATCGTGCAGGGAAGTTGAGTCCAGGGTGGTGGGGATCAGTACCCACTTCACCTGTATGGCCAGCACCTTTCCTCTGCATCAGTACTCCCTGCAGCAGGGCCAGACCCTGACAGGCTGTGGTTACCACTACAGGCTTCTGACCTGTGATTGCCAACGAAAAGCTTTCCAATACAGAAGTTTCTCCTTTCACCCTTTGGCTGCAAAAGGGATGATTGATTCCTGATCCGCTCCAGCCTGCGTTTACCAACCTGCCTCCAAAAAAGAAAGAAAACAAACCTTGTCCATCGCTTGGCCACCCAAAAACACAGGAGAACCTCCAAAACAAGCACTTCCAACAATTCCTAGAGTGAAGACACTGGCGGCAGCCCTTGATCTGGAGCCCTGGTTGTGAACCTGCTGAGCTTCCAGCCCTTGGTCTGCTAATCTCCTCCTGCAGCTCGCTAAATCCCACAAGATGTTCCCAATAACGAGCAGGGGTTGGGTCTCGGTTTGTTTGCAGAGCTTCATCCTTGGGGACATCTGGTACCCTTGGCTCTCCTGAGCTTCAGATAAGCAGCAGTTGGCTTTGGGGGAGCAGGGACTGGTGGACCCTGGGGAGACATCGTGGGGTGCCAGCAGAGTTGGGGTGACAATGGAGCCGGGGTGACAACCACCGGTGCCGGGGTGGCTGGGTGCTGGGCTGACAGCTCGGCTCCTCCTGGCTGATCTGCATCCTGCTACAGGGAAGGACCAGGGAGGAGCGGGGTCCCTGCTGCCGGCTCACAACCGGGGCCATGGGATGCGGTGAAGCCGAGCAGCTCTGCAGCTCCCTTTTAATTCCTTTCCCAGCTGCGTTGCCTCATCGCCATGACCAGGCTGTAACCGGAGCGGGTCAGCGTTTTGCTGATGGAATGTTTTTCCATCGGGAAATACCAATTTCTGTGGGAACATCTCAATTTTGACCAATTTTTTCTTTTTTTGAGGGGGTGGGTTGGGGGAAGGAGAATACTTAAAACCCAGGCCTTCCAAGGAAGTTTGCCCTCCTCCTAACCTTGCTTTTTGGATGAGCACAAAAGGGGCATGCAGGGTGTGTGCTGATGTGGGAGTAAAATCCAGGATGAGGAAAGCCCCAGGTGCACTTCAAAAATCAGAATATATCTTAAAAATTCAAAATGGAATAAATTGGTGTGTTGACTTCAGAAAGACTTTCAGTCTGGATTTGGGAGAAAGGTTCAGCCTTTTTTTTTCTCTTTCCCCCTCTACTTATACAGGTCATGTTGCCTTTTCCCATGCAGCACTACTTGGGCATCCCAGGCACTGCTTGTAGGGGCATCCACTTGGTTTTGACATCCTGGGTACCAGATATTGGTGGGGGGAAAAGACAATACCGAGGGGGATTTTTAACTGGGCAGGAGACATAAGGTCCACCTTCTTTCCAGGGGAACGAGGATGCCCACCTCCCCTGGGGTCTTTTGGAGCTCCACCAGCTCTGGCACTGGCTCCCTGTGGCTGCCCGGCAGGGCAGATGGCATCTTCGACTGATGAATAACGGGCTGGGAATAGAAAGCTGAAATCAGAGACCGTGTCTTCCCGTTGCATCTTTAGCATCATGTGAGAGGCTCCTTCCCTCCCATCCCACTCAGCAGCGGCTGGGGCTTGCCTAGAAATAGCTCCTGGCACTCATGCGGCAGGACCTCGACCTGCCCTGCTACGTGCCAGGGAGCTGATGCCACACACAGCCCTGCCATGGCTCCCTGCACTGGGGCTTGGTGGCTAAGCAGGCTCAGAAAATGTTTTTAGCTTGGAAAAGACTTTGTGCTGCCTGTGGTGGAGGTGGCAAGTTGCAGGGATAGGTCTGTGCCTTCAGGTGCTGGACCCCAAGGGCACTGCAGGGGCCCGGCTGCTGCTCCCGAATTTTTACTGCTGTGCAAACTGTTACTATTTGCACTGACAAACCTTGTCTTCCTTATTTTTTTTTCCCCTCCTCTCCCTCTCCTCTCCACCCTTTTTTAATAGCAGCCTCTAACAGCCACACTCATTCTTCTTTGTTGACACGGCCCTTTGGCATCAGCACTTGGCATTTGCGGAGCAGCTTGTTCTGGAAAGGAAAAGAAAAAAAATAAAAAACTCTTATAAAAAGAAAAAAAAAAAGGCAACCCGGCCCTTGTGTCTTGCAGGGGACGTGGCTCCCTCCTGCCTCACAGGGCTCGGTGCCACGGGGTGAATCAGCACCCAGCCCCAGACGGGGTGAGCCGGGAGGTGCGGTACAAGGTTAATGCCGCTGGATGCCCCACGCAGGGACTGGGAGCAGGGGCTGAAGGTGCTGGGTCTTCACTTCCACACATGTTCATGCACTCACGCACCCCTGTGCTCCTTCAGGCTGGCCCCTGAGCTTCTGCACGGACCAAGCCACCGGCAACAGCTGGACCAGGCACCAAATGCATCCCCATGATGGCTTTGTCCTCTGGCTGTCGCAGGAGCAGCAATTTCTTTGCTACAGCATCTCCGAAAACGCTTGGCGGAGCACAGCCGCTCCAGCTCAGCTGCAGCATGTCCCCACAGGCCTGCAGTAGATGTCGGTGGCCCCTTCCTCTCCCCAGAGTCACCTTTCTCCATCCTGTCCCAGGTCCCAGTATCATCCCTCCCTCCGAGGCATGGACCACCCTGCATCTTCTTTCACTGCAGACCCCATGCTCCGGTCCACGGCTGCAGTTTCAGCACAGGACGTCTGCCTCCCCTTCCCCTCTGCTCACCCCACAGCTCCCAGTCACCTGCACACAGCTTTTCTTGGGTCATCTTTTAATATTCATTTTTTTTAATTTATTTCAGGCTCCAAGCTGCGGTGAGGCAGATGTTCCCGCTCGTGCCAGCCGTGGTCTTGACTGAGAGCATCCTTGACTCACCTGCACGGCCATGCAAAGGAGCAGGGCAAGGAGTTTACAAGAAAAACCTGGCTGGGCTTTTCCAGAAAAAGGAACAGAAAAAACCAGACAAATCAATTGTGAAACTAAAAAAAAAATCCAAAGAAAGGTTAAAGCAGCAGATTAAGCATATATCCTGCCTATTTCCATGAACCAGCCCTATCTCTGCCATCTGAAAAAGCAGCACCAAACAAGTGCAGAGATCAGCCTTTTTTTTTAGAAAAAAAAGAAAAAATAAATAAATAAGCCTGCAGATTTAAATACAGCTGTTGAGTGCAGAGTTCAAGGTCATTAGATGCCAGGCCAGTGCCCCAGTGTCCCACGGCTGTGTTCTACCTGCCTTGCCCCAGGCAAGTGACACCTTGGTGCTCAGGCTGGCCACCCCGTGCCTCAGTTTCCCCGGGTGGCAGAGCAGGGGTCATCACCCTCGCCTGTGTGTGGTGGCATTTATATGTCCCCGTTGGATTTTGATCAGGGGTGACAGCCGGGCTGGGCTGCCTGCCACGAAGCCCTTTCCCGCCTGGATTTGCTCTCCGGCAGGATGCCGGGAGCCCACGGGCAGAGGTGGGAGCCCGGTCAGGCGCCGTGGTGAGGCTGCGGCTGTTCTGCCTCCCCGGCTGTGCACGGCTGGGAATTGCCTCCTTGGAGAAATATTCCCTTTTCAAACACCAGACCCTGTGGAGGATTATCCAGAGGGGGTGGCTGGGGGAGCAGTCACGCTGTCTCGAAGGCACTGTGCTGTTTGAAATGCTCTTTAAGGCACTTGATGACTCACAGCAACAGCTGGAAGGAATAAGCAGTTGGTAATTTCCATATTAACCTCCTGGTCCTGGGGATGGGGGGGAATCTGCAGCACGTGTCTGCTTGTGAGGGTGAAGTAGCACCTCGCTGGCATCCTGGAAAGTGGGTGCTGCTGGGCACCATCCTGCAGTACTTGAGGGGCCACAGGGATGGAGACAGGAATAGGAATGGAGATGGGGATGGGGATGGGGATGAGGATGAGGTGCCTGATGGGCTGCAGGGATGGGGATGGAGATGAGGATGGGGATAGGAATAGCATGGAGATGGGGATGGGGTTGGTGTTGGGGATGAGGTGCCCGATGTGCTGCAGGGATGGGGGCAGGGATGGAGACGAGGATGGGGATAGGAATAGCATGGAGATGGGGATGGGGTTGGTGTTGGGGATGAGGTGCCCGATGTGCTGCAGGGATGGGGGCAGGGATGGAGACGAGGATGGGGATAGGAATAGCATGGAGATGGGGATGGGGTTGGGGATGAGGTTGGAGATGAGGCACCGGTGCCTGATGGGCTGCAGGGATGGGGATGGGGATGGAGATGAGGATGGGGGGGACAGGAATAGCATGGAGATGGGCTTCGGGTTGAGGATGAGGATGGGCACTGGGATGAAAATGGGGATAGGGATGGGGAAGACGATGGGGGTGGGCATGGTCCCAGCACTGGGCAAGCTGCTCATGTATCCATCCTGAATCCTAACCGGATGGAGTCTGGGGGAACACTGCACCATGGGGCTGCTTGGGGCCATTTGTACAGCACCTTGCACAACCAGCACCGAGCCCTGTTGCAATACGGTCACGCAGTGGCTGTCCGTCCCCTGCCTTGTAAGGGACATCTGTCCCTGGGGTTTGCCTTCATGCAAGGGGACAACTCTGCATTGCAAGCCAGCAAGGAGGTCCAAGATGGGCGCAGTGAGGATGTTTGCCTCCTGAACTTGAACCACAGCCATCCAGCTTCAGAGAGGAGCCATCCTGCACCGCATCCTGCTCTGTCTGCATGGCATCCCGCTATCCCCATGGCCCCGGGGCTTGGAGGAGCGGACCTGGCTGTCACCATCCCCGGCCCCTCGGGTTGCTTTAAAATGCTGGCTCTAGCAGAAGGGCTGTGCGCCGGCAGGAACCGGGGTGGAAAATCCTGTGCTAGGCTCGCCTGGATCCCCACGCGCCCCAGGGGACGCGTTTGCCGCCAGGGCATATGTTTTCAGTTCTTGCCGAGGCCGACTTGAGAAATTTTCTCTCCCTCCCAGCTTCTCTGTTGCAAACAGCAACCGCAGGGCCAGGGCGGCACAGGGTGATAAATGAGCTGCTCTGTCCGTGAGCAGCCAAGGCCCGGGAAGCCGCTCCGAGGCAGGCTGTGTCCCGGCGGGATGTGGGGGGAGCTGGGGGCTCACAGTGCCTCCAGAGAGCAGCACTGGGAGGGAGTTGGTGTTTTGGGGCAGGGTGGAGAGAAGGGGGATGTTTCTGGCCCTGCTGAGCTCCGGTCCTTGAATGCAGCATGTTGTTTTCTCGCCCATCTGCAAAGCAGGCGGGAGAGCATCTGTCGGCCGTGCTCGAAGGGTGGGCTGAGCCGTTGGCCTCTTCTCCCCTGGGAGCTCCGGCTGGGCAACTGGGGGCAGCCCCAGCCCCTGCTCCCTCGAGAAAACTCAGAGGCAGCAGTGGCAAAGGTGCCTGGATGGGGTGAAGCATTCCCTGATCTGGTGCTGCTGCCCAGGATCAGGGATCCTGTCCCACCTGGGTGGCCCTGTCCTATCTGGGAGAAGGGGTGACACTGAGAGGCCACATGCACCTTTAAAGAACATCTGACTCATGTCCACCCGGACACACGCAGTGCTCCCAACGCCCTTGGTGCATAGAACCACCGCTACATCAGGTCTATAAATAAATAAAATATAACGAGGCCCTGCTGTCTTCTGGAAACCCCTGAAAAAAGCCCAGTAGAGCCAGTTCTCCCAAGGTATCGTGTTCCCCACTTTGTGTGTCGCCTCCCACCCCACTGCTTCTTTATTGCCGGAGCCATCTGCATGGAAACTGGATCCGGGTCCCTGAAGAGCCCTCCTGCCCCCTGCCCGCGCTCCAGCTGATGTCACACAATCTGTTTGATCTCACGGCCAGTTGCCGGGGAGCACAGGATGCTGTCACCCGTTGTCTGGGTGGGAGATGACATCAAGGGATGGTCAACCCAAGGGGGCATAACTGGGGTGTTGCGAGGAGGACCGCGCTCGCACCCTGGGACGTTGTGGCTTCTCTGCCTCAGCTGGGTGTCCCAACGCGTGGGTCGGGTGTTTAGCCTGTGGTCCCGCCTGTCCCTCTGTCCCTGCTGTCCTATTGCAATTACCAACCTTGCCTCTTTGGGTCTGATCCTGCACAGCACCCTCCTGCAGCAGGACAGGCTCAGGGCTTTGCAAGGACAGGAGCGGGGACGTTGCAGTGACTAGCCATGAACTCAAACTCAACAGTTCTGCTGGGAGCAGGCTTCTTCATAAAATGACTGCTTGAAAAATACCCTTACGGCTGCTAGTATATATATATATATATATTATTTTTTTTTTTAATCAGGAGAGCCGTGCCGAGCCGGTGGGTATGCTGACTAGATGCTTGGGTGGTTAATAAGTCAGGTTTAATTGTGGCTGGACCTGGGTACAGTTTGCACTTCCGCGGTGCCTATTGTCCAAGGACAGCAAAGTGCTTTACAAGCATTAAATCTTATCGCAGGCTGCAAGGCAGGTAAGGATATACCGGGATTATTGCATGCGTCGCTGAAACGTGGCCAACTCCGGCTGGGAACACATCAGCTATTTACCAGCGAGTGGCAAAGCGATGCAGCATTTTAGGACCGAGCGGGAAATAGAATCTGGTATTGAACTGGAACAGCAGCAGGACTTTTTAAACGTGAAATAAATTACTGGGGCCGACCGGTGGTCGGGACACCGGTGGGCAGCGCTGTAAAGGGCAAAGGCCGGTGGCCGGTCCGTTCGGCGAAGCGCCATGGGATCCATCCTGCCGGTGTGAACCCGGACGCGGTGCCTTTCCACGCTGCTTTGGGGAGAGAGGGGCTGTACAAAAGGCCG
>VXBJ01004021.1:59095-70985 GCA_013400055.1 Nycticryphes semicollaris | reverse complement strand
CCTCTCAGAGCTCTCCGACGCCGAACCACTCTCGGAGCCCGAGGGGGCGGACGGCGGGGAGCGGACCCCTCCGGCGGCGGCGGGGAAGCGGGGGCCGCCCTGCTGCTCCTCGGAGGACAGCGAGATCAACATCACCAGCGAGGAGGAGGAGGAAGGCAGCGAGCGGCCCGCTTGGGCATCGGGCACCGCCTGCTACATCTGTGGCAGCCCCTTGTCACCCACCACCCAGCACCGCGTCCACGTGCAGAAGCAGGAGAAGACCTCTCCAGCACCCTTCTTCCCCTTCCTCTGGCTTCACAGCCCCCCGCCAGGCGCCCAGCCCCTCTCGCCCTCCGGCAGCACCCTGGTGTGTCCCTGCTGCTTCGCCTCCCTCATGCAGCAGTGGCAAAGCTTCGAGCTGGCCAACGTGCCCGTGCTGCAGCGGCTCTACGTGGTGCCCCTCAACACCAGTGCCATGCCAGCCAAGGGCCGTCGAGGGCTGAAGGAAGATGGGGTGGGCGCCCCGCCAGCCCCCGAGGCTTGCTACCTCTGCGGAGAGGAGTGTGGCAAGGAGGTGAGGCCGGTGGCAGCCAAGATCACCAACGGCAATGCGAAGAGCACCATGCATTTCCCCTTCCTCAGCCTCCTGCCTTGCCCACCCAGTGCCAAGGGGCTGAACAAGCACTGGGAGGTGAGCAGCTGCCGCAAGTGCTTCGGGGTCTTGCAGGACCTGTGGGCCATGTACAGGGCCTGCCACAACGAGGAGCTCATCACCTCAGTCCAGAGCTTCCTGGGGAGGTACCACCAGGTCTTCTCCGCCGGTGACCCCAGTGGCCTGGCTGGCCACCCTGCTGTCAAGCCTGGTCCCACCTCTGTCTGCTACATCTGCGGGGCCGAGCTGGGAGCCGGCAAAGAGTTCCAGCTCAATGTCAACCCGCCGGGGCGATTTGGGGAGAAGGAGCCCTTTTTCCCCTTCCTGACGGTCTACCCACCCGCCCCGCGTGCCAGACCGGCCGACTCGACCGGGCTGGTGGCCACCTGCGTCCTCTGCTACCATGATCTGCTGGGACAGTGGCTGCAGCATGAGGGCAGGAACTCCCACCACCCCAGCAGCGCCTGGTCCCGGCAATACAAAGTAGAGACCTTCGTCTGTTTCTTCTGCCGGCAGGAGAAGAAGCGATGCCTTGGATTAAAAGCGGTTCAAGTAGCCAGACTCCCTGTCTTCCTCTACACCCTCCGCGTGGCCAACAGCTTGCTGGTGGATGATGGGAAGCAGCTGACCATTGGCGCTTGTGCTGAGTGTGGTGCCGTGGTCCTGGCTGGCAAGAGCATGACCCCACCGGAGCTGCTGGCGGCGGCACCCCCGGCTCTGCTCCCCAAGGTAAGGTGGTTGGCCCAGACCCCATCCCTCCCCTCCCAGTGTTTCCCAGCTCCCATTGAGGAGGAGGAGGTGGAGCAGTGACATAGATGGATGCTCTCCTTTCGGGTCTGGTCCCTGAGGGTGAAAGCTGATGGATGGGGTGCCTTTAGCAATGAACTTTTGGAGCTGTCAAGCTGCGAAGGAGCAGATAAAAATCCTTCCAAGAGGTGGGGAGAGCCAAGACCTGTCCTGTTGCAGAAGCGTGTGTCTGTGTTACTGGCGCCTTCTCACTTGCAGCCGTGTGTGAGGGAGATGGGGGCCAGCATGGAGGAAATCCTGACCCCGTACCCTTTGCCATCGAGGGTGATCGGAGGGGAGGGAGGGCTGGCCGGCCTGTCCTCTGCAGCAGCATCTTCAGGAAGTTCAAAGGAGCGCATGGCCTCCACTGCCCTAGGAAACTTCCCAGGTTATCTCCAGTTCTATAAGGCATCTTAATCTAAGGGGTTCCTCTTGGGGAAACCCCAGCCCTTCCCGGGGTGGGGGGGGAGGCAAGACGGTGTGTGCGTTTGGCGTGGGGTGCTCCCAACTTGTGCCACTCTGGTTATCTGGTTATCCTGCAGCGAAGGGACCCTGAGGCAGCATCCCCTCTGTGCCTACAGCCTCCTCTGCCCCCTGAACCACCCTGACGGAGCCCTGAAGGGTCTCATGGGTGTCATCGCCCAGGTCCTGCCAGTTTCCTGAGTGACTTTTCTGCACCTCCCACTGGGGCTACACAGGATGCTTTGGGGGAATCACCTAGAAAGCAGCACAGTGGAGCAAAGGTTTATTAGTTGGAAGCTTGCCTTTCTTGTGGGATGGGGATATAACTGCTTTTACCCCCAAGCTTCCAGCTTGCAGGAGCGTGCTGGAGAGATGCTGCTCTGTATCTGCAAACCAGGCCCCAGGCCGGATTCCATAAAATGCCAGCATCCTCAGTCCCCCAGTTCATTTTCAAAGCCTTTCAGCTCCGTTCGTAGCCAGAACCCTGCGGCTCTCCGAAGGGCTGGCATTTTCTTTAGAAATGTAAACCAGCCCTTCCAAGACAGCGCTCCTTTTCTCTCTGGTTGCTCTCCCTTGGCTGGTTACAAATATAATTTTCCGTTCAGCCCTGCTGGTTCCTGAGCTTGTGGGGACGCTGCTTGGAAAGCCACCGGGCAGGAGCTGTGCTCACCAGAGGGTCAGTGCGTGTGGCACCGGCACTGGCACTGGTGCAGGAGGTTGGGTTGGTGCCGGCAATGGGAATTCTCCAGAAACCATTGCTTTTGGGCAGTTTCCCTGGGCTCTATCAGCCCAAGCTGGATGTTCCCAACATCCTTGCAGGTCATTTGTGGATGCAGATGTTTTAATTTCAGGCTTGCCCCACACAGGAGTCTGCTTCCAGCCACCACCACTTGCTGTGTGCGGAGGGATCTGAGATGATGGAGGCCTTCTGAATGTTGGGCTGGTGCTGGGCTGCATGGGTTGCAATGTCTGTGTGGTCATGGCCATGCTGTCTGTCTGTCCCCTGGTCTGTTGGCTTTTGCAAGGTGCTGCAGGCCTTGCTGGCTGGTGGCCATGGTGGGCTCGGCAGTCAGGTGAGCATCCTGGGGTTTAACCCAGGGTATGATGCTGGGGTGATGCTCCAGCAGAGCCTGGGTGGGTGCAGCTGGTGATGGGGGGTGAGCATCCTCATGCCCCTAGCTGGTGTTTCACTCTTCTGCCCCATTATTGTCCCCAGGCCACATCATGGGAACATCATGGACAGTAATTCTGTCCCAGCTTGGATACCAGCATTGGGTGCTTCCTACAGGATTCATTAGTCGTTCCCCCCGCCCCGAGCCTGGCATATCTCAGGCTTGCCAGTCCTCATCCCCTGCTGGCCCCAGCCCCAAACTCCCCCTTGGGCTCCTGCCTGCAGCCCCGTCTCTGACCCAAGCTGCTCTGAAAAGCTTTTGTGTGGGGCTATGAAAGGCAGAGGGGGAGGAGGAGGAGGAGGACGCAGAGGGTGTCCTGGGGAAAAGGATGCTATTCAGTTCCTCCCTCTTGTTCCTGGGTTTGCTAATGAGCAAATTAAGGGGCTTCTGCAAGGGGCAGGGTGGCAGGAGGCAAGGCAGAGCTCTTCCACTGTGAAGCTGGCCGGGGAGGGCACGACTGGTCCAGGGACCCTTTCACTTTGCTGGGCTCTGCCATGTCCTGGGTGACTCTGGCTGGCCAGAAAGACTTCTCTCCTTTTTGCTCCCTGTCTCCAAATGCTTCCCGTCAGGCTGAGACCTCACAGATGTCAAGATTATTTAAAACATGGCTTAATGCTTGGGTAGGGTGCTTGGCTAATTTAACTGTACCCTCGTGCAGCCACACTCTCTGCTGGAAGTCACCCCAGATGAGCCTTTCACTCTTGTGTGACACCCAGGTCCCTGGTCAGATGGGACCAGGCAGGAGGAAATGAGCCTGAGGGATTAGAACCTTCTCCCTGTTTCTTGCAGCTCTACAGCTTCATTTTTTGGATGCACTTGCTTTTCCACACACTCAGGATTAGCACCCTCCTGGCACATAGAGCTAATGGTTTGCTACTCTCCTGCTTGCAGGTAGTTGACCCAGATGGCTCAAGGTTTGAGGCACTGGGTAAGTGCAAAAAATGCCACCAGACACCCCCAAATCCCCCTCTCCTAGCAGGGCAGCAAGAGCAGGATGGGGTTCAGATTGTCCCTGTAACAGCTGGGAGGTGCTAACGAGGGCACACTACACCTGAGGCTCATCAGAAGGGTGGAGGCTCCAGTATTTTAGGTGGGGTGGTGGCTCTGGTCTGGCTTGATGTCAGCAAGCAGTGGGGTGGGTGATGCTCTGTGGTAGTGCCTGTGGTCCTTACCTGCTCCTGGAGGTAAGCTCTGCCTGGGAAAGGGGCTGCTGCAGAAACCCTGCTGCTATTGGTTTGGGTTCTCCCACCAAGAAACAAATGGTAATGCTGCTGAGCTTTGGTAAGGGTACCTCACCATGGGTGTCCTTTGGCTTGTCACTCTTGGTCCCCTGTGGATGTGTGCTGTGAGAACGCATGCTCTTTCTGTGGGACCCGTGCAGTTCTGTGCACCGCTTGGTGCAGGGCTCTGAAGTTTAGAGTGGCTGTGCTGCCACCAGGTATGATGTTGTGTCCTCTTGATCCTAAGGAGCTGCCTGTGCATCCCACCACAGAGCCCCTGCCACCGGCTGGGAGAAGCTGGCCCTGGGGTGCTGTGGGACAAGCAGCCACTGGAGCAGAGCAGGTGGGGGGGCGATTGCTTTGAATAAATCATAAAACACCCAGGCTTGGCCGGTCTCCAGCACTGATGCTGACCCGTGTCCCCAGCTGGCTGTGATGGCTCAAGAGGCCTCTGAAGCTGCCCCTCAAGCCTTCCTGCCCTCTCTAAAGGGGCAAAGGGCTGTGTCACCAGCAGTCTCAGGTCAAGGGCTGCTTGTGCTCGACCTGGTTGGTGTTTTCTGGGCTTGCTCTGACCCTTTCTCTCTGCCAGCACTGGGGAAAAACTTCCCCAGCCTTTCCAACTTTTTTTATCTTTGCCTGCCGCTGCTCTTGCTGCAATTGTATGTCTATAAGTGAGTTCTCTTGGTTGCTGGGTTTTTTTTGGGGTTGTTTTTTTTCCCCTCCTGCATGCAGCTTTTTGCAAATGCATTCAGATTTGTGGAAGGCTCTGAGATCCCATCATAAGCTGCTTCTGTCTCGTTTGGCTGCTGTCTGATGCCATGCAAAATTTGCAGCTGGTGTCCTCTCACTCCTTGGGAGGACCCAGAACTTGCTGCTCTGTCTCCAGCCTGGTCATCAGGCTGGTTTCTGAGCATCACCTGGTGCTTTCCATGTCCCATTCCTGTTTTGTGGGGGACACCCAGGCGCTGTTGCATGGGGCTGTGCCTGGCAGGGTACAGTCAGGCTCATGGGGCTGAGTCTGCTGCATTGATTGCTTGGCAGTGGTGTCATTAGCCCAGCTGGGGATTTGTGCCCTTTTTTTCAGGTTACGAGCTCCAAAGGTCATGCTGCATTTCCAAAATGCTACGCTGAGTTTAGAGCTGTTGGTGGGCATTTTCTTTTTGCCTTTTGAAAAGGGTTTTGGGCAAACATCAAAGAGTTCTTGTGTTCATGGCTAAACCTTGTTCCATTGATGCTGAGCAGCAGCAGAAACTCTTGGATGGTGTGAAAGCAAGCCCAGGAGGTGGAGGGTGATGCCTGATTGCTCTTCCAGCACTGCATCAGGCCAAACTCCCAGTGAGGGTACAGATACTCAGATATATTGCAGCATGAGAAATAAGAAACCTGTGCATGAAGGGTCCCAGGTCATGGCCAGGCAGTCAGGAAGGACCTCTGGCTTGTTTGCATCTTTTATTAATTCTCAAGCAAACCAAAAACCTTATAGGGAATGGCAGTGTTTTGGATGGTTGCACTTTCTGTGCTAAGCTGATGGCTCCACTGCGAGTCCCCAGCCCGGGCTTTATGTGTGGGCTGTGTCAAGCTTCTACTTGTCCCTTAAACATAAGGGAGGAGCAGAACTGGCCTCATTCATCTCAATTTTTTGGCTTCCAGCTCAGGTTGGCTTTGGTGGTTATATCTGTGCTTGGGCCAACTTTTGCCATCACTAATTCTGGATGTAGAGTAAAAGCAGGCCAAGGTATTTTAAGCCCACTTTCTTGGGATAAACCTGGTTTGTTTGCACCATATGTCTGTGCAAAGATGTTTTTAGTGAGGCTGGCGTTGTCTTTCAGCAAAGCAACTTCCTGCCCAGTGCCTGCTGTGGCTAACACCGACTGAGTCTGGCATTTTCGGATGAGCTCTCAATCCCGGCACGGAGGTGGCAATATAATAGTGATATGACTTCATATCTCGGGGGCACGGCCTCCCTGCGGGATCGTGTTCCCAGATGGCAAGCAAAGAAAGAACACGAAGGAAATGTGCTGCTTGGTTTTTTTCCTGCCCATGAGGTCAGGGTGGGTTTGGTATGTACCCGGCTGGGCTGGAAACCTGTGCCCCTCTATCCCTCCTCATCCTCACTCCCTCCTCATAGGCTGTGTCAGAGTCTCACCCCATGGGCTGGTGGCTCGTCCTTCAACAGCAGGGAGGGGGGAACAGCAAAGGGACCATTTGCTTTGGCCGGGCTGACCTTGCTGTACCAGCTGCCCAAAATACCAGGGCTCCCGTGCTGCTGCCAGCCGCCATGTCCTCCAGACCTTGTGCTGACTCCACAGCTCACCAGCTGGCTGCTACGTATTTATTTTTTATCCTCACCCCTGCTGCCCCTGCCCCTTCCCTGACGCCTCAACCCCTGCCTTCTCTCTACCTTTCCTAGAAGCAGCAAAGGGAGACTGGCATGGCAGCCCAAGTGCTGCCTCTCTTCTGCAGGCACCTGCCAAAAAACGCTGTCCTGAAGTGTGTGCTGCCCAGGAAACCCTTCCTGCACCCCACACCACCACCCCCCTGCTGAAATATCCCCTGCAGCCCCCACAGCCTTTGGGGAGAGGGACTGTCTCTGCTCTCATCCCCTGTGAAGAAAATGCTTTCGCAACCACCGAAGCATCTTGCAGCAGACTCCCTGTCTGTGCGTCCTGCGAAGCCCCAGCCAAGTTGGGAGATGGGGTAGAGGGATGGACAGACAGATGGCTCTCGCTGTTGCAGACGGACAGATGTTTTGTCCAGATACTTGGCCTTTTTTGGCTGTCCGGGAAGCACGGTCGCAGAGGGCAGCCCGGGATGCTCTTTGGCCACTTCCCAGCGAGGAAGAACCTCCCCTCAGTAGCAGCACGGGTGCCTGGCTTTGCAACTGCAGTCGGGTGATGGCAGGAACCGGCTTTTCACCGACCTCTGCCCCTCCGCTGCATCAGCGAGGTCCTTTGCCAACACCCCCTTCCCCCCCCCCCTGCTGCTGTTGGCATCCTCAGGCGCTGAGCTGGGGCCAAGGAGCCGTCTCCATCCCCTGAGCAAGCTCTGGGAACCTGTGAGGTTTTGGGGACCGCCTGGGCACGGAGCACAGCTGGTTTGCCAGGAGCCTGTTTGCACCTCGCTGGCTGTGATGTGTGCCTGCTCAGCCCTGGGTCTGTGCCCGTGCCTTTTTTTGGGTGTGTGGGGGCTCTGCTTGCTCCCTGTCAGCACCTTTGGCGTGTTCTGCTCTGAGTAGGATGCTCCCTGAGGCTCCTTGGCTCCCTAGGAAAGGCCATTGGCCAAACAACTCCTGCTGGTCCCATGCTGCTGGACAGCAGCTGGCCAGATGTTGCCCTTTCTCCCTGCAGCAAAAGACCTGTGCCACATGCTGGGGTCTTGGGCTTGAAGGGATGGCATAGAAATGTCCCTTTGATGTGTCAGGGAGGGGGGTGGCACTGGCCTTCTTGAGGACTGCCAGGGGCAAATCTGGGAGGTTGGTAGGGCTGTCTGGTGCCAGCTTGGGCAGGTCATGGTTTGCTCCTGGGTGACCAGCTGCTCCGACATGGTGCTGGTGGCCATGCTGGCCCTCTCAGCACTTGCCATCCTTGCTGTGGCAGGACTGATGCAGCCCTTGCAGCCCAGAGTCACTTTTTTCCCACCTGAATATTCAGTAGCAGAATGAGGAAGAAGGAGTTGTCTCTTGCTCTTCCTCCAGGAGGAGGAGAGCAATATCTGGGTGCACTTTGTCGTGACGCTGCTTCTCCCTCTATTTTCTGTATTTTCCTTCCCGCCTTCCACGTTAGTGCAAGTGCTGCTGGGCTTTAGTAGCTCTCGGGAGACTGAAGTCATCTGTTTACCCATGGAGCTGGCGTGCTTGGAGCAGCAGCTGCCTGGGCTTCCCTTCTCAAACCTGCCGGCCAGGGTGAGAGGCCTGTGACGAGCGTGACATGACCCGCACTGGTCCTATGGCAAGTCCTATGGCCACCCCGGGCTACCTCCCATCATGTGCTGGTGGCAGAGAATGGGGCTGGGGGTATCTCTGCTGTGATGCTGCAGGTGTAGGAGCTCCCTCCAGCCGGAGAACTGTTGAGTTGCTCTTTCGGTGCTGGATAGGCCATCCCTGGTTGCAACATGGACCCGACGTGGGATTTAGCGGGGGGTTATTCAAGTCCTTGCACACAAACTCAGGAAATCGCCGTCTGGCCCAGTGCTGCCTCTTCCTGCCAGCTTCTGGCAGTGCCAGCCATGACATTGGCCACCCTGGTACCTGGGGAGAGCTGGGTGCCACCGTGGTTGGCAGGGGTGAGTGGCAGGGTGCTGGGACTGACTTTGACCTTGGAAGGGCATGGAGAGGGTCCTGGCACCCCCAAGGAGGGATGTGAAGTGGGTCAGGAGGGGATGGCAGGGACAGGCTTGCACCCCATGCTCTCTCCCAGCTCCTCCTGGTGAAAATTTGTCTTCAAGTTTGGAGCTCAAACAAGGCTGAGAGCCAGTTGGGATGCAAGGGAGGGTCACTATGGGAGATGGACAATGGTGACCCTGCAGCCAGGAGCATCCCCCTTTGCAATGGGAACTGGCCTGCTGTGGCCAGAGGGCAGGAGTGTGATGGTGGCTTCCAGCCAGGGAGGATGCTGGGGCCAACCCAGTACAGCCTGGACTGTTCCCTGGGCTGCCTGTCCCTCTGTGACCCTCCTCGAGGCTGCATCCTGGCATGCTGGCACCCGGTGTGTCCCCAGCACCTGCTGCTTTTGGGGGTGGGGACTTCCACTGTGGAGGCATCTCGCTCCTCCAAGCCCCATCTGGGGACTGGATGCCTGTCCCTGTGAGACCCATGGCACCCCATGGCACAGCTCAGGGCTCCACTGCAACCCTGTACTGAGTGGTTTCCCTCACTGACATCCCTCCCCCCCAAATGGTTTTGAACATTCCCACCTGGCTTTGCCTCCCTTGAAAGGGGGGAGTGCATCAGCTGGTGTCCTGGGGAGGCCACCAGCGGCCACCTCAACTCCCGAGGAGCCAGACATGAGGACACTGTGGTTGCTGGCAGGGACCTTGGAGCAGGGAACGTTTTGGTGGCAGCCAAGGCGTCAGCCTCTTGCTCGGTGGTTTGCAGTCGCGGTGGGGCAGACAGACTTGGTAGGGGGGGTGAGGGGGGCTGGATGGACGGACAGACAGCTGCGCAAAGCATCTTGGGGGCCACGTGCGGGATGTGGGGCGAGCAGCGAATTGCCACCGTCACCTCCCATCTGCCTGCAGCATGTTTCTGGAAGTGGGCTGACTTCAGTCGGCCGTGAAGCTTTTCATCGGGTGATGATCAAGTGCTAGTGATTTCAGTTATTACCCTGGCCAGGAATAAAAAAAAATATATATATATATGTATGCCTCCCGCCCTCCCTCCTTGTCTTCACTGCTAAAACAGCTGCATTTTCTTCTCTCCATCTCTCCCCCCTCCTCCTTGGAGCAGGCAGCATGAGTTACCCGAAGTGAAAACACGGCGAAGACAAGGCCCTTCAGTTTTCCCGGGAGGTAACCGTGCCAAGGTCAACCCGGCGCAGGGACGGGGCCCTGGCTGCTGCTGCTGCTGTCCTGGTTCTGGGGGGTGGGTGGCACCCTGGGGGGCTTGGTGTGCCCCTGCATGGAGGGCTCCCCGGAGAGCTGGGGGAAGCCACCTCTCCTGCCTGCAGACAGAGTCCAGATGCCCTGGCTGCGGCGTCTCTGGAGGGGGAGATGAATTCACTCCTGCTGTCTTCTGTTTTCAGGCCAGAACATCTGCACAGTAACTGGGAAATCTGGGCTTTTTCCTGCTTCTCGGCCAGGTCCTGTCAGTCCTTTCCTCTTCCAAAAAGGGGTTTGGTGGTTGGTTGTTTGGTTTTTTGGTTGGTTTTTTTTTTCCCTCTTTCTCTCTGTTGCTTGTGCTGTGTAACCTGTCCTGTCAGGGCTGTGTCTGGATCTTACTCTATGCAGCTGCTGCAAACCTGGAGCAAAGCAGGGTGGCTTTTAGGGGACACCACCCCCCGACTCAGCCACCCCCTGAGTAGCCAGTTGGGGAGTAGCCAGGAGCAGATTTTCCTGCAGGGCTGTCCCCAGGCTGGGTGGCTTGGTGGCATGGGGATGTGCTGGGGCACACAAGCTGCTACATCTCTTATATATTCCAGCCGATTTTCCCTTGCTGATCCCTCATCCTTGTGCTTCCAGGACTGATCCTGCACCCTCAGAGCCCAGGCACTGCTTGCCACATGCTTGGGACTGTAGCAACCCATTTGCTCCCTTCTGAGAGCTTGCACTGGGAAACACACAGGGGTGTGGCAGGGTGGAGACTACCCTGACCCCAAATCCCACTCTCCCCAGGCTCCCCATTATTTCCAGCAGCGAGCAGCTTGGCAAGGCTGGGCCCAGGCTGGACGGGAAGGCTCTTGGCTTGGCAACGTCCTGCACTGGTGAGGTTTCTTCTGTAGCCCTGCCACTGGCTCCAGCTCCTGGCAGGGCTGTGCTTGAGTGCTGGCCATCCTGGGCACCTCCTCTTCCTCGCCGCTGCTTCCACAGTGCAGCGGGGACCCTCAGCAGTGCATCGCCCCGATATTTGCAGCACTTGAGGAGGAGTAAATCCTGCTGTGTCCCCTGTCCTTCCACCCTTCCCTGTGGGGCAACCGTTGCTCTCAACAGCCTGACTTTCCTACACCCAAGCTGCCAGCATCTGGTGAGCCCAAACCCCTCTCCATCCTTTATCATACCCCGTTCTCCTTCATGCACACCTTTCCTCCTCCTTTGCTTGCTTTTTTGTCCCTTTGCCGTGTTTCTACCCCTCTCCTTGCTGCCCTGTTTCTGGCCATGCTGGCCCCATGCCTGGTGCCCTCCACTGGGAGCAGAAGTAAGGGCTCTGGGGAAAGGAGGGTAAAGCCTGGGTGATGCCAACAGAGGTTTGACCCTGGCTTGGAGAAAGGACGGACTCATCAGAGGGCGTTTGAGGCCATGGATATCATGAGTGCCGTCTCCCTCACAGGTCCCTGTGTGTGGGGCTGGTGGCTGGGTTGCAGCCAGGGCAGCCCAGGGTGAGCTGGGCTCTTGCAGCACCCAAAGAGGCGGCAAAGGAGCAAGATGCCACCCCTCTTTTGGCACTTTGTGGACCTTGGGACAAGTGCCTAAATATGCAGGTGGTGCTGTCTCCCCTTGGGTTTCCTGGGAGGAGGGGGGAACTTTTGGGACAGGGTGATTCTGGGTGGGCTCAAGGGCCAACACACTGCCTGGAGGAGATGGCTGGGCAGGATGGCTGGGAGCTGGGCAACCCTGGGCACCTGGAGGTGACGTGTGCCTTATGTCCCCATCCTGGGGACAGCCATGTGGTTCTGGCTTCACAGCTGCTATTTCTGGCCTGTCCGTGGCCTCTGCCACTGTCCCCAGCACTGGGGTAGGCAGGGTCCTGCTGCCAGCAGCTGCTGCCCTTTTCCTTTTCATTCCCTTGGACCTGGGGGATGGATGAGGATGGGATGAGGAATCCCCCCTGGCGTGGGCAGCGATTGAGAAGCTCAAGACCTCTTGGGATCTCCCCCCTCAGCCCTGTTTTCCTCCCGTTTAAACCCGGCATGCGTCTCTGTTTGGTGGGCGGCTGTAAAAATAGCACTTGGTTTGAGTTAGGAGGGTGG
>VXBJ01004021.1:31144-44404 GCA_013400055.1 Nycticryphes semicollaris | reverse complement strand
GGCAGCAGCGGGCAGCATCCCTGCCTGCGGGGCTGCCTGCCCTTTGCCACCGCTGCCCTTGTGTCCTCAGGTCCTGGCATGGGGAGGGGATGCCCAAACCTCCACCCCAGGGCTTGGGGCAGCGCAGGGCAGAGGGTCTGAGCTATGTCTGTCTGTCNNNNTGGGGGTCTCCGGGGGCAAACGAGAGACCCCCTCAGCCCTGGGGGGCCACAAGGGGATGCTGCAGCCTTGGCAGCCCCATGTCTTGGGGTAGAATGTAGCACCTGGGGACAGTGCTTGGTTGCTGGCACAGCCTCAGCCTGGGCAATGGCATGATGGCAGTGCCAGCTGACCCATGCATGTGTCCTAGCTACAGGGTGACATCCCTGCTGTAGAGAAGGGGACAGGCTGGGCACAACTCCACCAGCACCCCATGTCCTTGCAGACGGGGCTGGCTGTCCCCATGTAGCCCCCTCTGCTGCCAGGGTGGCCGGGCTGATCCGTTTTGGGGTTGTTTTCTGCCCGCTGAGTGTGGGGAGCAGAGGAGGGGCCGTGCCACCACGGTGGTTTGTGGCAGGTGGCTGCTGCCGCTGTCTCGCCGGGGCCTGTCCCCATACAAAGCCCTGCTCCCTCTCTCCCTCCCTTCCTCCTGGCCCCACGCCGTGGGGCTACTTGCCAAGTGAGACGCCGGGGCTTCTTGCCGGGGTGGGTTTGCACTGCGTGTCGCAAGAAGATGTACAGCCGGGACCATGGGGCCAGGCTTCCACCATGGCTGCCCAACCCCTGCCCGTGCCCCCAGTATCCCTGCCAGCTCCTGGGCGCTGGGAGAACCGAGGCAGCGGGACAGGAGGCGGCTTGCCCGAGGGAGCCGGGGAGAAAAAAAACCAGGATTCTTGGCACGAGTTGGCGTTGCCACGCTCTCTGCCCGCGGGCGAGGGTTGCTCTTTGCCGGGTGTTGCAGACTGGCTCTGCCTGCCGGCGCCGCGGCGAGGCTCTCTGTTGCTCTTCAACCCTGTTTCAGCAAGGGGAGAGGGAGGGGGGGGGACAGACACCCTGGGGGACCCTGGCTCCGTCCCCACAGGTGACACCCCCACCTTAGCGCCGGTGAAAAGGGGTGTTTGTTTCCATCCTGTGCCCACCCCCGGGGGTGGCCAGCCCCTTGGCGCTGTGTGTGGCGGGGCTGGCGTGGGCAGCGGGTTGGCCTTGGCCCCCTGCCTGCTGCCATGACCTTTTCCAGAGGCAGCTGCCTGTGGGCACGGCTTGGCAGCCATCCTGCCTGCGGGCTCGGCCGGGGCAGGACCCGTGGGCCGCTGGATCACCTCTGTGCGGGGTTGCAGCAGCTGGGGCCGGTGCCACAGCTGTCACGAGTTTGCAGTTCTCAGGCCAGTGGTGGCTTTTCTCTGCACCAGTGCCCTCCATAAAGCAGAGCCTGACCCGGGGCAGGCTTACAAGGGATGAGCAGGGAGCTGGTTCTCCCTGCCCTGCCAAAAAGTCCCTCTGGAGAGGTGGCTGATGGCTTCACCTCTGCAGAAGTGATGTGTCATCTCTGAAAGCCCCTGTTTTTCCATCCTGGAACCATGTCCCTGAGGGAGCTGTTCTGTCTCCCCTCTCTAGATGCACTGGAGCTCTTGGGGGACTGGAGCATCTCTCCCAGGGGGTTTGTGGGCACCCTGTGGCGTGTAAGGTGGTGACATTCCCTGGTTCCCCCTGCTATTACCAGACATCCCTCCCCTCCCAGCTCGCTTGTCAGCTAATGGCGCGGCTTATTCCTATGGCTTTTTAAGTGCTTAATGGCGCACGGGGCTAATGATGCGGCTCCCTCTGTTTGTGCCGCCCAGATAGATGGATGGTGTCGGGGCTTGGCACTGCCCAAACTTGCAGGGATGGGGACAGGGACGAGAAGGGGCAGAGATGGTGCCCTGCGGAGCTGGGGGCTGCGAGCGGGCATCCGCCTGCCCGCCTCTCCTCCCTCCTCCGCATGGCTGATCCGAGCAGTAATGTCACCGTAAACGATATTTATCACGAGGTGATAAAAATCTATTTCCAGCGACCTCTTGGAAATGGCCCTCGTAAAACCAGGCAGCAGACGGAGGCAGGAGGCAGACAGAGGGAGGGGGAACGGGAAGGGAAATGGCTGTAATCAGCCATGGAGCAGGGGCCGGCTCTGCTGGGGAGCCAGCCCTGCCATTCCCAAACCCAGTAAATCGATGGCAGCTGCGGAAGCCAGAGGGCTGCCTGGGCATGGCTGGATGGGTGTTTGGGCATCCCAGGGCTTAAGCATCCCGGGATGCAGCATCCAGACCATGAAAGGAGGACCAGAGCGATGCTTGTGTTTAAGCAAGGAAAACATGGGGGGATTTGCGTGCCATAGCTGCATCCCGGGGTATTCCCAAAGGGACACCTCGAGGGACTGACTCAGAGATGCAAGGCCAGAGTGGGTCGGGGATGGAATGCTGGGCTGGCCAGCTTTCCCCCAGTGCTCACAGCCGTAGGGGTGGCCCCCTCACCAGCAGGCACTGTTGGGCCACCCATTGCCCCCTGTATCCTGGGGGGAGCTGCTGTCAGTCCTGCAGCCTCCCCAGTTTGGGGCTGCGTGATGCCCCCTCCTCCAGCTCCATCCCTTTGGTACCAATTGCTGGGTGCTGATTCAGCCGTTTCCCTCCCAGCACTAATTACTCAGCCCGTCACAGAGTCCTGGCCGTAAATTCTCCGGGAGGAGTGGGCTGGGAGGCGGAAAGCCTCCTTGGCTCCTTTCCCTGTTGACCTGAGCAAGGACCTGTAATCCGGTGTAATTCATCAGGGTGCTGAGTCGGCAGGCAGCTGCCCCATCCTCCCCCACCTGCCTTTGGGGTGCCCTGTCCCCCACCAGCATCCCCCCTCCCTGCGGAGTGGTACCCGGCATCCCTCCAACCTCTGCGTGACACTCAGCCGAGCTCTGTCACCCACATCACTAGGGACAGCCTGGGTGACCCCATGTGATGTGCCCTGAGTGATGCCGCTGTCTTGGGCATCCTTGGGGACTTCACCAAACTGAGGGGGCAGAGGGCAACTGGGCCACCTTCGTGGAGTTGGTGAGGTGGGATTTTGTTCCTAAAAACAGGGACAGGGCATGTTGTTCCCCGGGGAAGAAGGGTTGTGAGGGAAGACAGCTCCCAGCTGCAGGGTCTAATCTGCTGTCTTGATGAAGAGACTCATAATCACTTAAAGTAATTAACCAGGTGGGGTGGTAGCTGGACTGCCCCAGGTGTCTGGGTGTCCCCTGCTGGGCTGGCAGTGGCTGCCCCAGGGGGAACACACAGGTTGCTGGGGTGGGGGCTGGCTGGGAGTCCAAACCTGAGTCCCTGTGCCAGGGAGGGTACAGGAGGGAGGGAGGATGGGGACATCCAGCCTGGGTACCACTTGTGTGTGCAAAGCCCTTGAAACCCCCGCATGGAGGGGTATGGCGGCGCTAAGGGACATGGTGCCACCCAGGGGCTTCGTGCCCACCCACCTGGGGTGGCCGGGTGGCGCGGTGACAGGGCAAAGTGTGTGCTGCAGGTATTATCCTGCATTAAGGTTTCCCCTTTGCAGATGGTGCGCGTTTAATCTGCGGCTTAACGAAGCGCCGGACCTGGCGGTAAGTCCGTCTTTAGATGGCAGGCGGGAGCTGAGAACCGGTGCTAAGCTGCCCGGCTGGATGAAGAANATTGAGGCTTTAATGCTGTCGCCTCGCAAGCTGATTGCCTGGCGGGTGTGTGGCCCTCACTGGGACACGCGCCGAGACAGGTAAGGGCTTTCTCCACAGGTGCCGTTGTTATGATGTGCTCCCCCCCAACCTGGAGTCGGATGGGGTCTCCCAGCCAGGACCCCCGGCACGGTGCCGTCCCTCTGTTCCCCGGCCTTGTACCAACCTGGCAGCTCCCCCCTGCCTCAGTTTACCCTTGAGCGTGCCAGGGGGCTTTGCACATTTGGGAATGCCCCGAAAACATGAGCCACCATGGGACGGGTGGGATTTTCCAGAGTGAAAAGCCCCTTTGGGGCAGTTGCCTCTCCCAGCCGCAGGTATTTAAGGTGGTGGGGAGGTGACGCAGTTATTTAGGGTGACAGGGAGGGGACAGGAGGCACAGGTTGCCTGACAGCTCTGGAACTGGAGGTGGGTGAACTGGGTACCATGTAGGCTTGCAGGGCCACAGTGACCCTGAGATGGGGATGGGGAACAAATGGGCTGGAGCAGAGCCCAGTGTATCCCATGGGGTCTCTGCAGGATTTGCGTGGCAGGTGCTGTTCCACAGCGAGCTGCATCCCTCCCCTCCTGGCCTGGGGCTCCATAGTCCCTGGGGAACAGGCAGTGGTGGCACGAAGCTGGGACTGTGGTGTTGGAAGAGTGGGAACTGGGAGCTGGAGGGACAGCCAAGGCCACTGGGGAGGGTCACTGGTCCAGCTGTGGTAGTTAGTCTCAGTGTGGAATGGCACTATTTCAGCTGTTTACTCTGGAGCCTAATGATGATGGTGTGGACACTGTGCTGTACAGCCTTGGAGAAATCCTTGTGGATTTGGGAGGGCTGGTTGTCCCCCACAGGACCTGATCCTCTTTGAGTGCCAGGAGTGGAGGTGCTGCCACCAGCCTTGCTTTGTGTCCATGGATGGGATGCTCACATCCTTCCCTGCCTCAGTTTCCCTTCCTTGAAAGCAGGGTGGAGGGAACATTTCCCAGCCTGTCAGGAACTGGCAGACATAAGCAAGGGCTGCGTGTCCCCATGGTGGGATGGGGCCTGCTCTGGCACTAGGTAGGGTGCAGGTCCCATCCAGCTTGGCCCTGGGGTGACAGGGTGGTGAGCATGGGGGGGGCTCTCGGTGTGAAAGTGGGGTGGCACTGGGCCCAGCACTGCCTGGGCAGCAGGGTGGAGGTGCTGATGTCCCCCAGGACCTTGTGCATCGCCACCAGCCGTGGCTCATCCCACAACCTGGGGAAACTGAGGCACGGGGAGGGGACGTGGTGTGGCCAGGGCTGCCGAAGCAGCGAGCAGCCGTCGATCCCAGAGCCCCAGAGGGCTGGAGGAAAGCCGGGAGCGAGCGTCTGCGTGCCCCCCGCCTCCCCCGCCATCACCTCCCCGCTCGCTGGCGAACAAATGTCTGTTCTTGCAAAAAAAAGAAGTGACAGGGGTCGGCGCAGCGCTTTCCACATGACCTGCCCGGGAACAGAGGACGTCTTTGTTAATCCAGCGAGCTGTCAGTTCAGCCTCTTCACAAAAGGCATAAACCACTTATTGCTGCTCTCACCCCTGACCCCGGATCCGCCTGCGCGCCCTCCATTGTGCCGTCTCGAGGAAGCTGGCAAACAATTTCGGCTCCGGCTCCCCTCCCCGCCGGCGGCTGTGTGCGGGGGCCGCTTCTCGCCCCACCGGTGTGGGGAGTCACCATGGGGGACACACACACCCCCCGTCACCACCAACAACCCCCCGCCCCCTACCCGCCACCCCTTGGCCGCATCTGCGCGCCCGCCGCTTCGCCTGGCAGCTGCTGCAAGGGGACGGGGGCTGCCACAAAGGCCCGGGGGGCCGGCGGCAGGACCACCTCCCTCCTTCCATCCCTCCCTCCCGGGGCTGCCGGAGCAGCTGGCTGTAGCCCACGAGCTACAGCGAAGGGGTGGCGGGTGCTGCACCTCACGGCCCCCCGGCCGAAACCCCTTAATGAGAGGGGGACAAAAGCTCCTTAAGGGCCCCTGGCTGGGACGAGCTGGGACGGCAGCTTTAGCCAAAGCCGCTTATGGCTGGCACAAAGCCGGTGAGAACAGCCCTGCTTCCCCGGGGCTGGCGTGGGATGGGGCGATGCTCGTGCCCTGCCAGCCTCGGGGGGACCCGGGGGGGGTCACACAGGGTGGTGGCTGGGGGAGGCGCTGAGTGCGTGCCACCCGTCCCGTCCCTCTGCACCCAGCACCCGGACCCCGCGGCGGGGCCGGTGCGGGTTGGAGCAATTAGATGCAGTCACTTTGGGGCTATATATAACCCAAATTGCTGCCTGCAGCTCGTTAGCTGGCTGTCAGAGCTGCTGCGGCCGCGGCGGGTGAGATGGTGTCGCCAGTGGGGGCGGGTGAGAGGGCAACAGGAGGACCCGCTGCTCCCCAGGGATGGGGGCACTGGGGAGGGGGAAGATGCAGTGGGTGTAGGATCAGGCCCTCGCTGGAGGCTGGGTGCTGGGGGCTGCCCCACTCCACCCCAAAAATCAGCAGCCAGTGGGGTGGTGCTGCACCCGCTTCCGCTGGGAGCTTCCTCCCCCACGCCTGTGGTGGGTTCTCGCAAACCTGCTTTGCTGGCACAGTGCAGGGGGGGCTGTGGTGACGCGGGGTGGCGAGGGGGTGTCAGGGTCAGGCTTTTCCTCCCCCTGTCCACATTCCCGGGGCTGGTGGCACACTCCAGGTCAGGGTGTTTGAGCATAGGCAGGGGGGAGCACTGGCGCATCCCTCCCCAGTGCCGGCGGTGTTTCCAGCATCATCTCCCCGTGTGGTGTCCAACTTGACCGCGGTCTCCAGCCCCCTCCATCATGCCTTGCTTGCTCCTCTGCGGGTCCCCATCGGCGGCACAGCGGCCCCCGCATGCCGGGGAGGAGCATGGCACCTCGGGCTGTCTGGGGGCAGCTGCGAGATGAGTGCGAACATATTGTGTGGGCTCCTGTGGCAGGCGTCACGCTGGCGCTGCTGGAGAGCCAGCGGGGAACCGCAGCCCCGCCGGTGACAAACGGTGCCCACGCTGGGCCGTGTCACGGCATCCCCGGCTTCACCTGGGGAAAGCCAGGTGGGTTGCTGCGGGGATGGGCTGACACCCCCACACCCTCAGCATGAGGTGTCACCGACGGCTCCCCGCCACCCTTCCAAGGCGTCCCCACAACAATATTCATTTCCTGGGGTGGGGGGCACTTGGGTTGGGCTCATCTCCAGCTTGGGAAGGGTTAACGGCANGTTAGCACAGCTGTAATTGCAGGTTCCAACTTTGTGCCAGCAAACACGGCTGAGAAACTTTCAACACGGCGGCGGGGATGCACGGATCCGGCCACCTCCCCTCCTGCGGGCACCCACTGGGGTGGCAGGGGATCCACAGGGTGCCGAGCCACCACCAGGGCCAGCCCCCCACCCCACCCTTGCTGTATCAAATCTCTGGGCCCAGCCTGCTTTTGGGGGAAAACCCTCCAGTTTCTGGCTGCCAGGTGGATGAAGAAGGTGAAGGCCTTTTATTCTGAATGCCATGAGGTGGGGGGTGTGTGTGTGTGTGTTTGTCCCCTTCCAGCCTTGCACTTGAGTGTCAAGCTTCCTCCTGCATCCCCCAGGTGGTGCAGGATGTGGCCCCTCCGTGCTGAGCATCCTCCCTGCCTCAAGCTCCCGCGGGAGCTTGCACCCAGCCTGTGCCAGAAACCATTGCAGGTGCAGCTGTGCCGGTGCTCGCCGGGCTGTGTGCCCGGTGCCCTGCCGGGGCGATGCCAGCCAAGAGGTGAAGCGCCGTGACCGCATCCACTCCCGGTGCCCTGGCTTTCTCGGGGTGCTGCCAACCCCAGGAGGGCGGAGGTTGGGGCTGCCCAGATGCTGTGCTGCCAGCGGCAGGCCTAAGCGCAGGGGAGGTGGAACAGGGAAGCTGCATTTTCTGGTGTCCTGAAGGCACGGGAAACGTGCCGACGTGGCTGCCTCCGTGCCAGATCCCTCACCAGAGAGCTGCCGCGGCCCTTTGCTTTCCTGCTCTGTCACCGCCATCCCAAAGCTGGGGCTGGGGGCAGGGGGGGGGTGTGAGCTGGGTGCCATGGCAGTTAGTTATCCCCAGGACGGGAGTAGAAGGAATGTGCCCTTGGCAGGGAGGGATGGATGTGGGGACACTGCTTCCTTGCTGCCATTATGTCCCCAGGCTGTGAAGCTGCCTTCCTCAGGCTGTGAAGTTGCCTTCCCCAGGCACTGAGCTGAGGGCAAGGGGCACTGCGGTGCTGCCGTGCCGGTGATGGGGGGCACAAGTGACACAGGGTCTGGCAGCGCCTCTCGCTGCCTGTCCCTTGAGGGCACCAGTTGTGTCTTGACACAACTTGAGCTCTCTGTGTCATTCATACCAAGGGCCTGCCAGGGGAGACAACGATGCCACACAGGGGGTTCGAGGGAGTGCCATGCCATGAGGCTGTCTGTGCCAGCTTTGTTTGCGGCCTTTTGTCCCCCAGTTTTGTCACCTGCAGAAGTGCCCTGTCGTCCCTGCCCTTCTCCCCCAGGTGGTGATTGCTCAGGATGTGCAGCCATCGCCTGCCTGCCAGCTCAATTTTTTCATCATGTAACAATATCACATTGATGTCACTGTGCCTCACGCTTGCCCTCGACCCAGCTGCTACTCAAGGGCTGTGCCCCATGGCCCTGGTCCCCACTGGAGCTGTGCATGGCTGGTGTGTGCTGTGAGCTGTGACAGGCTCATCCCTGAGTCTCTCTGTCCCTCCATCCCTGTGCGTGCTCCCTCAGTGTATTTCTGCAGACTGACACTCATGTAATGAGTGGGACGGCCTCAGCTCAGCACCGTTTGGCAGGCGCAGCCAGGCAGTCCCCTCTCTCTACCCATGGGGACGTGTGTCTCTCCAGATCCCATGCCAGGACAGAATGAGCATCACCATGGTGGGACCTAGCCAGGGTGGGGCTGGCAGTCCTCCCCTTGAATTTTGATGCTTGGTGGCAGAGCACCCACCCCTCCTGGGCTCTGCCCAAGCACCTCAGTGTGCTGCTTAGCAAATTAGCACGCAAATCAACTCACTCACCTCTAATTGGGGGTGAGTCTTTGAGGACGTGGTTGGGGAGGAAGGCCCCCCTTCAGAGGGGCTGCTGAGATGCTTTATCTGGGTGGACAGATCCCTCCTAATTGAGCAGATATTCAGTGTTCGCAAACAGATGGCTCCTTTGCATCAATTATTCCTTATCTGTGTAACCGGGGATGATTTGCTGACAGATAGCGCGGGGTGAAGTTAAAGCAAGGAGGCGGCCGGTGCTCCACACTGGCTCCAGCTGCTGCCTGGGGGGTCCTGGGGGACACAGACGGTGAGGGGAGATGGATCCTGGCCGCCCCTTGGGCAGGTAGGACCCATCTCTGGTGCTTTTGCAACTTGGCATCCCCCCAGCAGGAAAAAAGGAGGGGTGGGGGCTGCCACTGCTGTGGGGCTGATGGGTGAGTTGGGGTCTGGGGGGGCTGCTAGGGGCTCCCCAGGGAGCAGGAGGGTGCCAATCTTGGCCTGGTAACTGCTGGTGAAATCCTCCTTCCCCACCATGACCCCAGCCTGGCTCACCACTCCCTGACTGCTCTTGCCCAATGCTGCTGTGATGCATGATGGGGGATGATTAATGCTAATTAATGATTAGTTGCTCCAGGTATCAAAGTGCGCCCCAGCCCTTTCCCATGCCCACAGGTAGGGGATTGCTGCCTGCTGCTGCCGGTGGCATCACCCTGGGAAGAGGAACGGTGGCACAGCATTCCCCCCGCAGGACCCTAAAGGGGGACGTCCCTGCCATCTTCAGGGATCCCGTGCCAAGCTTTTCAGGATGGGGACCAGTCCCCAGGCCTGTCCCCTGCTCGCCTTCTGTGAGTCGCCTTCTGTTAATCACTGAGGAAAGAGAACAGCACCCCACTATTGCCGGGTCAGCCGGTGGCACCCTGCCAGTTGGAGCCAGTGTGTGGTGGCACCTGAGGACTCGCAGGTTGTGCCGAGCGCTCGTGGTTGTGCGGCACTGCCATACGGATCCCCTAAATTAAACCTTTCCAGGAAGCAAAGGCTAAATTTATATGTCCACTCGTGTGCAGGGCTCATTGAGTCTAAGGGTTCCCCAGCAAAACGTTCACTTACCATCCCTCTCGCTTCGGCTCTCCAGGTCTATAGGATGAATCCCAAGAAAAATTGGATCAATATAAAACCCTCGCCGTGCTGCAACCCTGACCCTAACCTCCCCACATCGGGAGTGGGGTGTCCCCTATGGATGTCCCCTGTGGTAGGAGGGGAGGGCACCCGCATCCCGCCATGCAAGGGGTGGGCCCGGGGGCTGGGTTGTCCGTGTGTCTGTTCCAGAGCAGTGTGGCAGTGCTGGGATGCAAGCAGCATTGCTGGCTGTCGCTTTATTAAAGATAAAACAGAAGCGGTGACAGCCCAAGCTGTGTGCCTGGGCGCACCTGACGCAGGAGGGTGACAGCTACAACAAACATGGAGCCGCAGCAGCGCCCGGGGAACGCTGGGGGTCAGGGAAGGGGACCAAACCCAGCAAGAAGCAGCGGCAACACCATCCCCATCCCTGCAGCGAGTTTGCCTGGCCCGCCCGGCAGGNGGGGGGGGGGGGGTTGTTGTTGATCTCGAGTAAACACTGCCCGGTTGAGTAATCGGGAGCTGCCTAACCGGCCAGCTGCCGCTGGCGAGCAAGGGGACGCCGCTTTGATTCATGTCCTCTCTCCCCCCCCAACTCTTCCAGCCTTTTCTTGTCTGGCTGCGCTGGGAGCCATCGGCCGGATCCAGCTGTAGCCCCGCGGCGCGGGCTGGCTGGCGAGCAGCGTGCGGCTCCCTACACCGGCCACGTGCACCGGCCGGCAGGAAAACAAAGCATCCTGTGTCTGTGCACCCTGGTGTCATGTTGTGTCCCCCCCCCTCAGCACTCCCCCTACCCCATACCCTGCTTGGGACTGGGTAGGGAAAGGCATTGAGTCTCTGTCCTGCTTCTCTTCCAGGCATCTTCATCCCTCGAGATAGCCACCACCAAGACTGTGGCTGGTGAGCCCCGGCACCGGGTGGCCAGCACTGGGGAGAGCCCAGGGACAGGTGGCACAGCCCCGGACATCGGCCAGCGGACAGCTTTGGATGTGGAAGGTGCAGACGCTGGAGCCACAAGTAGGTGATGCCAGAGGACGCTGGGGGGGGTGGGGGGATGCAGTCTTCAAGGGGCTGTTCCCTGGCCTGGCATGAGGTGCACCACCAGCCCAGCATGCCACCGTGGTTTGGGTCTCCTGGCAAAGGGCAAAGGCTTGCGCCCAGGGGTTTGGGGTTGGGGCTCTGAAACCCACAACCCCACCGGGAAGGTGACCCCAATGGCACCTTGGTCCCTGCCTGCCGTTCCTGTGGCCATGAGTCAGGCTGTGGGGACCGGGGAGAGCCGCAGTGTTGGGCTGGCCGCGCCGGGGAGCTGGGGGTGCCCCCGGGGCTGGGCCGTGCCGCAGCTCCCGGGACTCGGCTGCCCTGTCCATCAGGAGCGGCAGCATTTTTGGGAGAGGTATCACACGTGCTTCCCGCCTGCCGCCTCCCTGGACCAGCTTGTTTGCCAGCCCTTCTCAGCAGGCACTCTGTGCCGTGCCGTGCCATGCCGTGCCATGCCAGGCTGCTTTGATCTGGCAACAACCGCCAGTGCCGGTTCCTGGTGCTGGGCTGGGGAGAGCTGGGAACCGCAAGGTGCAGTGGGCAGGGAGCCGGGGTAGGCAGGGAACCAGGACAGGCAGAGCCTCCTCCATGGGGCGATGGGGGGTCTTTGGTGGGAAGGGGGGTGTTGTGACCCCCTTCATGTCCCCGAGGAAGGGCAGTTCTCAGGGACACAGTGGCCTGAATCAGTTGTCAATAGGTCCCGTGGGGATTCATCCCTGGTTTGGGACCCCACGAGGTCCCCCGAGGTGGGGATTGGGGGGGTCGGGGTGCATTTGCAAGCTGCTCACAGCCCAGCCGGCAGCAGCATGGAGGCAAGCTGGGGGCCGTGGCCTGGAACGGGCCCGCTGGAGTCAGCTCGGGATTTATTACCCTGCCAGTGGCTGCCGGGCAAAGGTGACAGTGACTAATGGCTTGTTACACGCCTGCCACATCTCATCTGCGCACCGCGGCCGGCTGCAGGCGCTCCCAGCCCCAGTGTGTGGGAAGCCTGAGCTCGCCCTCCCTTCCCCAGGGGGGCACAGGGGCGAACCCACCCTGTTCCCCCATGGGGACCTCATCCGGAGCGGGTGACGGTGATGGCTGGCCAGCTTGTGGTGGGAATTCATCCCCGTGCTGAGGATGGGAACTTGCTCCAGCAGCATCCCTGCAGCGCTTTAACTCCCTGGCCCATGGCTGGGCTGGCCTTCCCAGGGGTACCACCGTGTCTTAGGGCTTCCCAACCGGTGGCACATCCCAGGGTGTCCCGGTGAGCCTCTTGTGACACACAAAACTCCTTCGTGGTTGCAAAACCACGAGCCATGCTTGCCGCCGCTCTGCCAGCACGGTGGCAATCCCATGCTGGGGTCACCAGGCTGTGACGTGGAGGAGAGTGTGCGGCTGGATGCTGACAAAGCCACAAATGCATTCACTAGGAAAATTAAAAAATTAACAGGCATTGGCGCGCTCTAGATTAGTAAAGGCAGGGAGATAAAAGCGGCTCTTTATACCTTGTGAGAATTGCTGATAAGGGCATTTGTTCCTCTGTATTCTTTAAAAAGAATGCAATAAAAATTTAAAATAGAACGGGAAAAGGGAGATGGAGGCCGGGGGGAAGTGCTGGTGTTGCCGGCGAGGAGGGCTGGGGGAGGCAGTGGGCAGCACCAGCGCCACGGGCAGCACTGGTGTGGCTGGCAGTGGGGCCTGTTGGAGGAAGAGGACGAGGATGAAGGGGAAGCAGAGGTGAGGGTGAGCCGGGAAGGGGCTTGGGTGTGTGTTTGTGGTAGGGTGGCAGCTTGCTGGGGGACAGCTGGATGCTCCTTGCCGTGGCCTGCCATCTCCTCCTGCAGAGATGCAGTGATTGGCAGTGCTGCCATTGAATTTGGGGGAAGGTTGGGGTCCTGCCTGTCCGAGCCTGCCGAGCCTGTCTTGCACCCGGAGCCAACCGGTGTGGCTTGTAATGGCCGGAAAATGATCAGCAACTTGCTCCGCTTGTGAGTGGGCTGAGCCCCACCCTGCTCGTTTCACTGGTGTCTCCAAACTCTGGTTGCGGGCAGAGCCCGCAGGGTGGCACAGGGGTGACCGCCACGTTCCCCACCTGGAGGGGACAGTCCCTGCCCTGGAGGGAACACCCCTTACCTCCACAGGGTCCAGACTCGGGACCACCCCATGTGTTTTCCATTATGGGTTGGGCTGGCACCCCCAGGCTCTGGGGTGTCCCAGAGCCTGTTTAGAGGTCCAAGCAGTTTTGGGGTGGGGGTCAAAGGGCTAGATGCCACCCCCAGAGCTGCTTGCCCCTCATCGGCGCTTGGCACAGGCATCCCCACACCTAAGGTGCACCCCTTGCCCTTCCTCCCTCACCCCCAAATGCAGCACTGGAGAGACGGGGGGGGGAACAGACGTCTCTGTGCATGGGTCATGGCTGTCACCCCC
>VXBJ01004014.1:27226-43239 GCA_013400055.1 Nycticryphes semicollaris | reverse complement strand
AACATGAGCCAGCAGTGTGCCCAGGTGGCCAAGAAGGCCAACAGCATCCTGGCCTGTACCAGGAACAGTGTGGTGAGTAGGACTCGGGAGGTGATCATCAGTACTGGTGAGGCCCCATTTTGAGTACTGTGTACATTTTTGGGCCCCTTACCACAAAAAAAACCAAACATTGAGGTGCAATTAATTGTGACTGGCAGCAAGATGAACTGTTAAGCTAACCCCATATTTGAACTGAACTTATTTGTAACTGGTAGGCTTTGAAGATTACTTTGACCTGAAGGTTAGATTTGGGCAATCCCAGTCAAGGAAACCATACTACATAAGATAAAAATGTTATTTTGGGTTACTTAAGAAAAGTAAATTTTGCTGTTTTGACTCATGCTCCCTTCAGAGCTTTACTACTCCTATTTAATGTGAAGATTACCAGATTTCAGATATCACCACCAGTTCCTTATCCTCCAGTCAAAATACCTTGATTTCTAGAACTTGTCTGTCTTCTGTTATCCTGACCTTCTCTAGTTGCTAGCATCTACTATGGGATCCCAGTTTTCACCTGTTCCTTCTTCTCTAATCTTCCATTTCCCTGTGAATTGTGAATCTCTTTCCCTGCACTGATTGAGGATTGAGCTGTGATACCTTGTGTGAGCATGCTTTGCTTGGAGCTCTGCTACAGTTTGCACCAACTGCAATGTTTGAACACAGACTGCGTCTTTGCCTTCTTTCCTATATCGTTAGTGCACAAAGCCAAGATTCCCCAGTCTATCACTTCTTTCCTAGGTGTCTGATTGTATTGAAAAAATTGATAGAGATTAATGTAAAAGCTTATTCTTTGATAATTTGATGGGCTAGACAAGAAGAAGAGGGTTTGAAGGACCACAGAGTGAGTGCTCTCTTGGACTTCAATTTCAGTTAAAGCTTTAATGGTTCTTTTATATGAATATCAGGCAGAAAGGCATCACTTTATTTTGTTTTCTCTCGGACTTGCTAGAAATGAATTATTTTTAAAAGAATCTTTTTATCACCTTCATGAATTGACCTTTCTCAAGTTTTTATCAGAGCTGCAAAGGCAGTAATGATTATAATGGTCTATGAAATATTTCATACAGAAAACACAAAAAAGAAATGTACTATTCAGATGCACTGACACCGACAATGTGGCGTTTTACAGTGCTGTGGTTATTGCTCTTGGAGCCAAGATGGTGGCATTCACATGCCTAATGCAGTAATGCTTTTACTGGACCCCACAAATGTTGTATCACTGATGTTTATGCTTTAGAGTTCTTTATTATGCTTAGCCAATGTAGTCCTTACCAGTTCTCATGATTTTGTATCTAAATATAAAAAAATAATTTGCTTATTTAACCTGGAAATTTATTTGTGAATCTGTTAATCAAATATGTGTCTTCCATCTGTTTTCTGTTTGTTTGGTTTGGGGGTTCTTGTTTCAGAGCGTACAGAAAACATCCCCAGTCTTGAAGTGGCTATAATGATGCAATTTCAGTAGAAGGTGAGAAGTGGTCACCAGAAAACTTGTCCCATTCCCAAATAAAATAAAAGTGGCTCAGTGAAATTAATCTTTCAGTATTGTTTATAGGAGGGATCATTGCTTTACTGAAAAATCTGTGTATTGCAGTAGTACAGATTTTTGTTAGGGATATGAAGATTGGTGTGAATGAGAGGTCTGAGTGTGGAAGCACCTGGAGGAACAGCAGAAGAGAGACAGAAATGGCCAATACTGATAGCACCTAGATTTGCGCATCACCAGGATTACAGCATGTCTTTGTGCAGCTTCTTAGAGGATTAGATAGGGGAAACAAAGGACATCCTGAACCAAGAAACAACATGTTCCTATACTCAGGCTAAAGTGAAGAATCAAGCTGTTAAGAGATGGTGGTGAGAATGTAAAGGGCAGAGCTGGAGCCTTGAGGCACACAGAGGAGAGAGACAAAAAGTGGGGAGTGGGTATTGATGACTCACAGAGGTGAGACAGGATGGGAGACAAAGCGGTTCCGAATCACTGTTGGCTCCTCTGGGTACAAATAGCACACCAGCAGCATGGCTGCCATCTCTTGTCCCAGTTATTTCTGGCTGCAGCACTTGGGTCCCTGTGTCTGAAGGCAGGACACACGACTGGGACAAACAGCACTTTGTGCTTGTAGGTATAAGTGAGACAATGAGGTCAGTTTTGTGTTACTCCAAAATCTCCTTTTCGTCCCGTAAGCCCCTTTGCTGAGTTTGCTCTCCTGCTCCTGTAGTGTTGCAATATAATAAAATAATATAATTGATAGCAAAGCAACAGCAGCAGTGGATGGAAATGCCAGAGCTGTTGCCAGGGGAGTGCCAC
Source organism: Nycticryphes semicollaris (assembly GCA_013400055.1). Taxonomy (NCBI): domain Eukaryota; kingdom Metazoa; phylum Chordata; class Aves; order Charadriiformes; family Rostratulidae; genus Nycticryphes; species Nycticryphes semicollaris. The sequence continues at coordinate 40,895 of VXBJ01004014.1, read as the reverse complement.
CTGCTGCCTTACGTGAGGAATGGTGGGTTTGGCTGCTCACCTGATGAATGCAGGATGCTTTGACAGAAAGCTTGATGATTATTTTTTTTCATTTTGTGAAAGATCTATGCATCCTGATATGGGTGATTTCCTCAGCACACACTCCTCGTGGAGGAACCTTTCACCTGTGTTGTGTTTGTTTCTCATCAAGGAACCAGGAATTTCGTATAATCATAGAGTGGTATAGATTGGAAGGGACCCTAAAGGTCATTAGTTTCAACATCACTCCTATTAGCAAGGACACCTCCCATGTGATGAGACTGTTCCAGTGCCTCACCACCCTCATAGTGAAAAATTTCTTCCTAATACCTAATCTAAATCTTCACTCTTCCAGTTTGAAACCATTGCCCCTCATCCTGTCACTATATCCCCTTGTAAAAAAGTCCTTCTCCAGCTTTCATGTAGGCACCCTTTAGGTACTGGAAAACCGCTATAAGGTCTCCCTGGAGCCCTGTCTTCTTCAGGCTGCTGACACAGCTCTCAACCTGTCTTTATATGAGAGGTGCTCCAGCTCTCTGATCATCTTTGTGGCCCTCCTCCAGACCTGTTCTAACAACATGTCCATGTCTTCCTTCTGTTCAGGGCTCCAGAGTTGGAGGCAATACTCCAGGTGGAGTCTCACCAGAGCAGAGTAGAGGAGCAGAATCACCTCCCTCACCCTGGTGGCCACACTTCTTTTGAGGCATCACAGAAAGTTTCTGAGTGCTGCTAAGTTTCTAGGTCTCTGTTCCTAATTACTACTTTTGTCTTCACGTGTTTTGTAGTTCAGCACGCCTCTACATACTGGTCTCTTTACACTTTCCACCCTTCATATTCTCCTTGAATATTTTCACAAGAAAAAAATAATCAAATCTGAAGACAGACAGTCCCCGGACAAAGTTCTGTGCCATGCCACATACCTCATTGCAACACAGTTGAGGCAAAATGCCAACGCTTGCTACTGTTCCTTAAGGTGGCTCTTCAACACGCAGAGGTTCCAGCATGCAGAGGAATGGCCACACAAGCTCTGATCCTTTGGTGTTTGCAGTGGGAACAGTGAAGGTGGTCCTTTGAGAGCCTGCAGGCATCTCACTAGGTAAATGTCATGACACTGTTTCCTTGCAATAGTGGTGCATGTATGCATCATTTGCTGTGTTAAATAATGGATTGAACAGGGAATTTTGTATTAATTTTTAGTGAGATATTTTTTCATCAGTGGCAGAACTCTTAAGAGGACAGGGCTGGTAAAATGTGATTTAAGAAACTCCTGCTGCAGGGGTATCCCTGTAGTCTACTATCTTGTAGTTTCTAGAACTGGGCGTTTTTTGTAGTTAGTTTGGCATATTGCAAACCATTCTTGCGCAAGTGGCTGGGCACTGAATTGGAACGATCTGTAAGGATGATCTCAAATCTGAGTAGGAGAAAGGTGACTCGTGTTGGGTGTGCCCTGTGCCAGATTTACTGAGGGTTTACTCTCGCTCCCAAGGAAGTGGATTGAGGGCAGTACCTGCTCAGTTGATAAAAGCACATGTCTTTGCCTTTTAGGAGGTGTGTGTGACTGAAGAAATCCAGTCACTGAGAGAGTCGGGTGCAGAAGGTTATTGACTGTCCTAGTCAGCAGAAGACGTGGTTTTCTACTTGCTTGCTCTAAGTATAAACTTCTCTTTCTTTACCCTTTTTTGATGCGCTTGCTTATAGAAATGAAAAGGGGGCTGTAAGGATAAAACAAATGCAAGTCCTTAGTTTGTTTCCATCTTGTATAGAACGTGCTGGTGATACTGTGCTCCCAGTTCCAAGCCCTGAGCTTGGCAACTGTAGAAGCATTTTCTTTCAGCATAGGGAGTATCACTGAAAGAAGTCTTTCTTACCTCTGTATTTCTCACTTGCACTTTTCCTTTGAGCTTGGAACAGTTTAGGTTCGGTACCTCATGCAATCAGGGCAAAAGAGTGAGTTTAAGGGTTTTATATTTTTCCTTCCAGGGTTTTTTGTTTTCTCCTTAAGCTAGTAGATTTTTCCTATTTGATCTCTTTAGAATGGGAGCTGTACATCCTGCTGGAGCTGACTTCCCACAGCAGGGCTTGCTGTGAGCAGACTTCAGGAAGCTTTGAGTTGCTTAGGCAATGAGGGGACTTTTCAGATGTTTTTTTGATCCAGTAATATTGCCACAGGATGCAAGCAAAGGTTGTCTTGTGTGACAGCACTTTACCAACTGAGTGCTCTGCTTTGTAAAGTCTAAGCTAGCCCCCATAAGCAGCCCAGCACTGTTGGGCATCTCTTTGACAGGCGCTCTTTGGCTGTGCTGTTTGTTGTACAGGATGGTGATTGCCAAGGCATGGGTTCTGAAGAAGCATTTTAAGGGCTTCCCCAAAGCCAGTGATTTTGAGCTGAAAAAGGTAGAGCTGCCAAGCCTAAAGGATGGAGGTAAGTGGAGCGCCACGTCTTTCCGTTTTTTTCCGGAGATTGCCTGGTTACTGGTGAGTGACTGTGTGTGTAACTGTTTGTCTGTTTCTCTGACTTCGATTTTTGAAAATGGGTTGGCACGGCTTGTGGCAAGCCATGCACCTCAGGAGAGAAGGGTGATTGCTCAAGAACATATATGTTGATGGGTTTGGTGTGTTTTAAGACATACTGCATTCTGATAATACCCTTAGAAACAATGTCTGAGCTCTTCTAACTGCAGCACACAGCAGCTGTGGCATTCCTTTCACAGAATTACACAGGTACTTCTACAGCATACAGACACAAATTTAATGCCTGTGGGTATTTAACTCAATGGAGTAATTTCTTCCTTCCCATTTTTAATCCCTACAGCAAGAAAAGATGTAACTTCATTCTAGAATGACACTTTTAAAGGAGATAGCCTTTCTTGTTATGTTACATGACCCTGACTATTCTTCCGCTCACTCAGAGTAATGGGAAAATATTTAAATATTAAAAGTATTTCCAGCTTGTACTAGCTAGCATAGTCAATAAAAGGTATTATAAGGTGAACAGCTAAAACTGCTGTGTGAACGAGAAATTAAAATTTGTTTAACAGTATATTTCACAAGAACTAGTGGCATTAGAAGCAGTAATGTGGATTAGACTACCTAGACAAAACAGACTAATGCTTTCTGTTTAAGGTAGCAAAGTAGTGGTTCTGTTTGACCTGTGTCAAGATTTCTTACCGCCCTCTGCTGGCTGAATCATGGGAAGCCATTTTATATCTGAGTCGAAAGTAAGTTCGTGTTTTGCCTCTGGGTTTAGCTCTTGAGAGCATTCAATAGAGCGAGGAGGCAGATAAAGAAAAACAGGGTTCAAAAAAAGCTAGTCTGTTAAAGAGACAATATAGAAACTGTCTTTTGTAACGGCACAGCAATAATCCAGACAAAGTTAATGAATGTTGTAGTTGTTTCTGGTAGTTTTTCCATAAAAGATGATGGGATATGGGGTTTTTGAGCTGTCAGGAATTCCTATAGCTTTTGTTGAAAGACTGACTTGTGGAAACTATGCTTTGTTGCACTGCTAATGCCAAGGAGTTTTCATTGTCTTTTGTTGCAGAGTTGCTGCTTGAATCAGTGTTTCTCAGTGTTGATCCTTACATGAGGTAAGGATCTTTTAAATTTCTTTGAAAATGTTGGCTAAGATATCTTATTTGATCTCCCACTTCAACTTCAGAAGAACATTTATTGGAAGCATCCACAGTTACCAGATTCTTTGTTAGCTTTTTACAGAATCACAAAATCGTTATGGTTGGAAAGGACCTTGGAGATCACCAAGTGCAACCATACACAAAAACACAACCCACACCCTACAGTCTCTAGATTGACACTAGAGCATGCCCTGAAATGCCACAACTGCACCTTTCTTAAATACCTCCAGGGATGGTGACTCAACCACATACCTGGGCAGCCTGTTCCAGTGTCTGACCACTCTTTCAGTAAAGTACTTCTTCCTAATATCTAGTATAAACCTCCTCTGCCGCAACTTCAGACCATTTCCTCTGGTCCTGTCATTATTCACTTGGGAGAAGGGGCCAGCACCCACCCCTCTACAACCTCCTTTCAGGTAGTTGTAGAGGGCAATGAGGTCTGCACACAGCCTCCTCCAAACGNGGGACCCAGTATATGGCCTTTTCGAACCTCATACAATTGGTCTTGACCCATCAATCCAACCTGTCCAGGTTCCTCTGTAGAGCCTTCCCAACTAGTTTGGTGGTGTTCTGCAAACTGACGGAGAGTGCACTCAATCCCCTCATCCAGATCATTGATAAAGATATTAAACAAGACTGACCCCAAAACTGAGCCGTGAGGGACACAGCTGGTGACTGGCCACCAACAAGATTACACCACATTAATCACAACTCTCTGGGCACAGTCATCTAGCCAGTTTTTTACCCAGTGGAGAGTATACTTGTCTATGCCATGATTTGCCAGGTTCTCCAGGAGAAAGCTATGGGAGGTGGTGTCAAAGGACTTACAAAAGTCCAGGTAGACAACATCCATAGCTTTCCCCCCCCCTATCCAGAAGGTGGGTCACAAATAAAATGTGTATAAATTACAAGACTCCCAACATGGAGCTGTGTCAAATTGAGTGAGATGTTAGGATAATGATGCTGCAGCCTTAGACTTTTCTGAGACTCTACTGTTGTTCCTTCTCATGTCTCTTCCATTGGAATGCGACAGGCTCAACTGCGATTGCAGCCCTGTTGCAGTATCTGCTTCACTTACCTTAGCAATCTATAGTTAATCTAAGCAGGAAATTGCTGATATGCCCATGTTAATAGGCAGTAGTTCAAGTACAGGGGGACTGGATAGTTTGAAGAAGTCTGATGAACCGTCAGAGATAGCTTTTTGGAGTCACAGCCTTCTTGTAGTGGTGGACCATGCTGTGAAGATTAATGCTATTGTGTCCTCAACACTCTAGTCCAGCATTTGGTCAAGATGGGATGCTAAAGTAGGCTCACGATGGAAAACATGCAGTTATGTCATTACAGAGACAAGCTCTTTATGACCTATTCAGCCTCACTGCTTGTGCTCTCTTTCCGGGTCAGACAGTAGCTTCTACATCACAGTGTATCTGGAACATCATTAAATTTGCTTACAGTAAGCCATCTCTCTGCCTGTGTTACAGACCTTACAGTCAAAGGGACATGAAGGAAGGGGACGTAATGATAGGCACACAGGTTGCCAGGTAAGATCTTCAATTCTTGTTATCTGTACTTATGGCAGATCTCAAAAGAATGTGTTGACATACAAGACCTCTGCAGCCTGCATTATGTATTCTTCACATGTGTGTACACATTTCTGCAACTGTATTCTTAAGTGTTGGGAATGTGGTTTTCCTCTAAGAACCTCTTTTGCCTTCTTGGAGAGCATTTAGGCTTCTGATGTCTATGTGTTATGCCTGTTTTCAAAGGAAGTTTTTACAAGCAGAGGCACGAAAGACTGACCATTGTACTTGTCATAAGTGTCAACTTCACGTTTTAGATCTGATGTGCTAGTAATTCCATGCCAGAAACCACGCATGCTATCTACTCCAGCTGAGAATACCTGATTGTTACCTACAATACAGTTCTTGATGTAGCCAAAGGGTTATCTAAGTCCACCCTTTCCCAAGCTTGTAATTAGGTACATGGATGTTGCCCTTTGTCAGCTTGCTTCTGCTGTGCTGCCTCCAGGTTGCTGCCCAGGAGCACCTGGCCTTTGACCCTTGTGTTTCTCTGCAGGAACACTGAGGGCTGGGATAAATTAACCAAGTCTGCTAAACAGAAGGCCAAATGTTTTCAGTATTTTAAAGCTGCTTACCTACTTCTTCCCAAGATAGTTTTCCCATTGGGCTAAAAGTTGAAATTTTTTTGTGTAGGGATACTGGAAGTATGACCTTTTCCCCATTAGTAGATACTGTTTTCTCTCTGGTTTTGTTACCCCAAGGTGTTCCGTCTTCAGGATCTTCAACCTCTAAGTAAGATGCAGGTTATCTGAGAAAGGAACTGCTTGTTACAGCCTATGTATCACTTCTTGCTTTTCCAGCTTTTAATCCCAGCATCCTCTTTCCTGCCTCCTAACTCAAAGAAGCCTAGTCTGAATTCAGACCAGACTGGGGTTAGTCAAACAAAAGCCACCAACTATGTGGGAACATTGCACAGAGCTGAATCTAGAATCATCTTGCCCAGTATCCCCCTGGTGCTGAGTGAGAGATTGTAGACATTTCAGGAAAGACATCAGAAGCCTACACCATCAGCAGGTTTGGGCTAAATGTCCTGATGTAAAATATCTTTTTCCTGCATTACAAGGCAATAGGAGTAAAGGAGGGAAGAGCCAATAATGATTTGTCTCTGATAGGGTAATCTTTTTTTTTTTTTTTTAATTCTTTTAAACAGGATTGTAGAAAGCAAGAATCCTGCTCTCACAGTGGGGGCCTTTGTCGTGGGTAGAAGTGGCTGGAGAACTCATTTCATCTCTGACGGGAAAGACCTGCAGCTCCTTCCTTCTTGTTGGCCGGAATCACTCCCCAGATCCCTGGCTCTTGGGACAGTTGGTATGCCAGGGTGAGTTTTAAGATCCAGAGGGCAGCTAGCCCCTGGATTTTGCTCTGCAGGATGTTTCCACCTATCTGAATGACTGTTTTCCCTTGTCTTGGTCTAACAGTATGTTGTCTGCTCCCTCTGGTAAAAAGCATGTGTTCTTCCAGATGCTTTTATCCTGTAGAGAGCCTGAAGTTTGACCCATTCTCTAGATCAGAGGAGGTTTGCCTTAGAGGTTATGGTGCCTCTCTTTAAGGAGTTGTAATAAGGTAGGAAGAGGATGCAGGAGGGGCTGAAAAGAATCCAGTTCAATCTGAATTAACTTAAGTGGAAAGACTGAGGTTAACAAACTTCAATGGCACCTGGACTACTCTGCTTTTGCCATTGGGCTCTTCTGCCATCATCATATTTCCAGAATTGTCTCCAATATGGCAAAAGACAGCTGTCATGTCCTGCAGCAAAACAGAGGTCCTTTGAATTGCGCTGCAGCAGACAGAGCTGCTGTACTTTGGAATAAGTATTCACTGCTGCAGTCTCTCAGTCATCATCTCGTATTTCTTCTCCCTTTTTCTGTAGTTTCTGTGGGACATCAGGACTCGGTCAGTCCTGTTAACACGGAAGGCTTTCAAAATGATTTGTATATTGTGTGTGATGTAGAACTCAGTTTTCATTTTGACATCAGGCAAGATGCATGTTTTTCCAGACAGCTGCTAGACAGATTCAGTTCACCCTTTCAGTTTGGACCAAATGGGAAGCTGCAAGCTGAAATTTAGAAGTTAGAAGAAACGTTTATTGGGATTCTGGGCCAGTTGATCACATTGCTTCAGAAATCTTGCAGAGCCTGATTACCAAGTATTTATGTGAACTAAACTTGAGTGGTGCCTACAGGAACCATTCTCGCAGTGGCCATAGCTCTGCACAGTAGTCCTTAACAGCAGTGTGCTCTTCAGTCAGCCAAGTTTTGTCACCGTTTTTCCTTCTTCTGCCAGCCTTGATTTGTGATAAGTATCATTTAGTCTTTGCCTCAGTCTAGTAGATACCAACTGCCTACTGATCTCTGTCTAGCTTGGACTTACCCTCTTTCAAAGCATGGAACTGAGTTGTCGCCTTACTGGCAACTTACTTATCTCTCTGTCCTGTGTTGTGAAACATGATACACCGTGGCAGAAGTTTTCATAGTAGTGTATCTGTTTTCTGGAATGACTGCAAAAAAGCCAAGTTAAGAAGTTTGGATTAATTTTTGTATTTCATAAAGAATGAGGAAAACTGAGTCTTGTTCTAGTTGTGGTGCCATGTGGTGAAGTCACATCTCTGTATCTGATGTATTTTATTCCTCACTGAGCACTCTTTTTCTTCACAGCCTCACTGCATATTTTGGTCTGCTGGAGGTCTGCAAGATGAAGCCAGGAGACACGGTGCTGGTCAATGCTGCAGCTGGTGCAGTGGGCTCTGTGGTGGGGCAGCTTGCTAATATTGGGGTGAGTGGCTTGAACTGCTCATACTTGCTCTTCAAAAGGCTCACCTGAGAGACAGGGCAACAAGGCCATGAATGATGAGGAGGGCAGCATCCCTGAAGGCACGCCTATAGTAAAGTCTTGAGATGCTCCTGAAGATGTGGCAAAGCTAGTTGAATGTTTCCTAGAGCTCAGTAACTCGTGTGGTGACAACAGCCTGACTTTAAGAGTGAGCCCTCCACCCAGCACTCCTGAATGTCGGCCTGTCTTGTGAGAGGATGTTCAGAAATGTTTTTCTCCTTTCCTTGCAGGGTTGCAAAGTGGTTGGCTGTGCTGGTTCAGATGACAAGGTCGCCTATCTGAAAGAATTAGGCTTTGATGAAGCCTTTAATTACAAGACTGTTACATCTTTGGATGAAGCACTGCATAAAGCCTCTCCTGATGGCTACGACTGTTTCTTTGACAATGTGAGTCAGAGAGAGTGCTTTGCCCTGAGCAGATTGTCATTTTCTTTAAACTGTAGCAGAAACTCAATATTGTATATATCTAATTGAAGACTACACCACAAACTCGATATTGAGTTCCATCTAATTGAAAAAAGATCTCCCTAAGAGCTTACTGCTTTCCTGTTCCCTTCTCATGTTTATTTCTGCAGCTGATTTTTGGCAGCAACAGAAAGAACAAAGACCAAAGGGCAAAGGTAGATTGTTGGCAGTGTTTGTGAATGGAGAGAGACAGAGACTTATCTTCACTGTCTGGAAAGTATGACACATTTTGGGGAGTGAGTGTTACAGTGAACATTTAACTAATGCTGAACAGAGAGCTCCGGTCCTTTCCCAGCCCCACCTTGGACCACTGGCAATTCTCTGCTCTTACTGGAAGGGCAGTGAGCATGGACAGCCTCATGTTCCACGGTCTATGTGGCTACACTATCACCTATAAACAAAACAGTTGCAAGGCCCACTTGTAAGATTGCTGGAGTGGCACTTAGAGGGTTTCTCACCTTTTCCAAGTACAGCTGGAGTTCATGGCGGTGGGGGGTAGACTGTCCTCAATAGGCTGTTTGAATGTGACTGTCTTAAGAGTTTAACAGTATGGATGGAGTCAAACCATATCCGTTCACTTTCAACAGAGAACAAGCCCTGGCCTTTTAAACTTCTTAGTATAGCTAGTGTGTGTATTATACCTGATCTAATACCTAGCACAGGGGTATTAGTTGAGATACTAGCCTAAAACTCCCTAGCTAGCTATCTGCTTTAAAGGGCAGCTGTCATCACACTTCAGCATGTCTTTCTCTCAGCAGTCTGGTCCTGTGCTACTAAGGCCTCAAATAGCTTCTGTGGTGATGTCCATTCACTCCACTCTCACTTCCAACTTTTGTGCAGAGCATTAAGTTTTCCCACAGCTTTTCTCTGTTAAGAGCTTCTGAGCACAGCACATCCTTGTTTGAGAGAGGAGAACCATTAAGTAAAAGCTTGGTATCACCACGGATGTGAAGAGAGAAAGTACAGACTGGTGCAGGGGAAAAAGAGAGGTGGTGCTTCTTGGTGCCCCTAGACATGCACCTGAGGAAGAGAAATGCTTCCAAACCAAGCTTTGTGAGGCAAATTTGGAATTAAAAACAAGTACCTGCATTCGTAACTAATTTTTAGAAGAGTGAAATTGAGTTCTTACAGGTGTAGGTGTTTCTGCAGTGTTTCTTACAAGTGTTTCTCACTAAGTGTAAGGGTTTCTGCAGCCACAGAATCTTTGGACTAGTGGAACTCACTTTTCCACCCCTCAGTTGAACCTATTGGTGCAACAAGGCAATGCTGAGCACTGGGTTCTTTCTAATGCTGTACATGTTCTGGTTTTTGTAGGTGGGTGGAGAATTTGCCAGTGTTGCTATCAGCCAGATGAAGAAATATGGAAGGATTGCAGTCTGTGGAGCCATCTCTCAGTACAATGATTCTGTGCCTCAGAAAGGTGTGGGCCAGTTTTCTTGTGTCTAAGTTTATTTCCTGTGTGAGATGGAGACATAATGGGAGTCTCTTGAGATTTTATTGGTTGTTTTCATGTGCCATTTGAGAGTATGTATGTGTGTACGTTTGGGTAACCAATGGCTGTGACCACACTGCTTGTGTGTACATGCACTCATTCCTCTTTGAGCACAGTCATATGAGATGGAGGACAACAGCTGATTAGGAATGAAGAAGAGACTAAAATACTTAAAACAGGATTTCCCAGGGCTCTAAGGAGATGCAGATCAGTAGAAGGCAGATGTGGTGGCATGATGCTGTTTACACAATATATACTTTTACATAAGTGAATGGTTTTTTTGATGAGGCAGCTTAGGGTTTATTTGTCTGTTTCAGCTACTAGTGAAATGTGGCTGAGATGAATATTAAGTTTTCCAAATTTGCCTTCTAGAAGAAACAGGTCTGAATTCTCTCTGACAACTGGCTGGCTTTGGACCCCAGATCACTTTAAAAATGAGACAAATGAGACAAGCTTTTGAGTGTGGGGACACAATCACAGATTTTTATGATTGAGGGAACTGTTTTTTANTTTTTTTTTTTGAGATTTAGCAAGAACATGAGAGCTTGGCTGGCTAGCAAACAAGCTTTCAAATTAGAATTTCCAAGATTCATCTGAAGCCCATTGGGTGAACCTGAGGCTATTTTACTTCTGAATGAAAATGGTTTCAGAAGTGTTGCGTGTTTAGCCTGCCAGGTTTACAGGTCAGGCCTTTGCTTCCCTGGGTGGCTGTTTTCCATGAATCTTTGGTCTTCTGTACTGGAAATTCTGTTTGGAAAAAATAACAGTTGCTTCTGGATGGAACAAAGTGATTCAGTGGTCATTATTGGATAAAAGCTCTATTTAAATAAAATTGATAGTGCAGGTGGTTTACTCATTCATTGTTCTTGCAGGGCCTTACATTCAGATTCCAATGATCTTCAAAGAGCTTCATATGGAAGGGTTTATTGTGTCCCGCTGGAATAACCGCAGGGAGGAAGGTCTGAAGGCACTGCTGAAATGGGTCATGGAGGTAAGGAGAGAAGGAGTAGTTTTCTGTAAGGTGTGTACTCGCACCATAGCTTTCCTCTTTGCAAGGGGTCGCTTGTCGTAGCTGTTGAGGTGAGGTCCCAGACTGATAATTTTCTTCCACCTGATTTGATTTTTGAGCCTTTTGGGGACATTAAAACCATAGTGAACATGCCCTTCTGCTTTGTTGAGACCTGCAATGTGGATTTAGATATATTCCAGAATACATGTAGGCTTTGAAAAAGGCGCTTGCAGAGTAATTCAAAAGTAATTCTATTCTATTCCGAGTAATTCCTCTTCTTGTTAAGAAGACTCCTTTCATTTTTAGTATGAGCAAGGGTTACCATTGTATCACTGTGCTGAAATTACTGGCAAGAATGGATGTGTTTATGGAAAGGGAACCTTAAAGGGAATTTCTTAAATTTCGTTTTTGTAAATGGAGGCAGACTTTAACACTTGGCTCATGGCTGTGAAAAGCTTGTGAGTGTGAACACTAAAGGCTAAGAGGATCTAGCTTTTACAAACATAAGGATTTGGGGTGGCTTAACTTTGGATCACTCACGTTTGCAATTCCATACTTCCCTGTGCAGAGACAGGCCTGGCTTTGGGGGATAATCCCCTACATGTCCATTGTTGGATGACCAAGTAGCTACAGTCCTCAACTCTGAATCTCTCCTGGTGTGCTTTTGTAGGAGTGACTTTTGCTCCCTGTTATGACTCCAAGTAGCAGGTCTTGCAATAAAAGCAGATCCTCACAACAGCCAACCTAGTTGTGTAAAGTTACCCTGGTGGTGCCAGCTCGCATGTTTCAGATGAAACACAAGCTGGAGAAAATTTGGTTGCAGTTTAGTCTCATTAACATGGTACAAACTAGGCAACTGGTGAATGAAAACTCAGCTTTTCTTTCTTGCTTTTGACAGGGAAAGGTGAAGTACCAAGAACAAGTCACTGAGGGATTTGAGAACATGCCAATGGCTTTCATTGGAATGTTAAAGGGAGAAAATATTGGAAAAGCCATTGTAAAAGTCTGAGGGTCGCATTTTCCTGGGAGACTGGCACAGGAGAATGTGATTCTATTAAATGCTTTTGGCTGACCAGTCTTTTTGCTGGATGTTTGCTGATGATAACTTCTGTTAATAATTGAGTTAATAAAGTGTATGCCAATTGCTTTGCTGATGAAGAAATTCAAGAATTCCTTCCCAAAGCTGCACAAAAATAAAAAAAAAGTGCCTTAAAACTGCTGAGCATCATCAGAATTGTAACATGTAACAGATTTAATAGTACCTTGAACCTTCCTACAAGTTGGCTTGTAGAAAGGAAAAGTTTTGCCAGCAGATGGCACATCCAATGACTAATGTTTACGCTTCCCAGAAGTTTTGTAACCAATATCAAGAACAGTTTAACAATAGCTGGGAGTTCCCAGCTTCCTCATTGGCTGGCTTTTTTTTTTTTTAATTTAAATTTCATCAGGAAACATAGATATCTCGGTTATTCTGAGATTATGGAAAGGAAAAATAAATGTTAATGGGTACTTCGCTTGTGTTATGGTTTTGATTGTGGAATGTCCTCGTTTTCACTTCCTTGTGGCTAAATAGTGCAAGCAATTATTTATCCCAGCAGATCCCACTGAACGGGTGATATGGATAGGTCACTTGTTTCCTTGAGTAATTTGGCCATTGGTGTCCAAGCTTAGAGTTGACCTTGCCATGGCATCCCCCCTGGCTCTACTGGAAGATAAGATCAATATGCTTGCCTTAGCTGTGTGAAAGTGGTGCCCAGGACCCACATGGTGCTATGTGAAGGAGACACACAGATTATCAACAATAAATGTCTTCAATGTATTGAAAAAGCCAGAACAAGAACCTGTTACTACAGGATACAGACAGCTATTGAAGGTGATGGTGATCCATCTCCAACCACTGTGGAAGAGTTCTTGGTTAATTTTTAGGGCTCATTATTGATGTGTGAAGAGGGATCCTAAGTGGCCTTAATGTCTTTGCAGTGCCAGGATTGCTCTCTCTGTCAACATGAAGAGGTAATTTTCTTAAGATGTAGATCAAGTGTTACTTGGTGAGTGGACTGAACAAAAGCTGGATCCTGAAGTACCAGTTGACTGGCCATTGGGGAAACAATGCATCTTGGCACAAGTAGGGCAGAGGTTCTGGTTGCTTTATAGGGTTTTCTGAGGAGGAATTGACAGTTTGGGTTAGCTCCAGTGTTGCGGTTTTCAACCACCTCCTGAGAAAAATCTGTGGATTAACACAGCATGGAAAACAGTAAACCAGAAAAGGGAGCTTGTTGTCAGTAGGTTTCAGGTCCACTGTGTGTTGAGCTTCTTATCAACTAATACCCCCAAGTCCTTCTCGGGGCTGCTGTCAGTCCATTCTCTGCCCAGCATTTGTGCTTGGAATTGCCCTGATCCAGGTGCAGGGGTCCTTGCACTTGGCCTTGTTAAACTCCATGAGGTTTGCATGAGCCCACCGCTCAAGCCTGTCCAGGTACCTCTGAATGACATCCCTTCCCTCCAGCATGTCGACTGCACCACACAGCTTGGTGTCATTGCAGAAATTTGTTGAGAGTGCACTCAATCCCGCTGTCCACGTCTCCATCAAAGGTGTTAAAACAGCACTGGTCCCAGTACTGACCCCTGAGGAACGCCGCTTGTCA